>VXBZ01000181.1:1748-21318 GCA_013399135.1 Heliornis fulica | reverse complement strand
TGTTATTTTACTTTAACTTTCAAAAAAAAAGAGATCTTACCTTGATTCTGTCTGACCCTAAGGAGAATAAAAATACAAAGATTTATTTTGTGTTAAGCTTGGGACAAGGAGGTTTGGAAAATCCTTTTTGCTGTCTTTGAAGGGAAAAATTAGAGAAGGGATTGTTTGATGCCAGTGAAGAGAACAGAGCTATGGGAGCATGTTTATTTGAAGTTCTGAATAGACTGCTAAATTTCCCTCTGAGGCTGCGAAATAAAATTTTGTTTTAACATTGTTTTCTCCATTTGCTTTAGTTCTCTTTGCTTGGCATACCATCTGTTCTCAGTGTTTGTATCATTTACACTGTGGATTTGTATGCTAAGAACTTCTTTCTTCTCACAGTGTGTGCTGCAATTTCATGTTTGCTATTTGTACAAAAGTGATATGCAACCAACAAAGAAATTTAAAAAGGAAAAAAATAAAACAAAAAACACCTACAAACCCCAAAAAAAAACCAAACCCACGCTAGTAATTCTACACATACATAATTGCAAATTGGCTTTTCTGATGAGTAATAAATTTTTCCATTTCTTCATACTGCTTTGACATCATCCTTTATATAACAATTTAGTAGAAGACTGTATTCACACAAAGCCTTCAAGAAAACCACATACTGCACAAATTGTCAGCATGAATGTGTAAAATATATATTCACATGCATTCACTGTAAATTAAATACAGTATTTCAAAGCATATATCTAAAAAAAAATTTTTCTTAGAAAAAAAAGGGTGTTCAACTAAGAAAAGATGGGATGAGGGTAAAGTGAATTTTAAGAAAGTCCAAGGAAAAACAAAATCAGCTGTAGGCACACCTCTTGAAGCAGTCAGAGCTAAGTGTTTATATCAAGCTAATAATAGTACACAATAAAGGAAGTATATGAAAAAACCACACTAATCAAAATCTTTAAGTATTCATGTCAGCATCCTGTTCAACTGGTTCTCCACTTTAACATTCTTTGGCAATCATCTGTGAGAATCATTATCTCTCTTATATTTTAGAGGGTGGGTGAACTTGTCTTGCTAATTTTGAACCCACTCAAATATCAAGGACTCAAAATACAAACCTACAGACTACTGTTTAAAAAAAAATAATGAGGCCTGTGTTCAACTAGAAGAAAAGTATTCCTTTGTTCATGTTCTATGAGCTATCTCTAGCTAAATAAAAAGGCATCAGAACCTATAATATCAGAAAGTGCTATGTTGAAAATAAAAAGAGAACAGGCTTTCTGGGAAACTGTTATTTTTCATGTTTGTTTTTTTATGTAATGGGTAGAGCTAGAGGAATGAAATTTGTGAGGAACATCTCTTTAAGTGAGTTAAATAAAAATGAAGAAAAGCAGTCTGCTCAATAATGTCACCAACCAGTAATAATATAGTAGAACACTTAAATGATTCAGACTAATAAGCACAGAAAAATTTGTGTCATGGTTTAACTCTAGATACCAACTAAGCACCACACAGCCACTCACTGCCCCATGATGGTGAGAGAGACAGAAGGACAGAAGTAAGAAAATCGGTCGGTTGAGGTAAAGACAGTTTAGTAAGTAAAGCAAAAATCATGAACACAAGCAAAGCAAAAAAAAAAAAAAAAAAAAAAAGAATTAATTAATCACATCTCTGCCAGCAGGTGTTCTGCCATCTCCAGAAAACCAGGGCTATGTCACATGTAATTATTAGTTAGGAAGACAAACAAACATTGCCCTGAATATCCCCCTCTTCCTTCTTCTTCCCCCAGCTTTATATGCTGAGCTTGATTTTGTATAGAATATCTATTTGTTCAGTTTGGGTCAGCTGTCCTGACTGTGACCCCTCCCAACTTCTTGTGCACCCCCAGCCTACTTGCTGGTAGGATGGAGTGAGAAGCAGAAAAAGTGTTGGAGCTGTGTAAGCACTGCTCAGCAGTAACAAAAACATCCCTGTATTATCAAGATTGGTTTTGACACAATCCAAAACATAGCCCCATACTACCAATTGTGAAGAAAAAGAACTCTGTTCAACCCCAAATTTGCACAATTTGCTGCTCAGAGGCGTTTTGTGTGGAATCCTTGAAGTTTGTGTCGACATCAAAATTGCTGACTGTGCACTTTATTCCCTCATCCAGGTCATTGATATTTTTGACAGGGCACTGGTACCAGTACTGACCCTGACTCAATATTTTTATCAGTAATATGGAGGCAGGAGTTCAATGCACCCTTAAATATTTTGCTGACAGCATTGTAGGTGTTGGTGACAACTGGGAGGTGCTGTTGACTTTTCTGAGGGACAAGAAACCTTGAAGAAGGATCTGGAAAGACTGGAGCTTTGGCCGATCATCAGTGGCATGGTATTTAATAGGAGGAAATACCAGATTCTTCATCTGGGATGGAGGAACACAGGACAAAAATCTAAGCTGTGAGAGGAGAGGCTGAAGAGCAGCCCTGCAGAAAGGGACCTAGGGATGCTGGTTAACAGCAGGCTCAATATGCATCAGCAGTGTGCCCTGGTAGACAAAAAAAGGCAAACTTCATCCTGTGGTGAATTAAACATCATGTAACTAGCCATTCAAAAGAGGTGATTATCCTGCTGTATTCAGTGTTAGTGCAACCTCACCTTGAGTGTTGTGGTCAGTTTGTGAGGACAACAAAGCTGGTGAAAGTCTTGGAATGCACGTCCTATAGGAGTAGCTGAAGACACTGGCTTATTCTGGTTTGGAGAGAAAGAGGCTGAGGGTTGACCCTATTGCCTTCTTCAGATTCCTGAGAAGGGCAAGAGGAAAGGGAGCTCTTCTACCTGACATCCAGTGACAGAATGTGTAGGCATGGATTGAATGATTTGCCTCATTCAAACCCTAACCCCCAAACACTAAATTCCTCTGCTTTTTCTATATCCCTATTTGCCAAGAGATCATCATCAAATATCAGACCAATGTTTTCCTTGGACTTTCTTTTTCTTTTCTTTTTTTCTTGGCTATTAACATACTTTAAAAATCCTTTCTGCTTGTCTGGTACAACACTGGACTTCAACTCTGGTTGAGTGTTTGGCCTTTCATATCTTCTTCCTGTACATGCAAATGATGTCTCTCTGTTCTTCTTGCAAAGTCTGACTGTGCTTCTAGAGATCTTAAAATCTCTTTTGTCCTCCTGAATTCCAAGACAAGTTTCCTCTTCAGGAAACTTGACTTGTTACAAAATAAAATTGCCGGCTTTTGTGATTTTAAACAGTGGTTCTTCAGAACTGATAGTGTTCATGGACCCTGAAGCCCTCAAAAGCAGATTCCCAGAAGATAACACTACATATCTGAGTAACTTAAAGTTTGGTATCTTGAAATCTGGTATAGAAACACTCCTGAAGGTTTTATATTTATACAAGAAATGTTAAACTCAACTATTTTGTGATCACCATGGCCAAGACAGCCACCTACAATCACATCTCCCACAAAACCTCATATATTCTCAAGTAACAAGTCTAGGACGACACCTCTCTTGGTTGGCTCAGTGATTGAATACTTGTGACAGGAAATTATCTTCAACATATTTTTGGAATTTCAGAGACTTGCTTACCAGAGCAGTATCATATTCCTAGCTGATGTCTGGAAGTTGAAATCTCCCATAAGGATAAGGTCTAACAATCCAGACATTTCTTCTAATGGCCTCAAGAATAACTCGTCAGTGAGTGGGTGATAGCTGGCTGGCAGTAGACATTCACTATGACATCTCCTTTGTTTTCATCCCCTAATCTTTACCCAGAGGTTCTCAATGACATCATCCCTGACTCTAAGAATTGTACAGTGAAATCTCTCTTACATGCAATGCAACTCCTCTACCTCAGCAGCCCTTCCAATACCTTCTGAACAGTCTATAGCCTTCTGTCCCAGCACTCCAGTCATAGGAGTTATTCCACTAAGTGTCATTAATACCAATGACATAACTCTGGGAAATGACCAAAACTTCAAGTTCTCCCAAAGTTTCAATGCTCCTGTTAATACTGCCACCCTGGGGCAGTGCCATGTTATCCCTTAGCTTAACTTCATGATTCCTGATGGTTTACCCTTCCCCCATTGATCCTAATTTAAAACATTCTCAAGTAGCCCTGCCAGCTTGCAAGCAATGAAGTGTTTTCCTCTATCAAAGTCAGTGGATCGTGTCAGCATACCTTGTGTCTCCTTCCTTCCACCACCTCAAAGACTCGTCACTGGACCCCTGATTCCCTGGATCCACTAGTACTCACAGTGGTTGCACAATATCTCTGATTGACAGCTTTCATATCAGTCTTACTTGTATTCTTAGCAATCAGAAAACATAAATGAATCTCAAATCTACATATTCATGTAAAGATAAAGCCACAGTTTTCAAAGGGCTAAAATACTCTTTAAAATGAGATATTTAAGCAGTGAACTGGAAAAGTCTGCCCTCTGCATCTTATTTTCTCTGCTGATAGATATGATACATTCTAATCTATCTTGTTAAAATAGTCTTTTCAAGAAAAAATGTGGTTTAACTGCTGTTGAAAATGTCTCTTTTTTACAAACATTAAAGAAATTAACAATAACCATTCAATTTATTATTATTTCTCCACCCACAGGAACTAATTCACTTTCATTACCATTTAAGCTATAATTATACACTACTATTTTTACGTCTTCATGGGGGTTTAGATGATTTACATGTTTTACTTAAGGGCAGTGGAAATAGGAATTAATATTTGGTATATGTTGTTTTCATCAAAACTTTAAAGCTACTAGACTATATTAATGAACAAAATGTTTGAGCATGTCATGGTGTCAATTATCACTTTGCACATGCAACATCAATGTAGCCTCAAATGGAGTAGCCCCAAAGACTGATAGAATACACGTTCCAGGCATACACAACATCTGTGGATTCCTAGTCAGGTTATTTATATAGATTGAGAAGACAAGTTAATACCCAGAAAATAAATTGTTTAAATGGAAATAATTGCAAAGACATTATATAATCTAGTCAACCTATTTTGTTCTGGTTTGCACTGTTATAGAGTTAATCTTCTGAGAGCTAGCTGGTACGGTGCTATGTTTTGTTTTCAGTATGAGGGTATTGCTGATGTTATCAGTTGTTGCCAGGTAGTTGTAGCGTCTTCACTAATTCACAGACCTTTAGCTTCCCATACCCTTCCAGGTGCACATGAACCTTCTTTTTGTTATCAGCTGCATCCTGTGGTCTGAAAGAAATTAAGAGAGACTTCAAGGCCTTGGCACAGTTGGTGAAAGACTCTAAGGTGTGAGTTATTCTCTCTTCCCTCCTAACAGTTCTGGGAGATGATGTGGAATGAAATAGAATTCAGTCTGTAAACACATGGCTCAGGGTCTGGTGCTACAGTCAGGGCTTTGGCTTCTGTTATGCTGTCATTCAACCAGATTTAGACAGGCTGGAGAGCCGGGGAGGGAGAAGAAAAATGAGATTTTTCAAAGGTAAGTGTAGGGTATTGCATCTGGGGAGGAACAACCTCAAGTACCAACATATGTTGGGCAGTGGTCTGTTGAAGAGTAGTGTAGGTGAGAGGGATTTGGGGTCCTGGTGGACAACAGGATGACCATGAGCCAGCAATGTGCCCTTGTAGCTAAGAAGGACAATGGCATCCTGGGGTGTNAGGGTGAGTGTCAGGAGGATGGAGCCAGGCTCTTCTCAGTGTTGTCCAGTGACAGGACAAGGGAGATTGGTTCCAAGCTGGAATATGGGAAGTTCCATGTGAATATAAGGAAAAACTTTTTCACTGCGAAGGTGACAGATTACTTGAACAGGCTGCCCAGAGAGGTTGTGGAGTCTCCTTCTCTGAAGACATTCAAGACCAATCTGGACATGTTCCTGTGTGGTTTAATCTAGGTGTCCTTGGTCAGACAGGGGAGTTGGACTGGGTGACCTTTCGAGGACCCTTGAAACTCCTAATATTGTGTGATTCTGTGATTCTGTGATTCTGTGATCCATTCTTAAGACTTAGATTCCTAAAACTCCACTCCTACAGAGAGGTATTTGACACCCAGTTCACTCTGAATTTACAGCAATACCTTAATTAAAATATTATGCTAGATGATTCAGCTACATGCTTTACATAGCTCATATCATATAGTGGTACAACACCAGTAAAATGAAAGAATAGAATTAATTTCACAGTGAAACACTAGGAAACACAAAATAAGATTCAAATAGTGTTGACAACCATGTTAATGAGTAAAAATGGTTAGGTGTCAGGCAAAGAAGAAAAAAAGTAGCAAGAAAACCTATGTTAGAACAACTGAAGCAATGTTTTAAAGACAACTTAAGAATTTCCTGCTGGCAACAATGTTTATGGTTGCAAATAGCTTTTGATGTGTACTAAAAGTTAATGTTGGACACATGAAGGTTACAAAGAATGGAATATAAACTGGTTCTAATAGAGATAAAGTCTAGTTTATAATGAAACCTAATCATGATCATGTTAGGAAGTGAATAAAAGTATGCTCTTGTAGTTTCAACAATAGTCACTGAATTTTATAGGTAACAGTTATAGTGTTCAGTTATAGGTTTTTTACATAACCCATCAAAGTAAATATTTAAGTGTTATGGATATTTTTACTACACCTTACTGCGAAGGAGAAAATACAGGATGGGAAATTAAGGTCTAGAAGCTATTTTTCACTTTACTGTGCTCACATTTTTGGGTAGAAGCATAAGCAGAAAGTTCAAAGCTCATTGCTAAAATAAATATGAATAGTTTCACCCTGAGTAGCATCCAATAGAATATTGCTAACACATAGAGTGTTTCATCTAAACCACAGAGAATGACTATTATAAGCAAATGCCTTACAAAGTAGTTAGCTAATGCAGCTTTTTCAAGCATGATTAGTTCTCAAGAGATTCTATTGAATCAGTTGGAAAATGTTTAGGACTCAATGGATAAAAACACAGAAAGAAAAAGTTGGGATACTTCTTCAGTTAGGTAATTGTGGATACAGTAAACATATTTTAGCTACCACCACTTAAAATCTTCTCCTTTCTGAATTGATATCTACATTCTTTCTAGAAGTTGTATTCACCCTCTTCCTAAGAAAATAATTGTCTTGATGGATGACAGAGAAATTATCACATATTTCATGACTTCTGAATAAATTTGGTTCTTAAGCTAATAAATCTTCATTATATACTATCTCAGATGATTTTTATCCTCTTTCAAGTAGTTGATACTCACACGTACCTCTCCCTTTCCTTTTTTACAGCAATTCAGGACACTTGATAGGATTTTTTGTTTCATTTTTTTCAACATTTAAAGATATAAAAACTGTTTTCTTTCATTGCAAAAGCATATTGCAGATCTTCAGTTGAAGTAAAACAGAACACTTGCACATCAGTGACTCTCACAGTGATATAGCTCCTCAATACATTTAAAAGAATGTTTCAGTTGCTACATGGTTGGATAGTTGCATGCTACACCCACTAATTCTATGCAAAGCTATGCTGAAGAAGCAGTGAGGTTGGCAGACTGACAAGCAACCTTGTATGAAACTCACATAAAGAAAAAATGTATACTCTATCTTGTCTGGTGCTTGGTAAGACTGAAGCTCATATTTTAACTATCTGGAAAGTGACATTTGGATGCTACCTGTCACTGAGCTGTTGTACTTTCTTCTGAAATGCAACATTTTAACAAAAGATTCAAATAAAGGTTTTGCTAAAACAGTGAATAAA
Organism: Heliornis fulica; assembly: GCA_013399135.1. Taxonomy (NCBI): domain Eukaryota; kingdom Metazoa; phylum Chordata; class Aves; order Gruiformes; family Heliornithidae; genus Heliornis; species Heliornis fulica. The sequence continues at coordinate 13,603 of VXBZ01000181.1, read as the reverse complement.
TTTATTTTACAATTTCTTCCCTAGAGTGTGAAATAGAAATCAAAAGGAAGACTCTGCCATAGAGTTTTTTGAAGGACAACACTGAATTCATGGGGAAAAAGGTAGGGCCACTTAATAGACAAACTTTGTCAGATATTGAGCAGTTTTGAAAGAGCAGGGAGGAAATACACATCCCTACCGCTGTGCACTGCCATACAAGTGAGACAAAGGACCACATGGAGGCATCATGATTGCTGCTATACTAATTAAGGAATCTTTATTCTGGTGGTAAAAGATAAGGAAATGAAGCAGAGTATTTTCTTACAACACAAACACCTCTCTTCTTATATTAGTATTATGGCCTGGTTGCTGTTGAACCCTGTTTTGTGTGGAGAATATAAATGGAAACTGTGTCAATGACTTCACCAGGCCATCTTCGGCCTTTGCGGAGAGACCTAGTTTTGCTTGACAGTAGCCTATAAGCTTTCTAATGAGTTTCAATGCTTTAAACTCAGACTAGTCAAAAACCTCTGCCAGGAATTTCAGTTTATATGACAACTATTAACCTATGCTTTGTTATATGCCTGGAAATATTTCTGTTATATACGCAGATTTGCAGCTCATTGTTTCTTTTGAACTTTCTTTTATTGTCTCAAAATTTGCATCTTTAGAGTCCATGTCAATGTTTTATTCAAAGTTCCTATGGAAATAAGGATCAAACATTATTTTTTGGTTTGCAAACTTTCTTGTGATTCACAATAAGGCCTTGTTTTGTCCATGTACTTATTCCCAGAATTAATTTGCCTTCAACATTATAATCAATAATCCTGAATGTGATTAGAAGGTTTCTAAGATGTCCCACTGTATTGCATAAGGGAAGGGAAGGGAAGGGAAGGGAAGGGAAGGGAAGGGAAGGGAAGGGAAGGGAAGTCTTTGTCAGTACATTTGAGAGGTAAATATTTGTATTAAAGAAGGGTAAAATTTAGAAGTGGGTCAAAATGTAACAGTGGGTGGAAATTTCAAAAGGCATAGACTGAAGCTGGCATTTCAACATCTTGGCAACTCTGCAAGAAAATGCCATCTTATCCCAAGTAGCCTGTGCAAGTTTAATCACAGAATAAACTCATTGGAGCTGAAATCATCTTCTGTATCATGAGAATGAGACACAGAGAAGAATGATCTAAAGGTCAAAATCACTTTTAATTGTAACTTAAATCAATAGGTTTACATATGGTTCTGTTCTTCACTCCCATGCACCTAAAACTCAAAGCCACTTTTGAGTGCCCAAAGAATGCAAGAAAATTTATAATAATAAAGGTATTAAAGGGTTATCTGGAAAATGGCCATATCTGGAACCTTAGCTCACAAGAAAAAAATGCTGTTATTTAGAAACCAAATTGTACAATTGAAGTATTATATAGTCCTGGGTTAAGTTGCAGGAGGGGGAGGGATGTTGTTTATGAGGCCATCATGGGTTTTCACAGAACTACAGAAAATTAGGAAGTAACCCCAAGTGCAACTGATTCAACTTTAGGAAGCCTGCCTTTCCACAGTATCTCAGAAGCATTCCAGAAGTCGAGAGGGAAGCTAGTTTGTGCTCTTCTCACTGGTATAAAAACACTGAAGGATGATGTATTAGCTTCACAACAATGGATGAAAGAGGTAGAATGGGAAAATGGGGATTTATGGGATGCAGAAGTTACAGTGTAAGAAGTTATTTCTAATCAAGCAGAAAAGAGTCAAAATTTAACCCATAAAATTGAGGAATCGTGTCTGCAAACAGCAAATAAACATCAAAGGTAATATAGTAAGGTGGCAACAATTGCACAAGTTGCTGTGGTTGTGTATTGTCCCTCATGGAATCCAGAGAAATGGGAATGTAATATGTGAAGTAACTCTTCAGACTCAGTCTCTGAGTTCAAATGAGAAAAAAATCAGCAGCATCTTTTCTGCAGCCTAGATCATTGGTGCACATGCAGGAAAAATGGAAAGTAGGCAGTCATGTGACTGAGCAGAATAGGACTCGTACCCTGGAAGAAATATGAGCATTTCCAACCAAATTCCAACAGTAACCTGGAGAATTTAAGGTTGGATGGTAGAGCTTGGGACAATGGTCCAGGGTCATTTGCCTTATTTGCCTTATTTGCCTTATAAGCTAAACCTGATGATCCACAAAATCTGTGAATGCTCAAGTGCAGTATTTTTTGGCCCCAATACGATCTCTGTGTGATTCTGATGGCAAGCTCCTTCACTGTATCAATGGTTATGTGCTGGTTTTTCAGGTGCATATCTTACAGTCCGGTGAGGTAGCTGCTGCAGTAGAAAATTGGCAAATTACAGAGGAAGGGCACATTATGGCAACTAAGAGTAGCTATTGGATTAATAGGTTATGTTGGTCCTGATGGAATAGAGGTAACTCAGCAAATGAGATCACAATTGCTTAAAGGGGCTCTGAGTGGGTTACAGACACATTTATCGGAAACTGTGATGCCTGCTATGGGACCTGTGGGAGTTTGGATAAACCAAATGAGGGACCTAGCAATACTGGGCAGAGAGTCAGAGAAACAGCCTAGAGCAGCTCAGAAAAATAAAGCCAAGAAGTCAAGGGGACTATTAAAAACTACTTCAAAGTTACTAGGAGACAAATGTGGATGGATTTTTTGCAAGCAGGAGGGACAAGTGATGACATAAGTGGTTTACCAACTTCAAATATATTTCACAATTGAAGAAACTACCTTCTAGACAAAAAAATCCTGTTAAACCCTCATCTCTGTTCCTAGTACCATGTGAGAGTTACCTGCAAAGAGGCAGTGAAGGGAGGGCATTCAGAATCCAATCATCTGTGGCAGCATATCACCTAGTGGACCGATACCCATATGTACCCATGTGAATTCCATGCCACTTGGGTGAAGAGATATTGGCTTTAGCTTTGGTGGACACTGGGGCAGAAGTGGCTGTTTTACATAGTGCAGTGAACCCACACAAAGCTACTACACATATCTATGGGCTGGGTGCGTCTGCCACTCCAGCCATAAGAACTAGCTCTCAGGAAAAATCCTCCTTTCTCTACCCCTGTGTTAGTAGCACTGATCCATTAATATATTTAGGAATTGATGTATTGTTGACTGGAGACATACAAACAAAGCAGGGATTGTTGTCATTTGGTTGGAACCCTACTTTAGTACAAGCATGATTGATTGATTACATAAGATGATACCCAAAGTGAGACCCTGTTGAAGTTCCTGTACCTATGGTTGTTGAATAAATAAAACAATATAGAATTCTAGGAGGAGAGGTTGAAATCATGGGAACAGTAGAAGCCCAAATAGTATGCACTGCTTTCTCTGCCCTTTATATTCCTATTTAGCCTGTGGAAAAGGCAGAGGGTTTGTGGAGAATGACAGTAGATTATAGCAAATTGAGCAAAGTATCCTCTCCTCTCATGACTGAAGCACCTGACATCATAATATTGTTCGAGGAAGAGCATTGCAAGAATGGAAATCAATGACTGATTCAGAAAATGCCTTCTTTCCACAGCAACACAAGACCAATTTGTCTTCACCTCAAATTGCAAACAGTACACATTCCAAGTTTTACCACAAGGTTACAGACACAGTCACAAATTTATCATCAATTGATAGCAGCTGACTTGCCTTGTCCAGTAAAAAAACCTGCACCATATGTTGCCTTTATTGGCTTGGTGACCTGGTTCAGGAACGGCACGGCAATCCAACCCTTGGCTGCTCAGGACATTTGCTCACAGACACCAATGTGGTGGACGGCAAATGGTGTTTATTGGTATGCAACACGGCCTTTTATGGCTTGGGTTTACAACGTCACATCCGTCTGCTTACATCATAAACTAAGTGCTACTGGCTATTAGGAGAGGGGGACCCATCTTCCCGTACATCGCGATATCTTCCGGACGCCAGTCCCTTACTACCTACATTTCCCCCCTCCTTATGAGTAATTAAATTGGTTAAAATATAGGTATTTTAAAAATTTTAAAAAGTGTATACATCATAATGTTGAATAGAAAAATACTTTAAGTGTATAACTAAATTAGCAAAAACATTCTATTCTTATTCTATTGCCTAATTATTCACATTCCCCCCCCCCTTTTTTATGATTAATTAAGAAAGATACAAAGTATAGGCATTATAGAAAATATAAAAGTTAGTAAAATTCATATAATGAGTTGTAAAAAGCAATATAACATGTGTGTTAGTAAGCACATTTCAGATTAGTTGTCGGCGTTCGACGAGCAAAATGCTGACTTTCTCTAAACGGCTCTTAACAAACAATACTAATTTGTTTAGTATGCAAGGCCCAAAAATCAATGTCAGGAGTATTATGGTAAGCGGGCCTATTAGAGTGGAGACAAGGGTGGTCAGCCATGGAGACTGGTTGAACCATGATTCGAACCATCCTTGTTGGGCTTCCCTTTCTCTTTTTCTTCGGGCTAGTCTTTCTCTTAGCTCGGCCATTGAGTCTCGTACAACTCCAGTATGGTCTGCATAGAAACAGCATTCTTCTCCTAGGGCAGCACACAGGCCTCCTTGTTGCATGAGCAGGAGGTCCAGTCCTCGCCTGTTTTGCAGGACGACTTCCGAAAGCGAGGAGACTGATTTCTCTAGAAAGGAGATGGATTTCTCAATTCTTTGCAGGTCTTCATCTATGGTCACCTGTAGCTGAGAAAGTCCCTGGTGTTGAGTCACGAGGGCCGAAATGCCTGTGGCTGCACCGGCAGCTCCCAGGCCAACTTCCTTGGTTGCATCAAAAGAAGTGTGGCCAGCAGGTTGAAAGAAGTGATTCTCCCCCTCTGCTCCAGTAATACCCCACCTGGCGCACTGCATTCACCTCTGGAGCTCTCAACAAAGGAAAGACGTGGCCTGCCTAAAGCAGGTGCAGAGGAGGACCACCAGGATGGTCAGAGGGCTGGGGAATCTCTCCTACAAAGACACGCTGAGAGAGTTGGCCTTGTTCATCCTGGAGAAGAGAAGGTTCAGGGGATATTTTATAGGTAGCTTTCCAGTACCTGAAAGGGGCTTTCACAAAAGCTGGGGAGGGAGTGTTTCTGAGGACATGCAGCAATAAGACAACGGGGCAATGGTTTTAAACTAGAGCAGGGTAGGTTTAATTTGGACATTAGGAAGAAGTTCTTCACTATGAGGGTGATGAGATGCTGGCACAGGTTGCCCAGAGAGGATGTGGAGGCTCCATCCTTGGATGCATTCTAGGTCAGGCTTGATGAAGCTCTGAGAAATCTGACCTAGTTAAAGGTGTCCCTACTTACTGCTGCCCCACGCAGCAGTAAGTGGTGAAGTGGAGTGTGAGGATTAGATGAGCTTTAAATGTCACTTCCAACCTAATGAATTCTATGATTCTGTTACCATTTTATTTTGTTACTTCGCAAGATCCCCTGCCCAAGACATAGGAAACACAGCAAAGATTGGGATAGCCAGTAGCTGATTTCTTCATCTCAGACATGGAGTGTGTATTAACATAGGGAAGAATGTCAAGGAGATGGGTAATGGAGATCAGTATAGCTATTTCCCAGACTTCTTATAACTAATCCCTTTATACTATGTTAAGGTGGTAAAGATTTCCATTCTACATTGTAGCATATTGTTCCCTATGCTATTCTTGGCTAAGTTCCTCTGTCATGCATCCTCTCTGCAGCTGGCTGTGCACTTTTCATGTGTTCACTGGCAAGACTGTCAGCTATCATGTCACGCCAATCTAGTGCTCATGCATATTCTCACACAAAACTTTGTAAGCTCATGCCCATGTATACCCTGACATATGACATTGCTCCTTGGTGCCAGGAATCTCCCTGATCACTGCTTACCTAGCTTGGGTAACTAGTGGGGGAAACTTTCTGGGATGCCAAGGTAATAAAAGACTTGACCATCTCTCTGTGTACTGTATTTGTGTATCCAACCCTGCTTGGGTCTCCTTCATTGTGATCACTGGTAGAGACCTGTCTGGTTCTGCTGTCTGTATCCGACACAGATAGGATTCATGAGAATCCTTCCAGCCTAGAGACAAGATAATTACAAATTACAGATTGGTCAAAGATTGATTTTATGAGTAAGATTTGGGAACTTTGTGATAACTGAAGGCCTTCAGAGATTTAGGACAGCAAGGTGTGCGGTGAAAAGTTTTTACTAGAGTACAGGGATTAGCAACTTCTCTGGAATTGAGAATGAACCTTCTGATACCAGATTCAAATTAACTAAAGAGAACAACAGACTAAGAGAAAGTCAAATTGCATCTTTGCTTTTAGTGCTGAAAAAGTACTCAAGCAAGTAGAAGCATACAGGAAAAAAAAAAAAAGGAGAAAACAACAAGACTAATTATTGTGCAGATTTTGCACAAAGTGGAAGACCCTTGGTGCAACAGAGTGTATGCTCTGGCCACCAGCTCCTGCCTGAGGCAAAGAAGTTCACTGAAACCTCATGAGCAAAAAAGACTTGAGGAAGATTTATTTCTTTCGTTGCCCATTTAAAAGAGCACCACAGAGAGAAGCAAATCTAAACCAACTCCCCCAACTATCAAAACTTTGCCACATAAACCATAAACCCAATACAAATACTAATGTTATTTCAATGCTTTAAACTGATAGATATCAGGCAAAATGTTCAATATTTTACTCATTTTAGTAATGCTGTAAAATGCATGATTTCCTACTATTAAAATATAGAGGCTGGATTACATTGTTTGTTATCTTTTCTATCTTATCATAAAATCACAATAAGGTTTGCATTGGAAAGGACCATTTAAGGATTATCTAGTTGCAACTGCTCTGCCACGGTCAGGGACATCTTTTTCTAGATGAGGTTGCTCAAAGCCCAATCCAACCTCACTTTGAAAACTGCCAGGGAAGAAACATCCATAACTTCCCTGGTTAAGTTGTTCTAGTCCTTTACCATCACAAAAAATATCTTTCTCATGTCCAATCTGAATCTACCCTATTCCCATTTAAAGTGTTTGTCCCTTGTCCTGTTATGGTGGTTTGACCCTGGCTGGAGGCCAGATGCCTACCAAAGTCACTCTATTGAGAGGCTTAAGGGTCACAATAAGAACAGGGAGAAACCACTCCATAATTAGTGTCATGGGCAAAGCAGACTACTTAAACACAGAAAACTCTCTAATTTGTTACTCTACACTACACACAGAGAGAAATCAGAGTCAGATAATAAGAAGTATGAACAGATCTTAAAACATCACCCACCACCACTCCCTTCTTTGTAGATTTCACTTTATTCATTATTTCTTCTCCCCAGGGTGGCACAGAGGGAAAGGGAGGGAATAGTGAATGGAGTCTTCAAGCTTTGGTCAGTTCATCATGAGTTGTTCTTCTTCAGGGGGGTGGGGAGCATTATCTCACACACATTCTCACACAAACACCAGCATAGGGTCCCACCCATGGGAGACAGTTCTCCACAACCTTATCCATGTGATTCCTCTGTCCCAAAGACTTGGCTCTTCACCAACTGCCTCACCGTGGGTCACTGCTATAAATTCATAAAATGTCTCTAGGTCTCTTAGTCCCGAACTGCTGGCCCAGCCTGGTCCCCCACAGAGTCACAAAGCTCCCCTAGAAAACCTGTTCTGTTTGATGATCTTCCCAGACACAGAGGTGAGGCTGACAGGTTGGTTGTTCTTGGGGTCCTCCTTCCACTAACTAGAGAGCAGTGAGGAGAGAGGTCACCAGGGAAGAATTAGGCAAAAAGGTTGCTGAGAACCTCAGCCTTCTCCTCATCTGTTGTCACAAATTCTCCATTGATGCTCCTAGAGGGGAACAGGAGGTGAAGGTACTCTTTCATGTGGAATAATAACAATATATTCTTGTCTACGACAAAGAAAAAAACCCCAAAAATATAGCAAAATAACTGGGGCAGGAGATTGATAAAAACTGACAATGATACCTGAGCTATTGTATGTAAAGGACCTCCAAGTGAAGAAAGTTTTCCTCTCACCAAAAAAAAAAAATAATTGTGAGTTCTGAAAAATATTCAGTAGTCAGGCTTCACAACCATTACCACGTAGTAGCTTATATCTATCATTACTTATATCACAATGAAACTTTGGCACTGAGCCATCTTTTGTTTTATTTGTATAGCAAGTACTGGAGGTAAAGCACAGTGTGTTTTCAGTCCCACATACTTTCTGAATTGGTAGTACAACTTCCTAGGAGTCCTTTCCATTCATGTTATTTTGAAAAAAAACCCTAGATAACAGAATACGTTTTCATCCTCTCTTGCGTCTCCCCACTCAACTCCAGCTCCTGGCACAACCTATTACACACATGAGGACACACATCTCTCCAATTGTTTTATATCCACACAATCAATCATTTTTTCTCCTTACAGCAGCATGTTTAGATCAAACTTTAATTTTTATTTTTTTACTGAGGAAAAGCTAACTGTCTGAACAAGAAATATGCATCACTTTCGTATCACGTAGGTGAACACCCAAGCAGAGGCAATGGACATCTCAACATTATTATCAATCACCAGTGACAGAAGGATATAACAGCACATTCCCATGGTCATAAAAAAAAAAAAAAAAAAAGGAAAAATGCTTTAAAGGAACACTTTCATGGGCTGCACAGACACATGTCAGAAGAAAAGCACAAAAAGAGATGTAACTATTCCAAAACATTTAAACCTTAATGGCAAGGTATGAACAAAAAGAGATAAGATTGATAAAATTATATATTACTGAATACTTTCATCACAAGATTTGATAAGTGACAATTTTTTTCATTCTTTTAAACAGGAAATCCCTGGGGAAAAAAAAGCCAGAAATGTATTTCTGAAAGGAAGTTATTAATGTATATTCCTATCTAATTTTATGGGAAATTCATATTTTCAGAGAAAAATGGAGCTCTGAAGCAGCCCTTTCTATATCATGAGAGTGAAAAAAAAACCCTACATTATTGAAGACAGTGTTTTATCTGTTTAGAATAGGAGCTGTAAGACAGAAACTGTATGGCAGAAAAGGGCTGGACTGTGTAACATGACCCATGTATTTTTTCCCATGCTTATTCCCACATATACCTAGGCAAATAACGGGGAAGAGAGCACATCAAGCTCTCTCGCCTGCAGGAAGCAGAGACACAGCTGGAGTCAGCAACCAGAACAGTAAGATCAAAATTGCTCAGACTCCCACAGTTCATATGTAGTCTAAGATGTTAATGATTCCCTAATTTTTTAAGCAATCTCAGAGCAACTTTCCTCCCTAGTTATGTTCTTTCCTCTCTGATCTGATGTCCTGGATTTTAACTATTATATGGTCCATTATCCCCTTAGGCCTGAACCTTGCACTAATTAGTAAGGAAATTACTTTTACCTAGAGAAAGAAAAAGAGATTATGCAGAGCTGTGAAAGCACTCTTCACTTTTCTTTTTTCTCCTTACATATTACTCTTCTCAGGACAAATGCCAATTTTTCTCTCTCCAGGGAAAACCTAGGGTACTTGCAGCTGGGCATATAAATCACCTTTAGGTAAGTATAATTTGATAATTATATATCTAAATGTACAGTTTAAGCAAATTTAAATGTAAGGTTTAGTAAATTTTTTATGTCAAAGTCATGCTGGTGTTAACAATTTGTGCTGCCTTTCGAGTACTGGTGACAGTGAGTTAACTAATATGTAACTAACTCAATAAATCTTTGAGGTTTGGCCAAAAAGTAATTTGAAATCACAGTTCAGAACAGGGCTTCACTGAAAGAGATATCAATTAAATATATAAAATGGAGTGGTTCAAAAGGGAAGAAGGACAAAGAGGTTTTTACGGACGTCTTTGCTTCTTTCTTAAGAACCTCATTTTCCAACAGCATACCATCTCCTGCTTTGTGTTATTGTACAAAGAGCAATCACCAGCCCCAGAGGTTTGATTAGAGGGATGTTATTTTGGTTGTGTCTAGAGAATCTCTAGGAGGAGAAAAAAAATATAGTTCGGGATAATTGTACTCTTATGGGAACATCATTATGACAGAAGAACTAAGAGAAAACTTTTTGTAACCTTGCTTGTGTGAAGCACTGAGACAGAAATAATGCACAGAGAAAGAGTAATATTAGAAAATATTTGTTGATGTGATGAGGCTCTTCAGCTCTTATGGAGAAGGATAGTGAGCAGTAAATGCAAATAAAGAGTGTCCTCATAGTCTGTGGAAAGAGATTAAACTGAGGGTCCAGACAGAAGAAGCATTGGAGGATGCTTGCAATCAGATTCTCTGTATCTCTAAAAAAGACAACAAAAGGAGTAGGTGGAGAGGGCTGGCAATGGTGAGAGGATATTAGGTGAAGGGAGAGAAGCTGAATCTATTTTTTGACTACTGAAGCATGAAGGCATGGTGGATTACTGCTACAGTGTTTGCGAGCACATTGATGAAACTAGTGCTGAGCCAGATGGGCACAGATGGCTTCACACACTTCTCCTCTTTCTCTACCACTAACAACTTGGGATGCCAGTGAGGACAGAAGCTGGAGAGTCTGATCCTTTTATGGCTGTTGTGTCTAGAACAGCTTGCCTCTGCCTTCACACAGGCTGTACAAGGCAAATAGCATAATGATGATTAACACTGATGGCAATTATGTTAAAACTGTTCCATTTGGTAAGGTTTGCTACCTTGCAGCAGGCCAACTGAGTGCATGACTCATGGTAACCTGCTCACTGAATGGACCATGTGGTGTATCAGTGTTGTAAAATGCCCAGGAGACTGGCCTGGTTTCAGCTAGGACAGAGTTAATTTTTGCCAGCTGGGACAGGAAACAGCCAAGACAAGTGGTCTAGCCTAAGTGGTATTCCATACCATATGAAGCAATGGATGCTCAACATAAAAGAGGTTAGTTAGGAAGGGACAGCACAGCTTTTGGACCAGCTCTTTGCTGGCCTGAGTGTGCAGTCATTGAGTAAGAAATTCTATTGTGTATCACATTTTCTATATATTCTAAGCACTGTTATTTTCCTCATCCTTTGCAGTCCCAGTTAAACTGTTGTTATCCCAACTCACATGGTTTGCATTTGTCTACCAGTGAAGAGGAGTGAGTGAGCTGGGACTAAACCAATACAGTGACTCACACCTAAAATGGGTAAGTAGCATCTGCCATGAGGCAGAGACACTCAGACCCATGCAGGCTGAGAATCATGAATAATTGCATGGCCTCAACCCAAGACAGTGGAGAATTCAAAAACTTTGGCATTGTGAGAGCTGTGGGCATAGACTGTTAGCTTATATACACCTAATCAGCATAGTCTTGCTCCAAATAAGTTTTGGATTGTCCACGCAGATATTCAGTCTTTCAATTAATTAAAAGGCAAAATTGTTCAGACTGCTGAGACCTGTTGACCTGCAGGTAAGAAAACCTGCAAAAATAGTTGTGTTTCAAAAAAGGACACAGATAGCCTGACCAAAAGGTGTGAAAATATGATTCACCAGCTAGATGAAGATTCAGCTATACCTGTGCAAACTAGTTACCCTTTGGGATTATATTTGTAGCTAATAGCATTTCAGTGGGAAATAATCAGTCCTTCACAGACCTTGGCTATATCACAGCATGTGTCCAACTCTAGCTATTGTGAGGTCCCAGTGTAATTTACACATTTTATGGAAATTCTTTAAAGCATGACTTGGATGACTGAAATTCTTTAAAATATGACTTTATCCAGGTAAGCACACATACACACACACATTTATATCCACGCAAACTAAAGAAGAATGCACTGCGTGTCTCATTTTAAATATAGTATATATTTCTGGTACTTTCAAATAAGTGACAAAGAATAAATAAAAGAAAAATAAAATAATAGTTTACATATATCTATGCAGGTGTATGCAATAAACTATAATAATCATGAAAAT
>VXBZ01000179.1:83845-98046 GCA_013399135.1 Heliornis fulica | reverse complement strand
GGAGAGGAGAGGAGAGGAGAGGAGAGGAGAGGAGAGGAGAGGAGAGGAGAGGAGAAAGAGCCATTTCATCTGGAAGGGACCAGCCATCTAATCCAACTCCAAGACACTGTTCAGTAGCTAGAGCTGCCTTTCAGGCTCGTGTCTGGCCTCTGGGAGTGGGGCAGCCCATAGCCCAGAGCTCCCTGTGCTCTGCAGGCTCAGCTGAGCTGTTGTGTGGCACAGAGGAGGGCAGAGGGCACGGCCTCCCCCGTGCCAGGTCCCCCTCGCACCTCAGGTCCAGGTGACGGCGAGAGGGTTGTGCTCCCCGTTCCCCGCGGTGGATCCCGGCCGGATCCCGGCCCCGGGGGCTGGAACTGGGCTCAGCCAGAGCTGGGTAGGTGACCTGAGAGCACAGAGCACGGCCACAGGGCCACACTGGCACTGAGCTCATCTAAAATCACTGGCACAGGACTGGATGAAACCACTTCTCACAACCAGCCCCACTGTAGCCCGTTCGTTGCCTCTGTGGTGATACCTCCACGCGTTCTGCGTGTTCACACGTTTCTTGCTCTTTGACACTCAGCCCCAGCAACTTGGTTCCATCACCTTCAGCTGATACTTTCCTTGTGCCTCCTGAGGCAGCACCAAAATCCTTCTGGCAAGTCCCCTGCTCTGGTCTTAGGACAAACACTGCCCTGCCCAGGTCAAACCAGCTTCCACCCAGCAGCAGCCTCGCTGTTACCACCCCTCCAGCCTCTGCTCTTCCCAAGCACGTGTGCACATCTGGGCTCTCACCTCTCCAGTCTCATCTGGGCTCTCATCTGTGTTCAAAAACATGTCGATTCTCGGGACATTTCACAAAGCCCATGTTGCTTCACTTCAGATGAGGCTCACAAATTAATGATGCCTGTTAATTAGGCAGCTAACCTCCCCTCCCCAAAAAAAAAAACCTAAATAATTGTGACACTGCCCACTTGAAGGACTGTGCTGCAAAACACATCAAAGATACTTCAGTACCTAGAGACTTGAACTGGAGCTGATGGAGCAGCCTCGGGAGCCCTCCGATGCCTGTTGCCATCAGCCACGTGTGTCACCACTGTGCACCAGGGTCACAGTGTGGTGTGGTGAGGGCTTGGCCACATCCTATCTGTCCTAGGCAGGGTGCTGAGCCTGGGACACAGCACTTGCTGGATGAGTGCCATGCACAGGACCCAGAGCAGTCCTGCTTTGAAGAGACTGTCCCCCCCTTGCTCATCAGCAGAGGGGGGAAGCATCTCATGCACCGGCTTGTGTGTCACTCTAGAAACACCGGTGACAAAGGCACAGGGCTTGGAAGTTTTGCCCCTCAGGACACAGCTCCCTCCTTTTCATCCCATGAAAAGGAGGGAGCTGTGTCCTGAGGGGCCCTGCCCTCACCTCTCCTTTGCCATAAAGAAGTCCAGGACTTGTTTCATGCGAAGAACAGACTTTAAACTTCTATGCTCATGTCAGGGCAGCATTAAATATTAAAGCAAGACATTAAAATTTCAAAGAACCTAAATTAAACCTGAGGTATTCAAAAATAAGTGTTCCTGAATATTTAATACTAAAGATTTCGTAATTAACTTTAGAAATCTCTCACATTAAGAAAATGAGGAGCTGCCTAAAGGGATGTGGCCATCACGGTGACCTTCCAGCAGGCTGAGGCACATGTTGGCAGCCCACAGACAGGCATGGGTTTTCTTTGGCCCCACTCTCCAGGGAGGGAGGCCCTGACCAGCTGAGTTCCTTTCCTCTTCAGCCATCTAAAGGAGTTCCTCGGGCTCCCTGGCACCTTGGTGGCTTCCTGCAGAAGCCCTGCCAGCCCTTCACCTCCTCCAGGTGGGGACACCACCCCGTGTCACCAGTGCCCTCTCCCACATGCAATAACTAGACTTGCCTGTGGGACCAAAAGGGCCACAACCAACTGCAGCAGGTCACCATCCTGAGATGTAGGAAGATGAGATGTTACTTACTGCTCCTTTACCTTCAAACATACTGGCAGAGACACGTGGGTTTACAAGGGAGTGAAAACAATGTGCAAACCAAGTGGAAGCGGCGTCTGTTCAGCTCTGTGAGCGGGTTCATCAAGGTGGGCTGGTTAGTTACAGGTCTCTGCCCTTAGTGTCCTCCAAAGAACTACCCCCCAGACTGCTTCAAGTTTCCCACTATCATAAAATTGATCCAAACTTGCCTGTCCACTAATAATTAGTGTCAGATCCTCTGTGCACATAGAAATTCAGGAGAACTGTCTGTACCAGCACAGGATCTGGCCCAACATTTCAGTGCAATTGGAGGGGGGAGATTAAGATAATATGAAAATTCAAATGAGGATGTCTGAGTTGGGAAATAATTCTGTACTAAAATAGCCTGAGAAGATGTAAAAAAACCCAGCAATTAAGAGAGAAGAAATGTCCTCTTGATTGAGCTATGAAATCAGTGCAGCAGCAGCAGCCTGGCTCTCCTCCCCCANGGGGGGAGATTAAGATAATATGAAAATTCAAATGAGGATGTCTGAGTTGGGAAATAATTCTGTACTAAAATAGCCTGAGAAGATGTAAAAAAACCCCAGCAATTAAGAGAGAAGAAATGTCCTCTTGATTGAGCTATGAAATCAGTGCAGCAGTAGCAGCCTGGCTCTCCTCCCCCAGCATCCCCACTCCTCCAGACAGCCCTGGTGGTGGTGATGGTGGTGATGGTGATGGTGGTGGTGGTGATGGTGATGGTGGTGATGGTGGTGGTGATGGTGGTGGTGATGTGATGATGGTGATGGTGAGGACGTGGCCGGAGCTGGTGGGATGAGGAAGGGCTCGGTCTCCTCTGCTGACCAGAGCTCCTCCTCCACGGGGCATCTGGCTGTCTTGAAGGTGGTTTCCAGCACAGCAAGTCCCAAGTCAGCCAGGACAGGTGAGGGCTCCATGCCCAGCTGATCCCTGTGCCCAGGGACGGGGTGTTCAGGCATCCTTCCACCCCTTGCTGCGTGGTTACACCGAGCTTCAGGGCGATTCAGAGCGTTATGTAAGTGTTACAATTAGTTATTCTGATGACTCCAGCCCATGTGCACCCTTATAAACAGCAACTTGCTTCACATGGACCGTGTGTCACGGTCTCAGCCTCTCAGGGGGGTTGAGTGAGCAGATAAGGCCCGTGGTGTGCAGCACAGCTCGTACCCAGCCGGACCGCTGGGAGCTGTCACAGGCAGCCAGCTGGGGGGGTGAGAAAAGCTGCAGACTAAGCCTGACCTAGTGTTTAAAACTGCATAATTAATGGCATGCAATTAGCAGTACTCTTTAAGAGACTGCCCTGGCTCAGCAGCACCGTGTGCTGCCTCCTCTCTGCCTACAGATAAGGGTGGCCCCACAGTCTCTGCTCTTACACCCGTGTGTAAGAGCAGTGTAAATCAGCAGTGGGAATCAGCAGGGAATCAGGGTGGAGGCAGCTCCAATCAGAGGTTTAAAGGCCTTCCCAAAGCAGAGCATGGGCCTGCACTTAGGGGCAGAAGGGACAGAGCAGATTCAACGTGGCAGACTGAGGTTCAACACTTGTGAGTTGTTTAGTCGAGGCAAATACACTTTTTCACATGCACATAGAAAAGTCAGAGGTCACGTGGTGAAGGGAGCATCATCCTCCTTGTCACTGGTGGCACAGAGTAAATTCCAGCCTTCTGAAGGGAACAAGTGGAGCTGCCAGGCTTGAACGACGCGTGGGGCAGCCCTGGGCCAGCAGGGAGCATCCCCGGAGAGGCGACCACCTCCCCCTGCCACCGGCTCCCGGTCCTGCTCCAGGGTGCCTGTGGGTCTCGTGGCTCCCACGGGAATGGCTTGGCCAAGCCTGGAGCAGGAGTGCTGGACACAGGGAGAGGGGACAGTGTGGTGCCACAGGCTGTCATGTTCATACAATGAACGCTGCTTGCCAGGAGGCGTTTGTGGAGCTTCGCGCAGTAACACAACAGACAGCACAACAGTCGGTCTGTGGAGGGAGGGGAGGAGAAGGGGGCTGGAGAGAGAGAACCTGATGATACAATTAAAGAAAACTCAGTCTCTGTGAGGGATGAGGGAGTGAGATTTTCAGGGCCATCAGGAAGCACAGAGACACGTGTTGGCCAGGGAGGGTCTCCAGGAGCCACCATTCTGCGGATGGAAGCGCAGTCGCGCGTCCAGGCTCTGTTTGCTTGTGCCCCAGCAGCTCTCCCAGCGGGTTCAGTTGAAGGGAGTAGCTGAACCACACAGCCCTCAGCACCCCATCTGCATCACATGCAGCTGCTGGCACCGAGCACTGAACCTGTCCATCCCTCAGCCAGCGCACGGGAAGCTGCTGGAGACCAGGCGCAGGCCCCGCTCCCGCGGCGGCGCGGCGGGTGGAACAACCACCCAGGCAGAGCTGCTCTGCAAACGGGCTTCTGGCTCTCAGCTGATTGCATTAATTACTGATGGGTTTTATGGATTTTATGGATTTTATGGCCTTTACACTCCTTACAGCTCCCCCTCACTCCGTCCTGTGGGTTGGTCCCGTGTGCAGCTCCAGCGACCCAAAGCCCCTTAGACCACTTGGTGCCTGAAAGGCACAAACCTCACAGTGACACCCCGGGGAGGGGTTAACCATCCCTGTAGTCCAGCAGAAAAACAATGAATTTGGAATTCTTTTTTCAAGTAAAGTCTGGTCTGTCCATTCCTCCTCCACATTTACAGGGGGTAAATCTGTCTCTGTGCACCCCAGCCCCTGGAAAGGGTCCACGGTGCTTCAAGAGCCTGGGCTCGGTCAACCAAGTTCACAAGGTCTGTGGCTGGGTTGGGTGAGCTGTTGTAGGAGAAGTGATCAGATCTCTCCCCAGGGCATTGCTTATTGTGGCTGCTGCCTTCTTACTTCACATCCTTCTAAACTGAGGCCGAGCAAGGCAGAGCAGCATCTCCTGCCAGCTTCTGGCTCTCACCCTGGGGCAGTACCAGGGACCAGGCAGGGCTGTTTGTTCTTAACAGTGCAACAAATGTTGATTAAATGTGGAAATTAGTTCAGCCATGTAGCTCAGACTAGTTCCCAAGAGAGCCTTCCAGGATGCAGCTACCCTCTCACCACTTAGGGGCCTCAGCAGTCTCACAGCTGAGCATCTTGGTGGGGCAGGGACAGGACATCTTTGCTTGGGTGCAGCTGCATTACCCCAGGATGTGGCCTCCCTGCAGCTGTAGCATCCCATAGGCAGGAGCTCAGGGCTCCTCAGTCCACCTGTACCATGGAACAGACAGTGCAGGTGCTGCTGACAAAACCCAGACAACACCAGAGCAGCTGACACAGGGAGGAAGACTCCTCCTCTGCCTCCAGATCTCCACAGCACCTACTTCAGTCTCCTGCACTTACCAATCAAACCCATTTCACACACTCCCCTCACTGCCAACCCTTAAATCAGGGTCAGCAGAAGGCAGCCACAGGAACAACGTGAACCAGCTCAAGCTGGGAGTTTCCAGCAGTGGAGCATCCCCACAAACTGTCCCTCTGTGCCCTCCCACAAGCAGCCAGGTCACGGCCAGCGCAGGACTTGGTCCCTTCCCGAGCTCCACAACTTGCTTTGTCTCCCCAGTGACACAGAAATCGCTGTCACTAAGGCCCCAGCAGCACTGCCAGACCTCTGCCCACCACACCAACCTCTTCTTCATGCTGTCGTGCCACCGAGGTGCAGCTCAGGCAGCTCAGGATTTGTGGCCAAACCAAGACCAGAATTAGCAGTGGGATCCACAAAGACCAGCTCAGACTCAGACAGGAGAAAACACGATGCAGAAGCCTTTTATCCCAACAGGAAAAGGCCTGAGGGCCAGGGTCCAAGAGCAAACCCACACGGGTGCCCAGGCAACATTAGTGACAACACACGGACCGGTCTGTGGCCTACAGGGTCTGTGTGACCTACAGGCACAGCTACCGGGTCAGCCACTGAATGGGGGGCTGATGCAGAGCACCCCAGGTGAACAGGCGAGTCCAGCAGACTGGCAGGGGATCTCCCAGTCCATTCCCAGTTTGTCACCAACACCATTGCCATGCCCCTAACCCGGTGATGTGAACAGAGTGAAGGAGTTTGTGCATGGTGACGTGGGAGCTGATGAGCTGTTCACACGCTGTGGGGCATTAATTCAGTGTTCACACAAGTCTTTGCCACGACAGCAACAAATCAGTTGTTGGGTAGAGGCAGCAGTGGCAGAACAGTGACGTGATCTCCTGCCCCACTGACTGTGCCGAGGGGTGGGGACAGGCTGGGGTGCACATCATGTGCGGTGTCCGTCTCCGAAGCCCTGGCTGGTGCCTGCAGAGCCACCCTTGGAAAGGGGCTGAGGCAAAAGCCAGAGCAGAGGAAAAACCTTCAAGGCATCAGGTTTGTGCCACGCTGTGACAAGTAGCAGATGCCTGAATATAATCCTCAATTTTGCTAAGATAGTTTCAAAACAACGAGTTCATTATTTGTGAGCCAAGCCATTTGTCTCTGCCCTTCTCTCCCTCGTTCTCAGATGGTGACCAGCCAGGGGCTTATTTATGGGTTTATTTTGCACAAAGTTCTTTCTCTAATATTCATCCATAATCATCAACAAAATAACTTAATATATGTAGGCGACTATAATGACAGTAAATGCCGTGTAGGAGGCATAATATATGCTTCATTGTCAGTGCTTGCATGCCAAATTAAATACCCTATTCTGGTCAAATGCTAATTCATTCCACGAGCACTTCCCCACAAACAGGTTTTTGAATGCACTGGAATTAAAGGTGATGTGAATGATACATTGAAAGAATCCGATCGGTGTGTGTTTAGGAGCCAGTGGGTTCCTGCAGCCTGTTGCTTGGTATCAGCACTGAAATGATCTGCATGGGGAGGTGTTTTGGGGGGATCTCCACTGCCCCACACTGGGCAGGGCTAGAGGAGTCTTGAACCCCCTTTGTAAATAACGTGGGTTGGGCTCGTGACGGACTCTGCCACAGTCGGCTGCCCCCGTGGAGGCCTGGGGCAGGTCCCGCTCGGTCTCTGGTGAAAAACTGGGTGAAGGATGAAGCAGGGAGAATTCAAGCAGGTCCTTGGTGTTTACAGCAGCTCAGGGTTGAGCAGCACTTGTGACTCAAAAGCGGCTGTAAAATTCCAGCAGTGTTCAGGGATGGGACGAGACAAGAGGCAGCAGTAACGTGGCTGCTGTGGCAGGTGAACAGCTTCAGGGCTTTNTGCTCGCCAGAAACTACCTGCAGTGGCCAGGAGCTTGGTTCCCTCTGCCCCTTGAGGACAACCCTTCAGAGCAGGGGGATGGGGCAGGGTGTAGAGCAGGTCCTGCCTCCTCAGCCCCAGAATCATAGAATCATGGAATGATTAGGGTTGGAAGGGACTCCCAGAGGTCATCCAGTCCAACCCCCCTGCAAGAAGCAGGGACACCCCCAACTAGATCAGGTTGCTCAGGGCCTCATCCAACCTGGCCTTGAAAGTCTCCAGGGATCCAGGGGCATCCACCACCTCCCTGGGCAACCTGTTCCAGTGCTCCACCACTCTCACAGCAAAGAACTTTTTCCTAATCTCCAATCTAAATCTCCCTCCCTCTATTTTAAACCCTTTATCACCCCTTGTCCTGTCACAAGGAGAGGAGATGTAGGCCAATGCTTGGGAGGCAAACAGGAAGGAGAGAAATTAGGCAGAGTGCCAACCACCACTGTGATGCTGTGCCAAGGGGCCGTGGGGCTGGCTGGTGCCACCAACAGATGGTGCCAGACCTGCCAGAGCATCAGGTGGCACATGGCAGAGGCGCTTTGCCTTGGGCAGCGCTAGCGCAGGCCCCACCAGATGCGCTTCCCACCTCGGCAGGAGCAACCTGGGGCTCACCTGTCCCCAGTCTGGTGGCCACCGCTGGCTTCAGAGGCTGCCAGGCATGGTGGCACTCCGGGTGCCTTCAGTGTGCCACCCCCTGGCTCGGGGCTGGCTTGGGCTGCCCGTGTTGAGCCAGGCTGAGGGAATCCTGTAGAGGAGCCGCCGGTGGCCGTGCTGGTGTCACCGCCTGACAGCCCTTCCACCGCACCACGGGTTTATGCAGCACCTTTGGATCAGCCATTGCAAGACAGCACCTCATTAGAGATTCAGGCTTTTTAATTAGCACATAACGAGCCCTGAATGGGGACTGTACATGCTCCATAGCCCAGACCGAGCTCCCGGTGATGAGGCACTAGCAGGGGATGATGCTCGGCTCAGCCGGGTGGATCCCGGCAGGACACCGCGGCGTGGGGGCACGAGCCCCGTGGATCCCTTCCCTGCCAGACCCGAGTTCTCCTCCTGTTTTACACTGCAGTGGCTGGGAAACAGAGGGAAGCAGTATCATACTGAGCCCTGAGCAAAATGCCCCAGGCCCTGGTGCATGGAGCTTGTATCCTAATGACTGCACTGATGCAGGGAGGATTTCACGGCGCAGCCAGCAGCACTACCCCCAGTAACGCCTTGGTTCGGTGCCATCTGTTCTTCCTTCCAGAGATATGTGATCCAGAGCGAAAGGCTTAGCACATTATCATATGATGAGACAATTTAAAAGAATAAATAAGTCCTGCAACACACAGCTCAGTATTAAAAAGCCGACATGACAGTAATATCTGAACGATCCTGTGGATATTAGAGCTAAAAATAGACCAGAACAACAACAGTGTGCCCAGACAAGTAATGAAAGCATGTTTTTAAGGTGATTTATTAAGAACTGTGAAGCGGCTCTGGCTTTGTGCTGAGCTGTGAACAGTGAAATTGGAATAAATAAAATAATCTTGCTGCATTAATAACTTGCTCTGAAGCCACAGGTATGTGGAACATCCTCACCGGTAGCCAAGTGAGGGCCATGATTTAAAGATCAGGTTTGGTTTAAAATCTCTGTCTGTTGAGGCAAAGACACGAGCCCAGACACAGATGCTGACTGACCCTGTGAATGTGAAGGGAGAGGAGCGATGCTGCGGGAGCCCCCCCGGGCCGTGGCCACGGGGCAGGGCTGTCCCCATGTGAGGAGGGGAGATGGAGGTGATGCTGTTAGTGGGGTACAATGGCAGTGTCAGGGAGGATGCTTCTGGAGGGGCACACTGAGAAGCAGAGGGTCCCACTGCGTGGAACAGTGTGTGCACAGCCCAGGGAATAAAGCTCCATCGTTCACCCTTCTCTTTCCAAGTCACCCCTGCCCGTCGCGCCACCGAGAGCCCAGGGCTGTATTAGTGGTCTGCAGCGCTGTCAGGGGTGATGTTCATGCAATGGAGGACCCTGGCTCGTTGGTTTGGGTTGAACAACAGAAATCAAATTAAATCAAATGTATAAAGGGCCAGGCCCAGGGCAATGGCCTTCAGCTGCAGGAGGGCAGAGGGAGAGGAGCTGGGGGGCACAAATCCTTCCCAGAGAGGGGGAGGCCCTGCCACAGGGTGCCCAGAGAAGCTGGGGCTGCCCCTGGATCCCTGGCAGGGTTCAAGGCTGAGTTGGATGGGGCTTGGGGCACCCTGGGGTGCTGTTGGGGGTGTCCCTGCCCATGGCAGGGTGGGCACTGGGGGGGCTGAGGGCCCTGCCCACCCACACCAGTGTGGGGTCCTATGAGAATAAATAAAACATAATTAAATGAAAAATTAAATTAAATATGAAATTGAAGTTAAATAAAATATAATCAAAGAAAACCCCTCAGCCCAAGAGGAGGCAAACAGGAAGGGTGGCTCACCATGGACCACATGGCTGGTGCCCAAGCAGTGACACCTTGGAGTATTTTACAGGTCTTTACTCTCAATTATAAGCTTTTGCTTTACTTGCCAAGTGTGCCACACTTAGAGACATGCCCTTCTCATACCTCTGGGTCAGAAAAACAAACACTGGTCTGCTAGACCTGAAACTCCTCCAGCTTTCTCTAGTTTTCTGCTAGAGGAGGCACCTCCAGCGTAGGACTGTGCCTGGGCTGGGGACCCGCCACAGGTGAACAGCCGAGATTGGGCTGGGCATGGGAAGGGGGGAGTGATGGGCACCGGGGATGGCCCTGGGTTCCCTCCTTGTTCCAGAATTAGCTCTCCTGCCAGCCTAATGTCACTGCCTAATGTGTGATCTCTGACGAGCTGCTTTGCCAATTATCATCAGTGTCTTTTGTGCAGCAGCTTACCCAGGCTTTTAAAGCTCAATTACAAGCGTGTTTTAGCAGACAGGATGCCTGCTACATTTTTATACACTGGATATAAATACATAAAATATGACAAAGTAAGAGTTCTACTAGTGACACCCTTCCAGAGCAGCTCACAACCTCCCATCAGAAATCCCGTTAACGGGGCTGGTCATTACAGCAAGAGCTTTCCCAGGGGTTGGATTTCTTCTTTTTCTCGTTAATGGGCACCTCTCTGTCACCATCACTGATGGATGGTGCTGTCTGTTAGCTTTGCCTCAGCAGTGACTTGGCCTCAGGTTGTGTTTCTTCACAACCACAGTGACTCCAGCACTGGTGCTGCTCCACGCTTGTCCCTTCCCTGGTCGCGTACGGGCAAGGAGCTGGCACCAGCGCAGCCCCTGTGCTCATGGTTGTTGCTAAAGTTGCCATTGAGGGCAATTGGGCTCATTCAATCCCCTCCCATACTCAAGTCAAACAACATTTAAGCATCATCAAATTGGGTTCCTCAATCCTTCTCCAACAACAAGGCCCCGTCTCTGAGGACCCCACGTGGATGGGTCCCCAGGGTGCTTGCACAATGCAGCCCCTCCCCAAGACCAGGGCAGCTGTGGCCACAGCAGAGCACAGGTATTTATCACACAGCTTCCTCTGACAGGACAGGGCTGACAGACAAGGCTTGTGCTGCCAGGAGGCTCAAGTATATCCAGTTAATGCTTCCACACTGTGTTTCATTTACCCCCTGTGTGCAGTGCAAAAGCAACTCAAGTGAAGCGCCAGGTTTAAATACGGCGTCGATCCAGCTGTGCTGCTGCAGCTTGACCTCTGTGACCCAGGGTCAAGCTGTGTGAGAAGGGATAAGACAGACCTAGCCTAGATATTTCCAATTAAACCCGGTGTAGCTGTGATTATAAAGGGTCTGAATTCCTTTTACCTGTACTAAACAACCAGCAGAGATGATGAGCTCCACCAGAGACGGCCTCACGCTCATTTCTAGGGTGAGAGGAATGAATGATGAGCACTTACACACACAGTTACTCTTTCTTTTCTTACAGAGCAGGTCTAAAACACAACAAGACAGCCCAGGGAGCAGAGTGCTGCTGTACCTGCTACACCCCTCTGCTAAGGGCTTGGGACAGAGCCCACATTCCAAACCTAATCCCCTTGTTCGCTTCTACGGGCTTAAAAAATCTTGACAGACAAACCCCAATCTTCACTGTCAGGCACCAGCCCTCGATTACACAGCTTGAGAAACCAGATCAAAGCCAACCTGTGAGCAAAGTCACTGTTGTTAATGCCTCTCCCTCAGAAAAATTAAGACAGCCAAGAGGAGCTGACAGGTTACAAAGCCCAAGCCCGTTTCCAGCCGCGTGCACGACCCCCTCCCGCTCTCCACCCCCGCTCAGCTCATCCTCGGTACGTTGCTCGTCACGGCAAGTCCTAATTCCTGAGCTAATGAATAAATATCTGATCTGGGCCCACTGTGGTCTCCAATCTCCAGAGGCTCCCTCACACACAGCCTTTGTTTTGGGAGCTGTGATGTGTTTGACCTCTGCACGGGTTTGTGGGTTGGCTGTTTAGTTATAAGGTGGCTCTATCTGGACAGCAGGATGGGACCCCTCGGCCGTAAGCCCTGTGTGATGCTGCCCGCTGCGAGCTCGGGCGAGGATTACACAGCAGGGCTGCTCTTGCACTGGGAAACCACTCAGCAGAATCACAGCTTCTGGTGGCAAAGCTACTTAGAGGCAAATAAGGTCAAAAAAGCATTAAGGAGCGTGAAGGGAAAGGTTACTCACGGGTCCAGAACGTGAAGCTTCAGTGTCAGCTGCTGGTGGGTAAACAAACATGGGTGAAGAGTCCTTCACCCCCTGGGTCCAGTCGGTGCTGGGGAGTTACTGCCAGGCGGCGGCTCCCCTGGCACAGGGATGGAATCAAGGGCAGGTGGGATGCAGTGTGACCTCAGGGGACACCTGCCCATGCGTGGCAAAAGGGCTGCTGAACACTCATCCCTGTTTAAGGGATGTAGGGACTGTAGAGCCCCGTTTCCACCGACCAATCCCACACAGGAAAATGAAAGGGTTTTCTGGTTTCATATTTAACAGGCCCTAGTGACAGTCTGGGGAGGAATCTGAGTAAATGAGAAGTGAAATAGTGTTTATTGGAATGAGCCTTCAAGAGAAAGGATTCACCATGGGGGTAGTTGGGGTCTGGCCCCTTTGTTTCTTTGTGGGACACCATTACATCTCGCTGCCTTTGAAAGTCTCAGAGATGGTGCCCGTTCCACACAGAGGTGAGAAAGCAAAACAAATGTTTTTCCAGTCATTTTAAACATAAAAAAAAAAATCACTGTCTGCAAAAGGCCTGTACTCCTTTTATTGCAAAAGGAATTACTGAGGTGAATCCTCAGTGTTATTTCACAGGCATAAAACTATTTTCTCAAAAACAGTATTTTACAGGAACTTGCCAGGCTTGTGATGTGAGAAATGGTGAGCCACGATCAGAAAATGCTCCTATAATAAGTAGAGAACCAGAAAGGTTCCATGGAAGTACAAATCCCTTGATCCTAAGCCCAGGAGGAAGGAAGCCCCCACTTCTGGGGAGTGTCCATGCAAACCCCGATGCGTGCGGCAGAGGCGTTTGAGGACTCCTCACCACGCAGGTCTCCCTCCAGAACTGTCTGTAACCCTCCTGGCTGACAGATATTCTGAGAGAAACCAAATTTTACTTTTATCTTGTCAACACTGACAAACTTTGACACCTCAGAGTCAGGTAGATGTTTTCAGGCCTTTAGACCTGCCAGCGTGGTCCTGGTGCCCGGCGGGGTGACTCTGCAGAGCCGCCCCGGCACGCACAGAGAGGGGTTGTACATACACATATGATGGCTCTACAACACCCACCCTCACCTGCTGTGGCTTCAGCTGCACAGCTGATAACCTCAGTGGTTTAAACATGGTAAACAGTGCTGAGATGGGCAGAGCAGCAGGTGGAAGCCCATCGGGCCACAGAGCACCCGGAGCAGTTACTGAGGTATCTCCGTAACCCCTCCGTGTATATCAGGCCACAGTAGAGAGAGCAGAGCCACAGTAGGTCAGAGAGCCTTCAGGTGGAGGTGGTTGACTCTCAACCAGGGGCTCAGGGACACAGAACTGGACAGGCTGGTACCAAGCAGTCATTAAACATCCTGACAGGTGACAGGACGGAGTGAGGAACCCAGAGGGAGGAAGCCGGCGCTGCCCGTCCCGGTGTTCAGACACGAGTGTCCAATCCACAGGTGTGTCCCTGTGCACAGAGGATACTCACCCCTTACACACACCTGAACTGTAAGAGAAACCAGTGCTTTCAAGCAGAGCCCCAAACCTCAGTTTAATTTAGAATAAGTAAATTTGTTCTGATTTTATTAATGATCAGACTGAACAAAACTCAGTCGTGACAACCTACTTTAATGAATTTCAGAACTGTAAACATTTAGCTGAGCTACTGGCAAATGTCAGCAAACAATGCTGTCCTCTATTCCAACCACAGTAGCATGTAGAGAAAAGAACAGCCAACTTCTGCCCTTCTTTGTGCACAGGCAGCTCTCTCACAAGTAAACTGTTGCCTAAACCACATAGTAAATCTAAGAATAATGCCGAGCACACCGTGGAAGGGCTCCTGTATGATGTGCAACCACCTGATTCCAGAGCCAGGCTTCACGTTATGGACCATCCCCGTCACACCTTTATCTGTCTTCTGCTGATGAAATTTCTGCTTCGAGCCCGACGTACAGGATCTGTGTCCAAAGATCAGATACTGTGTGTGTTTGTTTTCCAGCTTGCTTACAGCTGATAACAGTGTAAGCCAAGGGAATCCAAGGGAACATAATTCATCACAGAGCACTGGTCACCCTTGCACTGCTGCAGGAACATATCCCCACCGCCAGCGTGAACCCAACTGCATCGAATTCTACTCAAACACCACCCGCCAGCGGCGCGGAAAGCACCTCCCAGAGGCTCCTGCCAGGGCTGACCGAGTGGAACCCGAGTGCCCACACAGCCCTGGCAGCAGCTGGCACGGTCCCAGTGCACCCCTTCATCCGTAGCCAGGCAGTGCACCCCGCCG
>VXBZ01000179.1:47651-65705 GCA_013399135.1 Heliornis fulica | reverse complement strand
CTGGTCAGGATCCATTGGGAGTCACTGGTCAGGATCCATCAGGAGTCGCTGGTCAGGATCCATAAGGAGTCACTGGTCAGGATCCATGGGGAGTCACTGGTCAGGATCCATATGGAGTCGCTGGTCGGGACCCATCAGGAGTCACTGGTCAGGACCCATGGGGAGTCACTGGTCCAGCCCCAGCTCAGCCAGGCTCCAGTGCCACAGGGACAGCCTCCAGGAGAGCCCAGAGCTCTCCAACCACAGACACCCCGCAGCTGAGTTGGGCAACGCTTTCCGGAGTCCGACTGCCCTCACAGTGCAAAGCCACTTTCTAAAGTTTAGGTAAGTCCTTAAGCCACACACGGAGTCACACAAGGGAATAACACTTCATATGATGGGAAAGACGGATTTTCCTCATGTATTTCTCATCCCTGTATTTCAATGTCCTCAGTTTCTGACAAACCTCAATGTGTTATTTAAAATACAGGTTCCATATTGGTTTTAGCTCCTTTCAACACATGCTGGGACTATAATTAATTACAAAACCACTTCCACTCTACGATTGCAACGCACTTGCACTTGCAGCTCAGTCATTGCACAATCAACTCGTGGCAGATCTTTGTAAGCAGCTTAGACAACAAAATCCATCTTGCTGCTGCTGTGTCGGAGGCAGGACTGAGACTCATCAATCTGCCAAATTTTTAAAAACCAAGACTTGGGTGTGAAGGCATCAGTACAGTTCTCTATCACAGAATCAGAGAATTGGTTGGAGGGTCTAAGGTCACTGAGTCCCACCATCTGCCATCACCACCACGTCAGGAAAGCCAAGTCCCGGAGTGCCACAGCTACATGTGTTTTGAGCCCCTCGAGGGATGGTGACCCCACCACCATCCTGGGCAGCCTGGTCCAATGCCTGATCTCTCTTTCCCAGAAGAAATGTTTCCCAATGTCTATCTACCCCTCCTGGGGCACAACTTGAGGCCATTTCTTCTGGTCCTATTGCTGGTGACTTGGGAGAAAGGACCAACCCCACCTCACTGCACCTTCCTTTCAGGCTATGTGTGCTCACACCCACACACATCCACTACTAAAACCCAACTGCATGATCTTTATTCATAAACTGGACCATTTATTTATCAATTCTCCCACTTTTGGTTATGCTTAGGAGAAAACATTCATTTTCATTTTTTTTTGTTCATTCCCAGGCAATATAATGTTTCCCAAAGTTGACACTGGCAGCAGCAACTACAAATTATGATGATGTTTAGTCAGAGTTCAACGAGTCTGATTTCAGTCCATTGAATATCTTCTCCCATTCTCCATCCCCATCCCTCCCATCACCACCTTAGCCATAATCAAGCAGCTAATGGATTAGCAATGCAGTAACAGCCAATTAATGCAACATCAATATTTTCAGGCTTTCAAATATCGGAGGTCACGGAGAAAGCAGAGGAATATCCATGCTTTTAAATCAAAGCTCTGATTGTTATCTCATTTGAAAGAGCAATTAATTATCAGTATGTATTAGTATACATAATGACAGTTAATTACAGTGCCTACACCTGAAAAACTTCTGCTCCATGAGGACAGTGTGCTCTAACCACCCAGCCCACTGATCTTCATAACAACTGTAGCTCACACCACGCTCTGCATTTATTGCTTCCACAACAGGTCCTGTATCATCTTCTGCATTTCCTTCTGGGAGTTCTGCTCTAGCTGTACGAGAATGACTTCTGAGCTCCACTCCATTCACATGATGTCTCACATCTGACAGCCCAGAATCAGTAACAGAAATTTCTTCTGCATAAACACCAGCGAGCCCGTGGCAATTATCGCTGTCTTCATCGATACACGCCAGATCGTTCCCTCAAACACGCCGGCAAACGCAGAGCTCTCTCTGGGGGATAAGGACATATCTTCATTACTGATGAAAAGTGACTGTAATACAACAGCAGTGTAACTCAGCCTACAAAAAAAGTATCAAAATAATAGGTTGGCTTATCCACAAATCACAGCTGTGCTCTTTGCCCACGTTGATGTACTAAGCCACGATACCCCGGTTTTACCCCACAAAAACGTCCACAGGATGAAATAAGTTCAATGAGCAAAATACCAAAACTAAACCCCAAAAGTTACACAGCACAAGGCTGAGCATGTAGGACATTTCCAGATGAAAATATTCTACTTAGACTAGAGTTACTCTGAAAACAACTCTTGCCAGGCAGGGTCAGGGATGTGACCCGCTGTCCCCCATCCTCTCTCCAATTAAGTGGTTCCAACCAAGTCAAAGCGTCGGTGCGAGAACACTCGAGAAGTTTTTCTCACCAAGCTTTGTAATTACCTTCTGTTAACTCTACTCTGAGAGCAAGGTTTAATCAGCTGTGATGTGTGGCTCTTCAGCATGACTCTGCTCATCTGGCAGAGAACTGAAATAGGGACAGACACTGTCATGAGAGACGGGACGACCCAAGATGTTGGGTAGGGTTGGCCATCTTAAATGGGATCAACCTCCAGGTCCCATAGACCTTCTCTTGTAGGTCACCATCTCTACAGAGCTGCTCTGCAGGGTTCCACGCTCCAATGAGTAGATGTCCAAGAGGGACTGGCCACCAGGTAAGACCAAGCCCCCACGAGCTCTCCTTCAGTACTCACTACAGTTTACAACAGCTCTCCCATTAAGCTCAGTAGAAATGGATCAGGCTTAAAAGTGTCCCAACATGGAGGTTCCCATTGGAGTGGGACAAGAACCCAGTCCCAGCTCACAACTGACTTTTCTCCCCATGGTCCCCAGTGGCTCTTGACACAGGCTGAACTGTTGCACTCACGGTTGTCTTCTCCACAGAGAACCTAACCATTGGCTTGCACTCAGCAGACTGGCTGCCCATGGCACTAATTTGGTGGGGGAGGTTGGACAAATGAGGTTCATGGTGGCATTCTGTGACAGGAACAGACCACTATTCTCCAGCAGCCAGAGAGATGAGCACTGCCTGCTGCGAATTTCTGAGTCATCACCACGTAAACCCCTGTAGATGCTTCCCACCACAGACCAGGGACAACCTGAGACCTTGACCAACATCCTGTCCAGCAGCTGCCTGCTGGACCACACACCTCAGACCGTGTCCTCTGTGACATTAGATGGGCTAAAGTTGTCTCTGCTTCCTGGGAAGTTTTCCCTACGTATCCTGGCTCTGAATCAGGACTGGTGCAGCAGCTGAAGATACCATTATTTCAGCAAGTTGCCAATGAAATTACCTTTATTAAGTAGCTTCTGATCCAAATTATAAAATCTCAACCATGACAAGTGTGAAGGAGAGGAGGTTTTGGTCAGGATGATGGTAGAAGCGACGTCGTCCACTGGTTTCACTGGTAATTGAATCAGATCCTCAATGTGTAAATTGATCCAAACTTTGGAGTCTTACTGCACAAATGTCAAGATCTCTACAAACAGTAACCAGGGGCTGGTAAGATGAGTTCTGGGGGGTGCTGTAAAGGCATTACTGGGAAATAAATGGAAACACTTGGCACTGCTTCCCAGTAAAGCGCTCTGGTGGAAGCTGATGAGGTGCTTGGCTCGCACAGAGATGCGGCCGCACTTCAGAGCTGCTCTTGAAGCAGAAGGAGCTGTAGGAGGGATGGGGAATGGGAACAAAGGCAGAATAGGCCAAAAGAAGAAGCATCACTGCTAGCAAGAACGTTACCATCGGGGATGGAACAGGAAGAACTGCACAGGACGAGTCTTCTTGTTCTGAACGTGCTCAGAGGAAACCCAAAATTACTCCAATATTTACATTTTTATCAATGGCATTAATCTGTTTTGCCATTTAATTGCACGAATCCATCCTCCACAACAAGAGTATCTGTACTTTTTAAAAAAAATTGTGGTTTTAAAGAAAAACTCAACATCACATCAAAGGCTACAGATGGAGTTTTTATATGCAGTTGTTAGCTCAGTAGATGGAATTTGAATCCTTCACCCGTTAAGTGTATCCTCACCACCTGCTATTTTACATCTCACAGTATTCAGTACTGAATATTTATGGTCCATCCCCACGGAAGTGTGGGCAGGGCTGGAGGGGACCATCACAGCACAGAGATGGCACCTGCTGGAGGTGGTCACCAGGCTCAACCACATCCCCTCCAGCAGCAACTGCCCCCACCTGCACACACAAAGGGAATGAAAGGCAGGAGGAAGATGAGGGTTTGTGGAGAGGGTGGGGAGGCCCTGGCACAGGGTGCCCAGAGAAGCTGGGGCTGCCCCTGGATCCCTGGCAGGGTTCAAGGCTGGGTTGGATGGGGCTTGGGGCACCCTGATGTGTGGGGGGTGTCCCTGCCCATGGCAGGGGGCACTGGGGTGGCTGAGGGCCCTGCCCACCCATGCCAGGCTGAGGGTCTCTGACATACAGCAGGACATACTGCAGGTACTTCTAACCACTGCAACAGGTCTTTCTTTATTCACATCCCAGGTGACCAAAGACACTCTGACCTTGTACCAAGGAGACACAAGGTCCTCCCAGGGAACCACTTGACCACTCTGCTTCCACTGGATCTTCCCAGGCTGGAAGCTGGGGACAGAAACACTGACTGTGATGTCCATGAGCTCAAAGAGCTTAAAGCCTCCTGTCTGCAAGAGCCAGGAGTTTCTCGTGGCCAAGCAGACATGTGGGGGGTGCCCTCACCCAGCTGAGTCACGGGGATGGTACCCCACAACCTGCACCCGGACGCTCACGCTTGTCCCTCACTCTGGCGGGATCAAGATGTGACTCCTGGCCTCCTGCTGTCCTCGCTGCGAGTCACGGTGACTTCTAGCTCGAGTAGCCACTGCAAAAGGACAACCCTGGTGTTTGTCTGGCTGTTTTCTTAAAGACCATTCTAAGCAGTAAGCAAAGGTGACTCAGGGTCCTCACACCCACAGCCTGCAGTGTCTCGGCATCAAGACACTGCAGGCTGTGGGTGTGAGGACCCTGTGCAGAATCAGCTCATGACGTTGGGAGGGGCCATTTTTCATAGAATCATAGAATCATGGAATGATTAGAGTTGGAAGGGACCCCCAGAGGTCATCCAGTCCAACCCCCCTGCAAGAAGCAGGGTCACCCCCAACTAGATCACGTTGCTCAGGGCCTCATCCAACCTGGCCTTGAACGTCTCCAGGGCATCCACCACCTCTCTGGGCAACCTGTTCCAGTGCTCCACAACTCTCACAGCAAAGAACTTTTTCCTAATCTCCAATCTAAATCTCCTTCCCTCTATTTTAAACCCATCACCCCTTGTCCTGTCACAACAATTTTCATGTGCTCCTCGTGCAGCGGCCCTGCAGCAACCAACCCGGCTTCGTTCCGAGACGTGTGTTCACATCGTCAGGGGCTGTGAGGGAAGAGCAATGCCCTGAGGAATGGTTTGAGGAATTGGTTTTCATCAATTAAAACAATTCAAATTAAATAAAACCATCATGTGGGTCGATGCTGAGAAGGAACTGGTTCGAGTGCAGAGCAGGCCAAGAGGCAGCGGGAACGGACGTGCATGATCTATACACAGGAACCCCTGAACCACTGAGAACCTGCTGCCTTCTCCAGTGCCAGAGCACTTACTCATTTTACTCAGGAGACTTTAACCTTAAATAAAGAAAAAAAAGCTATTTTACCTCAGAAATAAATCAGATTTTTGAAGCCATATGGATGTTTTATTTTTGTCTTGGGCGTGTTGCCATGCAACTTCGAGAGGCATCAGCTCCCTCGCAGTGACTGCCACGAGACTCCCATCCAGTTCCACCTCGTGTGACTCGACTGGTGTTTTGAATGACCTGGTACCCATCTGCCCACACCCTACAGGGCTCTTGAAAGCTGAAGAGCAAACCACAACATCTTGACCATTCTCTTACCATCACTTCTCCTTGGCTGCAATGCTGATAGCAGCAGAGTTAGACTCCTACTCACGGCGGCAATTAAAACTCAGAATAATCTTGATTCTTATTTTATTGGCATTACAGGCCCCCACCACATAACCCAAAGAGACCCACAAGGTTTTGGGGTACTAAAATTGGTTTCCTGATATATCTGAATCCAGCAAACAAAGATTAAATACCCAATAACTAAAAATACCCATAGGACAGCACACACTTGGTAAAGATGCCCACGAAACGGATTAGCAGGAGATGTGTCATGCTACAGGCAGGGGCCTGTAAGCCAAAGCTGGGTGTCTTTTAACACACAACTGCACCTCTGCAGAAGGCAGAGGTCTGTGGACATCAGTCTGATCCCTTGGGATCAGGAGTGAGGCTGGGGAGCAGGGAAAGGCACAGCAAGAGGGGTGGATGCTCAGTATTGCAACCACAGTCTGTGACGTGCCCAGGCACAGACCAACTATGGGAGTTTACAGGAGAAAAACCACCATGGGAGAAGTATTCTTGGAAATTAAAAATACAAGAGAAAAGGGGAGGGGATTCCCTGGTGAATGCTGCCTGCAGGGGCCTGGGAGTGAACAGTGAACAGCAGCAGTGCCGCTCGGTGCCGTTCCGCTCCCGAACGGGACGTGCACCGCACCCTTCACCTGCCATGAATAGCAAGACATGGGCAGCTCCCAGTTTGCTAACTGGGACTTTAAGCAAATGGGTTCAAGCACAGTGTGTTTTGTTCCACAAAGATTTCCTGGGGACCTGCTCTAACAGTTTCTGGTTTGTGGTCCTGAACCTGGGTGGGAATTGCTCACAGAGGAAGGTGCAGGAAGGACAAGGAAACTTGGCCTTGCAGTAAAGAGAAGGACCAAAATGAACTGCAGGGCTTTGCTCTCGTGTCTGATGTCCTGGCTTCCTTACAGAGACACAGGATGACCTGTCCCACCACAGGGAGAGCCAGTGAGGGTCAGGACATCCCCAAGCACGGTGCTGCTCTCTGGGGTAGGGGCTGGCACGCAGAACAGTGGCACAGCTGGGGGAACATCCCCTTCCCAGGCAGACAAGCCAAGGGACAAGTGCTGGACCCAGCACTGGCGAGTGCAGCGGCCAGTGTGAAGCCTGAACCTGTGTCACTGCTGCCACACTTGGCACTGCCCATGTGCTCTTCCTCCAGCTTCTCTGGGAGCCGTCCCCCATCACAGAGTCACAGGCTTGGAAATNAGGCCATTCCCCTTGTCCTGTCCCTTGTCCCTGGGCACAAGAGACCATCACCCACCTCTCTGCACCCTCCTCTCAGGTCATTCCAGGCAGGGAGAAGGTCTCCCCTCAGCCTCCTCTGCTCCAGACTCACCCCCCCCAGCTCCTCAGCTGCTCCTCAGCAGGTTTGTTCTCCAGACCCTTCCCCAGCCTGGCAGTTAAGGGGTCAGAGCTCTGCCAGGCTTCCTGGGCCTCTCAAGAGCACAGTGCTGTGCTTAACAACCAAACAGTCCCCAGTTAGTAACAACACACCGTGAATGGAGAGTGTGGTGTGTGACTGCAGAGATGAGAAGTCACCGTCACCCTGCAGCCGCTGCTGCCTCTTCCCAGGGAACAGCCGCTCAGACAATGCCGCCTCCTGGAGCCTTCTCCTCCTCCTCCTCTAGTTCAGTAACTGGTTTTCACATGAGATGAGCTTCATCCTGAACTGTCCCTCTGCCTGGGAGCAGCGTCACAGCGTGACCTCAGGGCAGTGGGCAGCCAAGAGGAGCCTGTGTCCAAGCACGGCGCAGACAGGACACGCGGGAGTAAACCTCCAGGCTGTCATTTATTATAAATTCTAATGAAAATAGAGAGAGGAATTTTTATTTCTTCCTTCTGAGCATATGTAGAATTTTAACACCAGCTTTTTATTAAAAAGCAGCCTGGGTTATGAATCATTCATAGCCAGTGACTGGCTCCCCCACGCTGGCAGAGTGACCCGTGGTTGGCTCATTCCCCGGCAACAAACAACGCGGCTCCTAATGAACCCAGACAGGTTATTCTGAAGGCACCGAAGAAGCAAAATCAGGTGCACTTTTAGGATTCGAAAAATTTATATATTTTGTCAGGATCTCAGTGGGCTTTTTTTTTCCTTTTTTGAATAATGAATGAAGTTGTTTTAACATAGTGTTAATGCTGGGAGTGCTGGGGGAAGAAATTCAATTGAAAGGCTGTCACAGGACTCTCTTGTTTCACTGACAAGAGTTGTCATGTTCCTCTGACACCTGATGTGCACAGCACCAACTGATAAACAGCTTAAAGATGAAATTGTCAGTCTCCATTACCTTGCACCAGCAATTACTCGGTGCTGGGCTGGAGACCCAGGGGTCCTTGGGATGGAGAGGGAGGGTGGGAGCATGGGTGGGTGGGCAGGTGGCATCTCCTTGCTCAAGGGACCCAAGGAGTAACTTCACAGCCCGGTGTAGAGGGACAAGTCAAAGCTTTGCTGGTGATGATGGTTCTGGGGATTGTTCTTTTCACTGTGCTGGCAGCAGAGGAAGAGATGGAGATGACTATGGACATGCAGGGTAAAATCCTGGGAAGGGGAGAGGGGGGATAGGAGAACACGTGGATATCTGTGGCTTAGGGGAGATCTGCAAATACTTGTACAAATCAACCCCAAAGTTTTAAGTTGGAAACCTCCTGGGAGGTAATTTAAATTGAAAAGTTTCCAGCTGTAAATGAATTTGATATTACTCAGAACTCAGAGGATGGCTCTAACCCAGTTTGCCACCTTCATTCCCCACTGACAGCAGGAGAAACATCTGAAAGCCCCGTGTTGCTGGGGATTATTTCCTGGTGTCCCTTGGATTCCTCTTGTTTCCAGCGACTTCGGGAAGACTCTGGGAAAGGCTGTGCTATAACCATAGCAACGTGGGGATTTTGCACAGCACTCAGAATTTCTGTGGTTAACAAAAAAGCACAGTTGCTAACACAATAAGGACAAAGCTCGTTTCTTCGTGCCTTAGGTGGAGGCAGGTATGTCGAGCCAGCACCACTCGGCTTCTGGCTGAGGAGGGGTTTGGAGCACGGAGAGGTGGATGGGACCGCTGTGAGCCTGGGGGTACAGCTCAGGCACATGGCCAGGGCTCGCTCTGGGGACAATGCTCTGGGCTTGGCAGCATCTGCAGGGCACAACTGGCAGTCTGTGGTGGAAGGACTGCCCTCCCCCAGTGTCCCCGGGAGGGACCGGTGGGGTTGTCTCTTCTGGGGGAAGGGGACATACAGGGCTCTGCTGCAGGTTTTGGGCTTAAGGCAAAGCTGCAGCTGGCCTGGTTCCATCCTGCTTCATGCAGAGACCTCTGGAGATCCTTCTGCATCCACACAGAAGTGTACAGCTGTGGTTCACTCAGCCCCTGGATAGCTGCTTGCCAGGAGTTTGAACCCAGGGTCCAGTCCAACCCGACAGAGAAGTGAGATTAACACACAGAATCACAGAATCACCTGGGTTGGAAGAGACCTTTGAGACCTTAAGATGACCTTAAAATCATTGAGCCCAACCACATCTTCTGGGGAACAAAGCTCTGTCCTGTGGAGGTGCACAGCACTTGGCTGTGGAGCTGATGTCCCACTGAGACCTCTCAGCTGCTGGGCAGAAGACCCCCCCCCACCTCTCAGAGTAGGCTCCGAGCCTGGAATCACTCAGTATGGCCTGGAGCAGCATGTTGAAGCAGGATGTGTACTGAAGTGGTACTGCCAGCTCCTCACCCATTTTCTAATTGCAACAAAGTTTACTCAGGGGTTTTCTTTTAAAATAAAAGAAAGAAGAGGCAAAAAATAATGGTCCTCCTCTGCGGCCGTTTGTTTCTCTGTAAATGGGATGCTTGTCACAATGACTCTGTGTGCCTGACGTTACTGTAATTGAGTACTCTGCAAGAAGAGAGGCTGCCTTCAGTGAAATGTGCAAATCTGTGGCAGAATTGGCTGTTTAAATGAGGACATGAAATTGCTTTTGCATTCTGGCTGGTAAGTGGCAATGCAGGAGAATTCACAGAGTCCCTGGCGGTAAAGGAGCACTGGGTTCTGTGTGGCCATCCTGAGGCCCAGAATCCCAGAGAGGTTTGGGTTGGAAGGCACCTCAGTGATCATCTAGTCCTGGGAAACTGCACCACAAACCCTCGAGGAGCCTCCTGATTATTCACTCTTGGGGTTTGTTCAGTTCCTTCCAGAACACCAAAACACTGGGAAGGTTTCTCTTCAGTTTGTCACAACAGGACACGGAAAAGAGGGAAAATATTTCATTTCAGAAGGATGCAGAAAAGGAAGGCAAGAGCAAAGAACTGCTGGGGCAAAGACACTGTTCAGAGCCTGGAGGAGGGGTCAGCAGATGACCTCTTACTTCACAGCACCCCAAATGGGTGCAACTCAATGTCCATTACCAAAAATACAGCTCAGAAGGGTTCCACTGGCAGTGAAATTAGTACAAAGATTTTTAGGTAGCATTTCTTTTGAGTTCCTTACCCTTTAAATAAACTGGAACACTTCCATCAGCTGGCTGTGAGCAGACTGCACTGCCAGCTTCCAGAGACCAGGCACCAAAGCTGGCGAGACTTTGCCAGATCCACTTGATTTATACGTACACAGTAGAAAATAACGATTAAAACTGACCGGCGATGAAGCAGTTAATTATTTCTGTCACCAAGCTTCTGTCTACCTAACACTGGATTTCCAGGCTGACCTTTTCCACCCAGTGATGTTGATTACAACGAGGGCAGAATCAGTGATGAGACAAATGAAAGATTCCGTCAAGGCAAAGGAACGTCCCCGCAAAGATCTGGAAACTTCCGAGGCCCTCCAGGTACGGCTGAGCGCAATACCCCTGGCTGTGCCACCGCAGAGGAGGGCTCTCAGGGCAGCCAGGAGCTCAGATGCTGTGGTGAGTTTTCCTTGAGAGGGAGAGCAGAGATCTAACACGTCCTCCCGAGTCCGGCTGCGCGCTCGTTAGCGCTGATACCACACGGCGTAAGAAGAGCAGGGGAGGCCGAGCACGGGAGAGGTTAATCACATCTTGTTTTGCTCGACACTGACTCCTTAAATGATGAGCCCATTCCAACTTGGCTTTTTTTTAAAAAAAAAATATACATTAGCTCTTCTTTTTACATGTCTCACCTTTACTTCCACTGCTCCTGCCCATTAAGTGCTTTTGCTCGAACAAATTTGTATTTGCAATAAGATTCCTTTGAACCAGGTAATTATAACTGTCAATTGGGGCATTATTTATTCAGCATCTCACCTCCACGGTGTCCAAATATACCTCTGAAAAGCTATAAATATTGGCTTATTCATGAATATTCTTAAACACATCTGCTTTTCCTGCTGGGAGCCTGATTAGTGCTTCAGCGAGACGGGAGCGCAGAGCCGTGGCCCACACGGAACCCAGCACCCAGCACCCTTCTCAGACATGACACCGTGGTGTCATTACAAGCAGTTCCCTGCTCACCCACATCACCAGCTCTGAACTCTGGATGTGCCTTTGTGATTCCCAGAGATCCTGTGATGCCAGAGGAAGGACACCTCGGTGTCCTCACTGGTCTCCAGAGATCATGGTGCACCAGCAACGTGCTGAAACAGGAACAAATGACAGGTCTTTGGGGGTCTTTCTTGTCTGGCTGGCTCCAGAGATAAATCCTTTGGTCTTTTCCCAAAAGAGGTTGAAGTGGGCCAGAAAAACAAGGAAGGGAACAGAAGAGAGAGGGGGAGAAATCCCTCAGCAACCATGGAGCAGTATGAAGCTGTTCCCCTCACACAGCACGTGTCCTGCTGGAAACAGAGGGAAGCGTGGCTGGAGAGGTTCAGTGGTGGGCTCTCAGGTGCCCTGACTAAAGATTTCCAAATTATTCACAATTTTTAAGTATATACATGAAACATGTGCTGTGAAATGCAAAGTTGTGAAAGTTGTAAGAGCCTTTGCAGCTGATCCACAACCCAAAGACACAGCAGGGAGCACAGATGTGCTGGACATCCAACCATGTCGAAGGGTCTTCAGCTGCTCCACTCTGCAAGCAAGCAAAGCAACCCTCCAAATCCAAAAGCAAATAGAGCACCTTTCCCTGCTGACACCAGATCTCCCTGTCACCAGCTAGCTCCTCAGAGCCCTTCACTCTCGGGTGACAAGACTCTGTTGTCTAATTTCTATCTGAATTTATTCATGATCAATCTGCACCTACCCGATCCTGCTGTTGATCCTCCAGGCCAGAGTCCTTACCCATTCTGACATTTACTGTCTGAATGTATTAACAGGGAATCAACACTCTCCTCTCAGCCTTACCTGGCTAAGGATGTTCTTCCAAACCAGCTCCTTTTTAGAGGAAAATCTCGGGAAAATTGTACCAGATTTACATTTAAAAGACATTTACCCTCGCTGCTCTTAGACATCCCCTCTACATCCCTGGATGGTGTCAGCCAGGACACCCACTTGTCAGATCTAGCCAGCCACTGAGTATTTCTTTGCTGCATTAAAAAGCCATTCTGCCAATGTCACAAAGGGACAGTGTCACTTCTCAGGCAGTGTCACCTTTAACTGCATCCTTTGCATCCCCAGCAGTACAGCTTTGCTGGATGGGCTGCTGCTCTGAAATGACAGGGAAAGCATTACTTCCTTTGACATCTGCTCTGGAGATTAGGTTTAAACATCTAAACCAGATCTCCTGGGGCTCTAAAAGGAAATCCTAACCCATGTTGCAAGTGTCAGCAGGATTGTGGACAGATACAAATCTGGATTTTCCTGTCAATGGAGTGAAGTGTATCACGAGTCCTTGTTTATTTCTGAGAAGGAGCACTAGAACTAAAGCAACTGACAGGTAAAATCTGCTGGAGAAAATAATGCATCCACATCAGAGCTCTGAGTGCAGGAGAGGCTGTGAATGCATCCACATCAGAGCTCTGAGTGCAGGAGAGGCTGTGGTCAATGACACCAAGAGCTCAGTTAGAGAACAGACTGTTATTGTTTTGGAGTGCAAATGTAATGATGGAATATGATCCACTTTGATCATCCCTGCACACTTGACCACTGAACTCCGTGGTATTTCTAACTTACCTGCTGATGGTGGGTGTGAAGGGTCATCTGCAAAGCACGTGGGCCGGGCGTCAAGGCAACGGCCACGTGTGCTTCTCCTTTCAAAGTTGATGTGGTTTCACACACAGTTCAGGCAAAGTGTCTCCCATTACTGGCTTACCAATGGCATGGAAAAACAAGTAGTGTGGCACAACAGCAAACAATGCACCTACTGCCAAAACCAGCTGCAAGGGAGATGTGAAAACAAAACTCATGTCACGCTGAACCTCTTTTCTCTCCAGTCAGCACAACCACCAAGCAGGAGGGAATTGTGTGGGTAGGATCCATCCTGAAGTGGGAAAAGCCTGTGACCCTGCCTGCGTGACCCTCACATACACAGGCCTAGGAATGTCAAAAAGATGCATTTAAAAGAAAATCACAAATTTAGAATCAAATTGAATCAATCTGATTGTCAAATCAAAC
Organism: Heliornis fulica; assembly: GCA_013399135.1. Classification (NCBI taxonomy): domain Eukaryota; kingdom Metazoa; phylum Chordata; class Aves; order Gruiformes; family Heliornithidae; genus Heliornis; species Heliornis fulica. The sequence continues at coordinate 52,341 of VXBZ01000179.1, read as the reverse complement.
GTGGTTGGGTCTGCATTTCATTTGACAAATACTGGTTAAGAACTGCCTTGGTATTTGGAGAACTGATCTGAAATTAATAAAAAAGGCATTTGACTCAGATGAAATACAAAGTGCTAGACTGAAGGGAGGCCTCAAATCTGCGAGTTTAAAACAGTGTTTAATAGTGTTCAAACATTTTTGCAAGAGTACTGCATAATCATCACTGAGTATGTACCCCTCGTGTGCTGCTCTTGGGAACAAAGGTGCTGTGTGATTTTAACATGCCCAGATAGCAGCACTGCACAGAGGCACAATGAACCATCTTTATATCCCACCCCGCAGAGCCCAGGGCTGCCAGGCTGTACGTGCCCGCGTCCCCCGCCCCACGGGCCCAGGGGGTGCTGGTGGGACAGCCAGCCTGCTAAATCTGTGGAAAGGAAGATTTAGGTCAGAAGCATTTCTGATTGCTGCTCCTTGCTCAGCTATCAAGGACAGAGGCTGGATTATGGGATGGCGAGTGCAGGCGGGAGTGCCCGGTGTGGGATTAAACCAGCATCTGCTGTGAGCGGCTGAGGCAGAGGAGTAAGCGACCGCTTCAAGTCCCTTCTAGCCCCATGTTTAAATGATTTAGGGAGTATTTACCAAGTCTACTCTTACTAAAACAAACATATTTAAACTAACGTTTAAAACATTTATTCTGTGATTTTATGTACTCTCGGCAGGCTTGAATCACTCTTGAACTGCTGTCAAACGACAAGCGGTGTTTAACCTTCCGTAAAGGTCACATCTTGAAGGAAATCTTTCCTCCAAAAGCATGTCAGCTTGAGTGACATGGCAGTACCCATCTCTTCCTGAAAAACTCTATTACCAAACGTCTGTCACGCTCGAAAACTGAAACAAACTCTGGAAGTCCAACCCTCCAGATGCCACGGTACATCCCAACGCCACCTCCCAGCGCCAGCAGCCCTGACTGCGGAGTGAGCCACCAGCCCGCGAGCACCTCCGGTTCTAGCACCCACACTTTGGAGCACAGGCACCACACTGTCGCTCTTTCTTGTATAAACAAGTGTCTGTCACGTCGTGATGTGCTTCGAAACACCAACAGCCAAGCGCAGTTTTGCAGCAGAGCTTAGTGCACGCTCGGCCGCGCCGACACGAGCAGGTTTTCGCGAGAGCTGGAGTCACCCGATGGAAACACACCGCACTCCACTCAGAGATGTGAAATCATCATGTCTTGGAAAGCATCAGCAATGTATTAAGTGCTTTAAAGTGATGCTTCAAAACCCAGGAGCCCCGAGTTGCTTAATAAAGAGCACGACACGCAGACACCGTCCCAGGGAAGGACGTGAGAAACGGAATGAGAGAGCTCTGAAGCACAGGACACCCTCGTTTAATTACCTGGCTTTGATCTGGGCTGCCCTTTGTTCCACTTCGGTTTTCCTCAGGAAAACTGATTTCCAGGGTGTGTTGGTAGGAACTGGCTGTCTAGAGACAGGCCAATTAAACAGTTCTCTGTACGATTCCTCATTCTCAACTGTTGGGTTTCATTATGTTAAAATGATGGCTGATGTATTTCTCATTTACTGGGTTATTATCAATTCCTTACCCACACTTGAAGCCAAAACGTACTGTGATAGAAGCAGGAATCCAATAAAACTGCTCACAAGGTGCCGTGAAACAAGGAGCAGATATTGAAATGAAACTTTATATAGGAAATACAGGAAAAGAAGATCAGCATTAAAAAAAAAAATCGTTAAGTAAAGGTAAGTGGCTAATTAAATAAGGCATCTAGCCTACAGGGTCACTGAGCTGAATGCCAGATTGTGTCTGGTCCCTGCGTCCTTCCAGGCTGGAGAAGACCTTGTCCACTTGTGCCTTGCTTTTATTCCTAAATTTCAAAATAATTATTTTTTTTTTATTTCAGTCAGCAGTTGGCTTTTCCAGCTCTCTGTGAAGGAAACTGAACAATGGCAGTGAGGGAAACACCCCCCCTGCACAGGCAGAGATAGGTTCAGTTTTCAAAGGGCAGTTGATCAAACTACAGAGATTCCTTCCAGAGAACAAGGACCACTTAAACGTTCTTCTCATTATATTTTCGTAACTTTTAAATTATTTAAGCCTGAAAATATTGTCACATGAATTGCATTTTGCCTCAGCTTTGAATGGTGCATATTCACTGGCACTTTTTCATGTAAAAAGTCAGGTTGCGTGGCTTGACTTCCCTGAAGAGGAATCCAGGGTTTCTGAACAAATTCCTGTCCTTGAAATCACTGATAAGGATTGGGGGTTTTTTTTCTGACTTGAACAGCATGAGGATTTTGTCATTCAAGATAAAGAGGGATCCTCCAGCTTGTTTTAAAGTGTTGCTCTGTAGGAGCCAGCCCTTGCAGCTGCACGGAAGCCACACAACGGCCGTGAAATCTCCTGCACAGGCTGTGCCTCTCCTTCGGTGCTTCTGCACACACCAGCAGGAGAGAGACCCAAATTCCAGGAGTATCACAAGGAACTCCCAAGCCATGGTTTCAGAAGGAACCTGGGATTTCAGAACAAAGATCTATCCAGTTCTTAGTAAAGCAAACAGCTACTGGTTTCCTTCTAACATACCAGTTTGGACGGTGTTTTTAAATAAGCAGAAGGACATTGCAGATTAACAAAACCTTCCATCACACATCAATTTATTCTGCAGGTACAGATGTTTTCTGTCTCCCTGAGATTACACTTCATGATTGATGCTCCTGTTGCTTATGAAATGGTCTTTCCTGAAGGTACACGGGAATGATTTACCTTCCAGGGGCCAAGACCCTTGGTCGCTCCCTGTGACCAAAATAATATAATCCTGACCAAAAACAACCAAAACCCCAGGGAGCAGCTGTTTAGTGCCTGCTTTGCTGGAAAAGGAAGGTGACAGACGAAAAGTCCTGCTTGTAGGGAGGTCTGAGTGCAGACACACACTACGTGATCATGAAACACCCTGTCAGCTTTACCTCCTGTATCATCTGCAACTCAAAAATAACCTCGCATTCAGTTTCCAGTGCCAATCACACATGGTGACAGTGGAGCACTTTTTTGGTGTGCTGTTTATTTTTTTTAAATAATCAATACGCTGCTATTTAAAATATCTCCCCTGAATTCCACAAAAACACGGGCTTTTAATCTGCAAAAGCAACTCTACCTGGATAAATATACGTTACTAAAGTGCCACCTGCTGTACTAAACATCAAGGGACGGCAGGGGTGAGTCCTTCAGGGTGTGCTGCGCTGCAACTGGATTCTCCAGCTCTGATCAAGCTCATTTTTAGTTTCTTCATTTGAGAGATCAGTGCTGACAAAGTGACTTATGAAAATTTGTTACCATCTCTTACAGTGCTAGGGCTGTGATATTTTCCCAAGCTTACACTGGCTGTTCTGTACCATAAGGGAATGCTGTTAGGAGAAAAAATATTGCTAATGGAGGTTTTAAATCATGCAGACTGCGCTGCCTGCTGGTGAAGCACCACTTCTGACACGGGCTGCGTGCACAGACACAAGCACCACTGCTGTCATATGGGCAGCCCCCATCCGTGAGCTCTGCAGCAGCCACCCAGCCACCGTCTCCTTTCCATCTGGCACTTCCCCCTTGTCCTTCTAATTCTGGAGTAGAGAAAAACAAGCTTTGCTCAGAGTCCTAATTCAAAATTCCAGCACAGCTCTTCACCTAAGACCTTCTCTGCCTGCAGGAAAATGGAGGTTTGGTCCTTTCTGATTATTCTGCACATTTCATAACTGGGAGTTTGTACACAACTGTCTGCAGCAGACAAACCAGGTGCCTCTCCACGGGTTTTTTTCCAGTGCACTCACGCCATTTTATGCTTTTTTAAGTAAACAGCAGTAACATTGTAGTTTTGCCTCATGACCTGGAGAGTAGATGTGATAAAAACCAGTCCTGCAATCAGATTCTAGATGAGTTTTCCACAGGATGTGGCTATAGCACAGGAGGGAAAGGGAGTAAAACCTGCCAGGAATGTAACATTTGCTATAAATAAGCACATTGCATGTACTTAATTAGGTAAAGCTGCCCAACCTCAGTGCAGCAGATCTCACCAGATCCTTACCTAAAAGAAAAGGGAGAAGGAGAGGGGCCAGAGGGAGGCACACAGAGCTGGCATGGCTGCAGGCTGCCAAGTCACACGCAGCTACTGCACAGACCCACACACAAACCACCCCATGGTGGTGTAGGAGGGTGCAGAAAGGTGGGGTTGGTCTCTTCTCTGGGGTAAAAAGCAACAGGATGAGGGGAAATGGTCACAAACTGCTTCAGGTGAGAATGAGGTTAATGCCCTGGTTCTGGCCAGGACAGGGTGGACTTTCCCAAGCAGCTGGCACAGGTGAGCTGAGTTGGCCAGGACGGTTTTTCACACCACCTGACCCTAATCCAGCCCCTAGAAAACCACCCCACCACCCCAAACACACCCCAACGATGCAGGTGGGGTGGAAAAAGGGGTGGGAGGTTGGGGGTGGGCTAAAAAGAGCTTACTGATAAATACTTTGAGAGGGGATCAGTAACAGACATACTCAGTGGTAGTGCAGAGTGCTTTACTGACTGATGAGAAGCTGACAGAGACCATGGCACCATCACAAGGGCCATGCAACCAACCCCCGCTTCTGCCCCACCAGCTCTAGTGCTTTGATCAGTGCCCTTACTGGTATATAGAATCACCGAATGAAACCCTGGT
>VXBZ01000179.1:16533-47158 GCA_013399135.1 Heliornis fulica | reverse complement strand
CCCCGGCCCCCACAGTGCAGCGGGCCCGGCGCCACCACCCGCCCCCGGCGCCGGGCCCGGCCCGGGAAACGCGGTGTTTCGTGCGGAGCCGATTCCGTGTGGAATTGGCGTCTCTCTTCCCGCCCCGAGCGCTCTCCCCAGCGCTCCGTGCCCAAGCGTCTCCGTTCTCTGTTTTCAGGTGTGGGAACGTTAACTTTGCCAGAAGAACCAGCTGCAACAGATGCGGGCGAGGTGAGTAGCCCAGGCGGCGGGCCTTGCCCTCCCCGTCTGCCTGCACCTTCTCCACAGCTAAACCTTTAACCGGTGACCAAGCGAGGCGCCTGAGGTCTGCCTGCGGTTTTGTCTTTTCCAGAAAAGACGACAGAAGCCAAAATGATGAAAGCCGGCGGGACTGAAATAGGGAAGACGCTTGCTGAGAAGAGCCGTGGCCTCTTCAGCGCTAACGACTGGCAGTGTAAAACGTACGGCCGTTAAAACCTCCACACCGCTCTCTTAGAGCCACGCAGCTCTTCCATAGCTCCTTACCTGGGTCATTGGGCTTGTCCGGGGAGGGAGGAGCGATGCAGCTGTTCCTTCCCCAGCAGTGCTCTGCTCTGAGGGCAGCATTCGGTTTCGATTGCTGGCAGCTGTTAATTAACACAGCTGGGAAAAGAGTGTTAAAAAAAATCACAACTAGACAGGTAAAATGTTTGTCTTTGGTGAGCTGAGGCAGGAGGAATGTGGAGATGGAGGAATCAGCTTCCTTCCAGTACCTCCACGTGAACCTCACTGAATGTTTAATGAGTAGAGTTTAGCACGTAGTTAATACCTTAGCAGTTTCTCCAGGCCGTCATTTGGGAACATTAAGACCCAAATTAGAAGAGGATTGTTTTAATAAAATGCTTTGATTTTTGGGAAGGTGATCTCAGAGTTTCTGGAGCACTTTTAAGGATTTGGGGGTTTGTTGATGGAGTAGCCTGTCTGACCAGCCAAACCTGGATATTTTTTTTAATATTTTTTTTCTGTTGGCCCTGTGTTCAGCCTGGCAGTTTTCTGTTTGCACTGCTCTGCAGCATGACATGGCCAATCCCCTGGGCAGCACCGTGGGTCCTAGTGAGGGAGAGAACCCACTTGATGGCACACTTGGGTTGTCCTGACCTCCCCAGTCCATAGCTAGGCTGTGTCTTGTGGGCTCTCTCCCCTCTGCTTTGGGTCAGCAGTGTCCTGGGTGTAGTGTTACAGATGGGTGGAGCAGGAGTGGCCTTGCAGGACGCTGCTGTAAGGCCATAACCGAGGTGTACAGCTGTAGCAGCACAGTGGTGGAGGGCAGTGGCCACTGGGCAGCCTTGCTCCCATGGTAGCTTCTTCAATGAAATGTGAGTGCTACTGGTGGAGAGTGACAAGGGATCTTATCACTTCTTGTGTAGTCTGACTTCTCTGCCTACCTGCCTGTTAGTTTTGCTTCTTTCCCCTCGATGTGCCCAGTGTGCCCATCAGCCCATCATCCTGGCACCAGAGATGCCCGTAGTCTCTTACCATTCTCTGTGTCTTGGTGACTGTTTCCTCTGGAGTGAATTTGTTGTACCAGTCCTGGAACTTGGCAGATACGTTTTCATGACTGCTATTTTTAGGTGTTGGCTCAATACTGAAGTGTTTTGATTCGAAATAAAGTGTTTCTTCTTTCTGTTCTGTTCTGTTCGCCTCTGAAGATGCGGTAACGTGAACTGGGCCAGAAGATCAGAATGTAACATGTGTAATACCCCAAAGTATGCTAAATTGGAGGAAAGGACAGGTAAGATGTGTATGGTTTTAAAACACATTACAAGTCAGAATGTAAAGGAATTGTTTTCCCAGCAGCAGTAGCAAAGGGGAATGATCTTCCATATGAATGTAAGTCTTGGTTCTTGGATGTAATTGCTTTTGGTACTGTGTAAAGGGTGTGATGGTTTCATTTGGAAAGTCAATGCAGATCCAGCTTGAACTGCCTCAGTATTTGATTTTTGACACAAAGATGTTTCAAGGAGTGATGCAATGTTTTGTTAAGGTCTAGTGTCCGACTGCCAAGGACTCAGCAGTCACAGGAGGTTTTTAAAGGCTCTGTAGATGAGGCTGTTATCTCTTAATGAACTTCCCTCGTGCTGTGACGCATTTTAAATTCCTCCTGCATTAACAATGAGCCCAGTGCTAACCAGACCAGAGGATACCCTTACTGTGTGGGCCAGCCTGCTCGTACTGGTCACTGCTGACACAGTCCCGCAGAGGGTAACACAAACACATGGTAGAAAAGCAGCACAGAGAAGAGCCCAGAGCTTCTTATGCAGAATGAGAATATTTTTTTCATATATTTATCATTGTAGGAATATTAGAGAATAATACTGTATTTCATAACATGTTTTTGTACCATTGCATCTTTCAAATGCTGAATTGATTTTCCACCTCCTGGTGTCCGTGTGAGCACGTCTGGCCGTGTGGGGGGCAGCTAGCACAGCGTGCACGCTCGCAGGGCGTTACAAACTCAGCTGAAATCAAAGTGAGCCCTTGGAGTTTTCCACTCACGTTGTAAAAAGGAATGAGAAGATTCTCAAGGCAAACCTTGGCAGCTGTGCAGCTACAGGATGCTTTTGTTCCCTGCAGCACACTGCTGCTTCTGTGTTATTCCTGCGCCTTCATCCATTTTCTCAGCTTCCGAGATCATGTTACCGCTCTTGGGGCATGTGTTTATCAACCCACCCAAGGCTTCCAGCACCTCTGTGAGAGTTTAGAATAAACTTTGTGCTTAACACAGCTGAAATCGGTGCAGGTTGGGAGATTGGTGGGAGATTGATTTTAACCCTTTGTCCCTAGGCTACGGAGGTGGATTTAACGAGCGGGAGAACGTTGAGTATATAGAGCGGGAAGAGTCGGACGGGGAGTACGATGAGGTAAGGTGTGGGACCACAGGTCCTACTACACATGTCCCTCCTGAGACAGGTGTCTCAGGAGGGACAGGTGTAGTGGGACCTGTGGTTCACATACATATGTTGGCATTTGGTTTCCTTACGGGGCAGAGCGCGGTCAGGAGCCCGTTGTGCCGCGTCTCGGAGCCGCTCCAGCGTGGCAGTTCTGAGCCGAGCGTGTCCAGTCTGTGTTTGGGGCTTGAAAGCTGGGAGTGGGTTTGGGTTGCACTGCAGGGAGCTGAGGTGAGGGAGCTGCTCAGGGAGCTGCTTCAGGGTGATGCTGCTGTCAGCCGGGCGTACGGCGCCGCTGGTGCCCGTGGTCACAAGCGCCTCGTGTGTGGAACCCAGATTCCGTTTGCCTTGGCTGTGGCTGCTGATGGCACCCGAGACAAGCATCTCTCCAGGAAGTTTTGTGTTCCTAATGGCTGTTTTGGGACACTTCCCTCTGAACAAAACCTTATTTGAAGGGGATGTTTGTTTAATTTCTTATAGTTTTATCTAAAGTCGCAGTTGGAAGCTACTGTGGATTAAATTGTGTTCTAACGGAATGAAATTTCGTAGTTTGGACGCAAAAAGAAGAAGTATAGAGGGAAGCCAGTTGGGCCTGCATCTATCCTGAAGGAAGTAGAAGATAAGGAATCTGAAGGGGAAGATGAGGAGGATGAGGATGAAGATCTCTCCAAATATAAATTAGATGAGGTATGTGTTTGTATGGAGGGTGGGGAGAAGGGCTGTTTCTAGCAATTATTTTTGGATGATTGCTCCAGTCCCTGTTCAGTGTGAGTAGGTAAGGTTTGGTGTGTATTTTTAGCTGCCTTTAGAGCAGCAGAGTAGCTACCAGAGTACTGGTGCCTACAGTTTCTGTAGAGTATGTGCACAAGCTCTATTTTGTTCTGAAGACCTCTGTTCAGAGATGTATAATTTTTTTTAAAACCATATAAAATGAAAGTTTTATCTGAGATCAGAATCAAAAATGTCAAGATTTTTATTCAGAACCTTTCAGTTACCATATAATGGTCTTGAATTTTATTCTTTGCCCTTTAAAAACACATCAAATTTCTTTTTCTGTGAAATAGTATAAAATGCTTAGAGATAGAGGAAATACACAACCCCCACATACTGGATCGCCTCATCTCTGGAGAGCAGCCCTGCAGAGCCGTGTATAGGCTTATTTTTTACTCAGCAGTCGCCAGATTCTGTGTTCAAAATGTGTCTCTGCAGAATTCTGCTTTGGTTACAGATTTGGGTCTGAAAATTCTTCCAGGCACTTGTGTAATGGGCAAAAACGAACGTCTGCATTTTAACTCAATTAAGTAACAGAAAATGGGTTTCAGATGGGTTTTTTTTAGGGTTTTTATTGGCTTGCTGTGAAACACAGAGTCACTCTTTATTCTAAGAATATTTCCACCTCACTAAGTGCACCAATAAGAGTGTTTCCAAAGGTTGAATGAGCAGAGAATAAACCATGGGAGAAGTAGAAAGCAGGCAAAGTATTTCCTAAGTATTTCTGCATCTTTCCAGGATGAGGATGAAGATGATGCTGACCTTTCAAAATACAATCTTGATGCCAGTGAAGAAGAGGACACTAATAAGAAAAAGAAATCCAATAGGCGCAGTCGTTCTAAGTCCCGATCTTCCCATTCCCGATCTTCATCGCGCTCATCCTCTCACTCAAGCTCAAGGTCTAGGTCCAGGTAAACGGGTACAGGTCAAGGGTAACGCCAGGCAAAATGTCAGTATCTAACTTCCTTATTTACCTTTTTTCTCGCTTACCTTACAGTGTTAGTTGAATGATGTTAATGGTTTTATGTACAGAATTTGCACAGGTCGATACCGCTCGGTGCTGACCTCCTGAGGACCCTCAGTAGGGAGGCTCCCTGTGTCTTGTTGCTTGTTTTGGTAAATCCCAGCTGATATTTCAGTCAGGTCCTTCAGATGACTTTACAGATCTAACTTGTTTTCAGCTCCATGCTTAGGCTTGTTGGCCAGATGTGATTGGAGGGGTGAACTTACCTTAGTGATGTTGAGCAGAGCTGTGGAATGGGGCAGCTGACGGGTGCTTTTGTTAAAGCAGGAGGAGGTGGTGGAACAGGGTGGTGATGAAGCAGCCCAGGCAGGTTCAGTGAGAGGACAGCATGGGAAATAGCCTGGAAGTGAAGGCAAGAAACTTGAACTCATGCTGGTGGCGAGCAACAAAGCTTGTAAGACAGTTACTGCTGTCACAGTAGCACTAAAGGTTTATATTGATCATGGGGCCACAAAAAAAAGATCAGAAAACAGGCCACAATTCTAAGATCTCACATGGTCATTTGAATTCAGTCATGTCTGAACAGTTCAGTACATGGTTTGTCATTGTGTTATGCAACTCAGGCTGTAGCTTTTCAGCTGCCTTGCAGTTAATGCAAGGATGCTGCTGTTAGGCTTAAGAGCTGAAATCGGTACCAGCTTGTGGAGTTACACAAAGTTCAGGTTTCTTCTAATCTTCCTAGCTCTGCTACTGCACCTCTCTGCCCTCATGGCTGAGATTGCTGCCCAGATTCTTCCAGCCCTCACAACTAGCCAGATGTCAGCCACTGTCTCTCCTTTGTCTCTCTCCCCATTGCAACCATTGCTTTTTTTTCTCATGCTGCCTCTTCTGTGACAAATTATGTTCTTCCCTATACCTACTGTCAGCCTCCCCTCCCCTTCAGATGCCACCTGGAGACCTGTATTTGCTGCGTGGCTCCAAGGAGGAGCACTAAGTGAACAACAGTCACTGAGCTGGTTGGCTGTCAGCAGCTTTGTAGCTGGAGTGAGCTCCTTGGGGCAGTGGCTGTGAGGGTGGTGTGCAGGCAGTATGGGCTGCACTGGGGGACATCCTTAGGTTTAGGTGGGAAGGTCAGAGAAGGCAGAGCAGCTCCACCTGGCCATAACTTTGTTACCTTAAAAAGGCTTGAGTATCATTTCTAGTCAGCACGTGTTCACACTGCCTTTGGTTTGCACAGTCAAGTGAAAAAGACACAGTGACAATATAAACTGGGTGATTGACAGCACATGTAATGTATTTTTCCTGAAAAGAGTGTTGGAAGTTGAGTGCAATGCCTTCTTTGGACAATGGCTGCTGCTAGTCCTCTGCCATCTTTACCTGACTTTCGTGGTTTGTGCTTTAAAGAAAATCCATCAGCATGAAAATATTGAAAATAACGTTGACTGGTTCCATGTAGCGTTGGATGCATCTGACTTTTAGCCAAGAATTAACTGCTGAAGAATTTGTGATGCTGGTTACCAAAACACTCACTGCTTGGAAAGGGCTTGTGAGAGACTTGGGGAGAATTTGAGCGTGCTCTGACCATCTCTGCTTCCCAGAGAAACCGATGGGCTTCAAGTTAAGGCACAAATTGAAAGTTCAGGCATTGGTTTCATGGCATAGTTCATGCAGCTGTTTCACTTTGCCAAGTAACTGCTTTGTTTTAGGTTGCTTAATAAAAAGCTGATGTTGTACTGACTTTATACATTTTATTTTTTTTAATGCACCTTCTTACCATGTTCAGGTTTCATTTTTGAACAGTACTACAGTAATGCTGGGGGGTAGAAGGAAATTGTGGTTCTCTAGTGACTCTAGGCCAAACTGTATTGCTGCATTGTTGTCTCTGCTGCTAACTGCAGCAGTTGTTCTGCTGAATGAGGTCAGACACTGGAAAAAAAAAACTCTCCCATGTTGTTTCAGGTCCCATTCAAGAAGCTCTTCCAGTTCCAGATCAAGATCTCGTTCCAGCTCCAGAGAACAGTCTAGATCTCGTGGGTCGAAATCAAGGTGAATGAGGTAGCACTCTCTGCTTGCAGAGGGGGCAGAGGAACCACCCACTCGTTGATTTCATCGTAAAATTAATGCCAGTCAAAAACCCCATTAACTCATTTCTATCCTGGAAGTCAGAGTTCCTCTGCTGGAGGCAGTTGCCACTCCAGATGTGTTTCTTGAGAGAGCAAGTGTTTGGTTGAAGAGCTTTAAGTCTGGTCTAAGCTAGACGAGAGGACGCCACAGATCTGCACTGTGAAGGAAGAGGAATTTGCATGTTTCATTTTTTGCTGGTTTTACTGTTCCTGCTTTGGCTGCTCGATGTGGAAGAACACTAGAAGTGGCACTATGTCCTGGGCTTGTGTTTAGGGGTAACTTATCTGACTTCCACTAGATAGTGCCACCGTTTGTCACCGTGGGGGGACGCTTTCTGTGTGGCTGTTACTGACCGGGGTGGGGAAGAGCCACGAGAGCAGCTCGGTCCCTTGAGGTGTCCTTGCACAGAGCAAAGAACTGTCCCATCTCCAGGCATGCAGAGAATCTTAAAACTCTTACTGAGGAAGTTTGAGTTGGGAAGAGCAGTGGCAGAAGGAGGCCATGGATTCTCCCTTGAGGGTCAGCATGAGATGGAGTCCATGCTCTTAGGAACAGGAGAAGGGTGTCCGTGCCCCTCTGGGTGCTGAAGGGTCTCCTCAGCTGGGCTGGGCATGGCACCTGCTGAGTGTGGTGAAGTAGGAGTGCAGTGAGAGCCCTGACCACCAGCAACATGTCCTGTGTTGTGTTGCTTTTGGGGGGGGGGGGTTAAAAAGGTTTTATCCAGCTCACTGGAAAACGTCCCATTAGGTGTTTCTGTTCAGTGTTGGAAGGATGGGTTAGGTCTTCCCAGCTCTGTTATTACCTTTCCCACAGGTGGGGCTTTTTCTTTCATTCTAGTTAGTGAAAGGTGATTTTTGAGTGCTTGCAAGTGAAGCTGATTCATGTGGTGGTTTTGTTGGGTTTTTTAAATCACTGTATTGTGGGAGGTCTTGCTCTCTACCCAAGTTTATTTTGTATTTATATTTATAAATACAACTTCTGAGGGTTTTTACTAGTCTAGTGAGATGAGCATTACACATTTCCAGTGTGAGCTATCATTGGCATGAAGCATAACACTAGATCAGCATTATGTATGTGGTTTTCCAGCCAGCCTCCTTTGTGACTTCAACTGCTGAGGAAGGTCCTTCCAGAGGCTTCTTCCTGTCCCAGTGTCCTGTGGCCACTGTGCTCAAACGGGCCCTTCAGGGGAGCGCTGTGCAGGGGTTTCTGTGGTCTGTATATCAAGAAATATTATTTAGCAAAGCTTATTAAGAACACTATGGCAGTAGAAGTGTTTATTGGCAGGTAACTAAGTAAGTATTAAAGCATCCACATGTTTATTTGACAAACTACTGATGTAAATAGAGTAGTAAGTGTTGATGAAACTGTCTCTCTTTGTTCTTTTGGTTTGTTTGTTTTTTCCTCTGTATATTATACCAGAATTAAATCTGATTTATTTCTTAATCAATAAAGATCCAGCTCCAGGTCCTACAGGGGGTCTTCCACCCCAAGAAAAAGATCTTACTCGAGCTCTCGTTCGTCATCTTCCCCTGAGAGGAGCAAGAAGCGAAGTCGTTCTAGATCCTCTTCACCCGGTGATCGCAAAAAAAGACGATCGAGATCACGGTCACCCGAAAGGTTTGGGTTTATGTAGAATAAGAATGGGTGTATTGAAATGTGTGATTTCTTTATTTTGTTTTTCTGAAGGACTGAGATTCACTGGGAAAGAATTGAATCTGATTAGTTTTGCTGATATTAAAAGTAGCTTTCTTACTTCCCCTACTCTTACTTCCTATTAAGACCTCTGTAATTGCTTCCCCTCCCCCCACAATGAAATTTCCTCCTGATAGGAGCATGTTCCATAGAGAGACCTGGGTCACCATTCTGTCAGTGTGAGAAAGTGTTCACCTGTACATTACTGACTTATTTTGATAAGTAAATACTGCATTTAGAACTTGTATTCTCCTTTCATTACTAAACTTAAGCTCATGAAGATGAATTTAATACTAAAAATGTAAAGTGGTTTAGAGTTACCTCTTATAAAGTTATGAGGCCCCTATGAGATATGCTTGGCTTCCAGCTATTGTAGGATGCAGACTACTCAGAGCTGATGCTAAAATTAATTTCAACTTATTTCTTTGCATGCTTTCTCCATTTATATCTTGCAGACGCCGCAGATCATCATCTGGATCTTCCCATTCTGGTTCCCGTACAAGTTCTAAAAAGAAATAACGTATTAAAGGTCATGTTAAAAAAAAAACAAAACCAAACAAACCCCAAACAAACAAAAAAAAAGAAAACAATTCCAGTCAGTGCATGAGACCTTTATAAGAAGTTGGTGTCTTACTTGGTCAGAAGTGCTAAATCTGCTAGTAGAGGTGCATGTCTGTCCTTGCTTTCTGGAAAACTGCAGCTTTTTTTCGTTCATGAGACAAAAAGTGAGGCAGCATTTTAAGCCATAAACTCCCCAGAGGAGGTGGGAAGCTTTTCTGTTTGAGTAAGGGCTCGTTTATTATTTCAGAGACTCAGTTACTCAATTCCTGGCTCTGTTACATGGACGAGCGGGCAGGGGCTGGATCTGTTCTAGTGCAGCTCCTCAGCGTGTGACGATGGCACAGAACTTTGAGGCTGTCAAAGGAGCCCTGAGCTCGTCTGGGACCACAAAGGAGCTGTAGGGCTGGTGTTGCCGTGGATGACAGTAATGAGTACTCTGGTCCAGTTAGTTTTTATTTTCCCAGGTGAAGACAAAGCCTAGCTAGATGCCCCCCCGAGCTGTGCTCAGCTGAAAATGGCCATTCAGTGCCCGCTCCCATCATAGGATTCTGCCTCCAGTGAGTCAGGCATCATTCCTTCAGAGCGAGGGTGTTGGAGACCTCAGGTGCTGTCCCCTCTCTAGTAGCTGTTGGTGCCTGTCGCTGTGGAAGCACTTGGACAGGTCCCCTTTCTGCAGCGGGTACAGCCACAGTGTGATCACTGCATGGACACCGCAGCCCTCTCCTATAGAAGGGTCGGTTTGGAGCCACCCTTGAGATGGAGCAGTGTGCAACTGGCTTCTTGGAATCAGGTGAAGCTTCTGCAGGCCATCTCTAAAATTCATTTGGGGCAAAAATTCTCAAGGTACCTGAATTTTATTTATATTTAAGAATGAGAAAATAAACTGTAGCAAAGTTCTGGCATGTAAAATGTGTTCTTCGATCATTCTTTTCCCCCTTAAATTTATGGCTTAAAATGCTGTGTTGAGTCTATTTTACTGGCAATGTTGCATTAGAACCTGGTGTCTCTTGAGCTCCGTTTGGTTAAGAAAGGTTTAAGTATCTCCAATGCCATCACAAGGTAAGTATGTTAAGGAAAAAATTACTCTTTCTAAGCAAACAGACAGCAATATATCTGCATTTATTCCAGTAGTAAAACCTTCCAAACCCACGTTTGACCGCTGCTTTTTTAAATGAACTGCACAAAAACGGAGCAAAATTCGAAAACCACATTCTGCTTCCTTTTGTTTTGTTGGGTTTTTCCTCGTTTTCAAGACTTTCCTTTTGGAGCAGTTTGTAAGAGAAATGTTTTTGGTGTAGACATTTTGATAATCTTTTTGCAGAAGCAGTAAAGGCTCTGCAGTCTCTTCTTTCATGCTTTCTTTTCTCTCTGATTTCAATGCTAACTGTGTAGATTGCACAAGAGCAGGTTAGTCTTGTAACCGCCTCTGACGGCGTCACAGTCCAACTACTAAATTGTAAAAACCAGACCTGGTAGATGCTATGTTGTTAGCCTTTGGCTTTCTCCTTGTGCTTTGTGTTAAAACTGTTGCTGTACTTAACAGATGGGAGTTTTTAAATTTAGTGGACGATAGGCTACAGAGAAAGGAAAATGCCGGTTCCGTTTGGCTCGGATACAATGTAAGGCAAAATGATTCTGTAGACAAGTGTAAATAAAACCTGTGAGTCAACTGTGCAGCGAGTGCTTTCTCTTGGAAACAGACCTGCCTCACTGGGGGACCTGTGCTCGTGCTGGTGGTGGTCTTGGGTGCTGGGCACAGGAAGGGCAGGGTGGGTGCTTACCCAGCCCTGTCGTATATGTTGGGATTGCCTCAGTTCTTGAAGTTCTGTAAATGCTTTTGGATTTAAAAGGCAGCACTGGGCTATTTTCATCCATATGTATTCTATATCCTCTTTCAGAAAGGCTTTAGAGGAAGCAGTATGTTTAAACTCCCAATTCCTACACTTGAAAACAGAAGGGCACAGCGGCTCTGGTGGTCTTGGCATACCTGCTGTAAATGACACAAATACCTTTCTTGGATGTTTTTTCTGTTTGTTTATTTTTCCCTTCCTTTAGTTAATGGATCAGCAGATACCTGGGATCCAAGCCCTTAGATCCAAACATGTTCCACTCTGCCAGGACACAAACCCGATGAAGCTCGGTGGGTCAGTGCTTGCAGGGACAGAGTTTAGCCTGGTGCTGAATTCTCCTGTTTCTCTAGACAATCTCTCCCTTGTGCTCAGCATAGCCATTGGGGGCAGATAAATTGCTGACTGTAGAACAACCTGGATGTTTCTGTGCAGCCTTATCAAAGATCAGTGACGTTTATCGTAGTAAAGGAGGAAGTGCTGAGGTTAAGGGCTAATAATGCTTTTCTAAGAAAAATGAAATCAGTCTTTGGACAGCAGTGGTGTGCTGAGCATTCTTGTAGTAACTGAAAGCTTGAAAAGGAGTTTAAAGCTGACTGGCCTTTGATTATATATAAGCTTGGCTCCAGTAAAATCCAGTGCTGGAAAATGTCAGTAATAAAACACCTGAAAATGTACAAGTTGGGACACCTTAAAGCGCGGTTGCTTCCTTTTCCAGGGGGTAACCAACTCCCTGAACACTGTGGTCTGATGGATGCAACTCCACTGAGTGACTGGTGGTGAAATGGTGTCTGTGGGAGGTCTTACTTCTGTCTAAACCTCCACACACACCCCACCTCAAGCTTTATTCTGGTTGTGGTGGGCTGCTGGAAGGTGGCAGCGGTGCCAGGCACCTGCATCACGTCCATCCCTGGCAGTAGCTGTGTGCTCGTTTGCTACGTTGTATTTACACCTTGTTCTGGTGGGGTCTTGCAGGGAGTTGGGGAATGGTGGCACTTGTACTGTGAATGAGCAGCTGTGTAGTATGTGTGATACCATCTTAAATTCAGTTATCAGCCCCCCTTTAGGGAATGAGGATGGAGACAGCGTTGCAGGAGTTGGGGTATGCTGAGGGTGCTTCTGAAACCCGTCTCGTTTCACTCCAGCACTGCTGGACAGATGTTGAGCGTTGCAGGTGTGCCGTGGGATAACTTCAGGTAGTAACAGTGTATTAGAGCTCACAGCTTTCATCCAGGTATNCAGCACTGCTGGACAGATGTTGAGTGTTGCAGGTGTGCTGTGGGTGTATTAGAGCCCACGGCTTTCATCCAGGTAACAGAAAAGGCATCTTACAAATGGGTTTTGAGACTGGAGAGCTGACCCCTGGAGTTTTGCCTTCCCAGGATGGTACTGGATGTACTGGAGGGGTTAGGGGAACCTCACCGCCTTCAGCTTCTAAACAACAGTGTTGTGTCGTCTTCCCTTCGTAGAGACGTGCTGCTTGAGGCCTTTCCAGCCAAGTATCAGATCCTGGAGTGAATGTTCTGATGTCCTATTAAAATGTACTTGAAATGGGGAAAAAAGCCTTTGAAGCTAATGCAGGTTTCAGGCTCATCCCACATCCCCTCCACCACGGAACACCCTTCACTGTTCTTGCAGTTAATGGCAGCTCCTCAGGACACACAGTATTTATGGCTTCTTCCTATTCAGGAGTTTCTTTGCCAGGACTGCTGCTGTGGCTCTCTGCTCCAGTTTTCATGTGCTTCTGTGGAGGAAACTCAGGGTTGGTTTTTAATCAATTCGGTAGTTTCTTCTTGGATCATTAACCTGAATGTGTTGCTGGTTGTGGATGGTCTCTGGCTGGAGCCTTTTAACATAAAGAAGGGGGAAATAACAGCTAAAGAGTCTGGTTTTAACTATGGAAGTGTAGGTATTTGTGCAAACTTACCCAAACTGCAGGTAAGGGAGCAGCAGTGCTCCAGAGGAACCTCTGCCAGGTCTGGTCTGACGGTGGCTTTGAGTCACTTCACCTGCCCCTTCGCCGGTGAAACCGGTGCGGTGGTTATTGGAAGTTGAGGT
Source organism: Heliornis fulica (assembly GCA_013399135.1). Lineage (NCBI taxonomy): Eukaryota > Metazoa > Chordata > Aves > Gruiformes > Heliornithidae > Heliornis > Heliornis fulica. The sequence goes on along the minus strand of VXBZ01000179.1, from coordinate 34,214 downwards.
TCTCTGTGATCCTGGCCCGGCCCGGCCTGGTGTGACCCGCTACGCCATGGCCCGTCCCGCGGGGCCGCCCGGGGGCAGCAGCGCTCAGGGAGCGGCTCGGGGAGCAGCGCCCGGCGCCGCGACGGCTCTGGGCCGGGCGGGCAGCCCGGTCTCCACAGCNCCGCGGTTCGCCGCCGAGTCCCCGGCGCCATGGGCCGGCCCCTCGGCGCCCCGCCGGGATGAGCCGCTGGCCGCAGTGCCAGGCCGGCCCCAACGGCAGCGAGCCCGGCGCCATGCGGCAGCCCCGGGGCAACGGGACGGGCCGGGCGGCCGAGGGCTGCGGCGCCGTCTCGGTGGCGTTCCCGCTGACCATGATGGTCACGGGCATCGTGGGCAATGCCCTGGCCATGCTGCTGGTGTCCCGCAGCTACCGGGCCAAGGAGAGCCGGCGGAAACGCTCCTTCCTCCTGTGCATCGGCTCCCTGGCGCTCACCGACCTGCTGGGGCAGCTGCTCACCAGCCCCATCGTCATCTCCGTCTACCTGTCGGACCGCGCCTGGAGCCTCATCGACCCCTCGGGGCACCTCTGCACCTTCTTCGGCTTCAGCATGACCGTCTTCGGCCTCTGCCCGCTCTTCATCGCCAGCGCCATGGCCGTGGAGAGGACGCTGGCCATCCGGGCGCCGCACTGGTACGCCAGCCACATGAAGACGCGGGTGACGATGATGGTGCTGCTCGGCATCTGGCTGGCCGTGTTTGCCTTCGCCCTCCTCCCCGTCGCCGGGCTGGGACAGTATACGCTGCAGTGGCCCGGCACCTGGTGCTTCATCAGCACCGACCACAGCCATCTCACCGGGAACCTTGTCTTCGCCTCCACCTTCGCCGTCCTGGGGCTCCTCTCCCTCGTGGTGACGGTGGCGTGCAACCTGGCCACCATCGAGGCCTTGGTGTCTCGTTGTCGGACCAAAGCCACTGCGTCGCGCTCCAGCAAGCAGTGGGGGCGAATCGCCATGGAGACACTGATCCAGCTCCTGGGGATCATGTGTGTCCTCTCAGCCTGCTGGTCACCGCTGCTGGTAGGTCACCCACCATGAGCGTGCTGTGGGGGAGCGCTGGGAACAACGGTTCAGATTCCTCGTGGATGGTAGGGCCATGAATGGCCTCTGAGGAAAGAAAGGGATGGGGACAGAGCTGGGATGAGGACGGGTGTGGAAGCTGGTAGGAGAAGCTGGGAGAAGAAGTGGGATGAGAGCGTAGCCAAAGCGCAACATGTTTGGAGGAGTGAGACAAAGGAACTGGAGGCAAAAGGAAGAGCTTGTATGGAGGGTCCTGCAGGGAGGAGAAGGGCAGGACATGAGGAGACTGTGTGTCTGGGAGCAGGGGATACTGAGGTTGGCACAGAGCCACTGGGCAGACAACGGGGAGATGTAACGAGGGTCTGTTGGTCTTTGGGCCCCAGAGATGGGGAGGGCAGGCTGTGCCCCTTCCCCAGGGACAGCGAGGGCAGGTTATGTCCCTGTCCCAGGGACAGCGAGGGCAGGTTATGTCCCTGTCCCAGGGACGAGGAGGGCAGGCTGTGTCCCTTCCCCAGGGACAGGGGGACAGGCTCTGACCCTGCCCACACAACCCTGCTCTGTAGCACCCCAGGGCTCTGGAGGTGATGGGACAAGGGGAACCAGACCCTGCCTGTTCCTCATTAGAGGACCTGTGCAGAAGTTTATCGAGGTGTTACCGTGACGGAGCCCTTTGCTCATGGCAAACAGCCACATGTGGGGTTTTTATTAACTCCCACCTCATAGTAAATGTTACTTCACTGTTTTATGGGAAAAGGTTGGACTGGTCACTCTGCAAGTGCTCCTCAGGCTTTCTGCAGATCCTCACTGTACCTTACAGCAGCACTCAGGGCTTTCAGTTTGATCTTTAAGAGACCCCTGTGTCTCTGTACCCTCTCTTGTCATTCTGCACTGGCCCACCTTGTTGCCAACCGAGGTGAACCCCTCCTTGTGCTTCAGGAGTGGAGGAAGCTGAGTCCACACCTGTCTGCCATGTGGGACAAGGGCACAGCCAGGACTCTGCTCTGCTCCCCAAGGGCACTGTGGTTTTCGGGAAGTTTTGGCTTGGTTCCAGAAGCAGGAAAGGGCTGAAGCTGCCCGTGGCAGCTGTGGAGTTACATGAAAGGAGCTTTATGGCCGGAGAAGGATTTTTCTTCCTTTTTCTGTGTAGAGAACTTGAGGTCCCATAAAGGGGGCTGGGACAAGAGGAGTGGGGCTGGCAAAGCTAACAGCCTGTGGGGTGAGGGGAAAACAGAAAGCAATGTAATTTAGTTATGTTATCAGCATAAATGCATTAAAATTCCATCAAATCTCCAAGTTAACCCCACCTCGAAACAAGCCAGAGGCTGCGAATTAACTTTCTAGAGATCATTAACAGCCTGTGCAAAAGTAAACTAGAAAATCACGCTGGAAATTCAGTGAGGACAGGGGAGCAGAGGGATGTTCTGCTCCTCAGACCCTGGGGGGACCCAGGGAAGGTCTGATTTGGCAAGCTGCATGGGATGGGTGCCCTGCCACTGTCCTGCATCTCTGTGTGTTGCTTGTCCGTGGTCCAGGCACCCTGGCTGGCCGTGCCCATTGCTGCCATGCGTCCTGCTGCTGCATGTCGAGGTCCCAGGGAAACGGGAGGACTTCTTTATTTCCCAGAGCTTAACTGTTGTGTGCTCAGCTGTAATTAAACAGATGAAAAGAAATTAGAAGGTGGTTATTAAATGAAGTAAGTGTGTTTGCCCGTCAGTCTTACCATTGGGATGTGGGTTCTGCCCAGCACTCCGCAGCCAGAGCTGTGCCGCTCCGGTGAACGGATCAGTGAGAAGCGTTCTGGGGGTGGAGGGGTTAATGGGGCAGGAGCCAGGTCAGAGAGCCTGCAGTAAACACTGCTGGCACCTCCAGAGAACACTCGGGGAGCTGGTAGGAGAGAGCAGGGCTTGGCATGGACCTGCTCCCTGGTGAGGAGCTGGTCTCTTGGGTCGGCAGCAGGAGGTGGGGTGGCTGAGGGCCAGCGTCTGGGAAGGGGGCTGTGGGGGGAGGCGAGGGCACTCTCGGTGAGAGCCAGGTTGTACAACCCATTCAGCCTGGAGCTGCCTCGTTGTGTGGAAGCTGAAGCAGGAACACAGGGATTTTCAGAGGAGGTTTGGGGGGGTTGAAGAAGGAAACCCCAGGTTTCCAGCTGAGAACGAGCGGCCCCTGGCAGCTCTCGCCGTTAGGTGAACGGTGCCCTTTCACCCAGACGGTATTTGTAGATCTGATCTCTTGATGAAAATGACAAAATCAAATGTGATCTAAGAGAGAAGCGAAACGTGGCGATGGTGGCTGTGCCCTGGATGCCTTCTCGAAGTGTCCCACCTGCTCCTGCTCGCTCAGGGTCCGGTACAGGGGGGTGCCTGTGGTATGTGGGCATCCGCCCCTTCCCGTGGGCACTCGGCTCCTACCTGAGCTCAGCACAGAGAACCTGGGAAAGCTGCTCTCAGAGGAGATAGTGCTGTATGGTCTGAGGTTTCCTCTCATCCTCTGGTTGTTTTGGTGCTGAGCTGCAGAGCGCAGCCCTTGTGCTGAGCCACGGGTTGGAACGTGTGTGTGGGTGAAGCCTGGGACGCTCCCCGGTCACGCAGAAACACCCCACAGCACGAGCTGAACTCTCGGGGTGGTTCTTGTACAGCTCCAGGGTACACATCTACCCATTCACAGGGGTGTTTCCAGGCTACTGGAAGCCCAGATGCTGGGGTGTCCTCCTGCTTTTCCTGTTAAAGTACTTTTCCTCCTTAAACCCTACGTCAGGCAGAGGTTAAACACGTTCTACAGGGTTTTTACTGAAAATATATTATTTTGTAATGGTTTTAGATGTGCAAAACATAGTTCTGGAAAGTGCCTCAGAGAGGAAAAAGCCTGGTATGGCAGAGCAGCACGGATCAAAGCCAGCTCCTTTGCTGAGAGTCAGTAACTCTTCCTGGTAATGCTCCACTCCCTCCCAAGGCTGAAATAGCCCCAAGTTTGTAAACTGCCCCAGCCTCCTGATCGATTCGGTTTGGCCAGGAGACTGGGTTTTACTGGGCTGGGTTTGTCTAGCTGAGGTCAGACTGGATTGGACCACGTTTGTTGGAATCCCATTAGATGGGATTTGATGGGACCTGAGACCTCATCACGATTCCCATCTCCATTGTCCTTCTGAGCTTTTGCTGAGGTCCACAGCCTTGTCCAGAACTTCTCGAGAGGATTGCCAGGGATTCCATGGACCACGTGTTTCTCGCAGTCAGAGGAGTGGTTTGCTTGGGCTTGCTGAGCTGGTGAGTGTGAGACCACTGCAGGCAGTTCTGCTGGTGAAAGCAGCATGGCCCAGCAGCTCTTCCCAGCACGTACTGGTGGCTCCATGGCCTGTGCACACCGTGACAGGGTGTGTTGCCATGCTGCCAGAAGGATGCCAAGGAGATAGATGGTCAGGTGCCCTCTGGGCTGCTGTCGGTAGAAGAGGGTCCTGGGGTTTAATGAGGGGAAAGGACTTTAAGGAGGGACAGTACGTGACAGTAGGTGGTGTTAGTCGTCACAGGGAGCTTTCTGTGGTTCGTTCACCACAGCCACGACCTGTGGCTGTCAGGAGACCCCTCAGTCCCTTCCACGGCTCATTCCTTTGTGTGGGAGAATTATTTAGGGTTAGGGTTAATGGGAGGGGAGCAGCAGTGCCAGAGGAGGACTCCCCCCTGCCTTCATGATGCAGAGCAGCAGGTTTGGGTGTGTGGAGGCTCCCTCAAGAAGAGATTTTGCAGTCTGGGACCTGGAATTTTCCATCAGATTCTTACCCGACATCCCAGACCAGCTTCTTGGCTCCTGCTTGCCTGACAAATACACACCTATAAGCACATCAGCTGTTTCCTTCAACATCTTTCGCTGCAGAGAGCAGCAGTTTCCCACACAGTTTGTAAATCTGGAAAAATATCTTTGGGAAAGCTTTTTGTCTCTTTTTATCCCCCCTCCCCAGCTCCAATGGAAGTAGATGCTGCACTCTTTGCAGTGTAGTCCTGTGCTGGCAGGGTGTCCTGGAGTGACACAGGCTGCCCATGTAAGGTGAAGCTGGTGGCAATATGTCACAGTGAGGGCTGCCAGCGCGGGGGGGACGAGGAAACAGCCCTGGGAAGTTCTTGTGTGCTGCAGCCCGACCTCACTCAAAGCACATCTGGGCTTTGGCTGTGAGTCTGCAAACCAGAGCAGTGGAGGTGTAATGTTATTACACAGCTGCACTCGGTGGGAGCAGTAAAGCTTCATCTGCTCTGATTGAATAAATGCGATGATCAGCTCTATTAGTGTGTTCATTGTGAGCCTGAGTTCTAATTGGCATAAATTGTGCAGTTCCACTGACTTCATTCCACCTGGTGTTGTTCCTCCACCTTTTGCATCCTTCCTTTTAATTCACTTAGAAAACCAGTGCAGGCTGTGATTAACAACCTCTAAGGATATCAAACAGACTCTCCAGTAGAGAGATACTTCATCCAACAACTCTTCCAGTAACGGAATATTAACTAATAAAACCAAAATAAGCAGCGGTTGTCCGCTTGGGAAATGTACTTTATTAGCCTAATATTTCTGTGGCTCCGTGGGTTCACTCACAGAAGTCCAAGCCAGGGAGCTCTGTAAAATGGGTCACCGCAGCGTTCCCAGAGGAAGAGCTGATCCGGGAGGACTGGGCCCGCGTAGCGTAGTGGGAAGGGGGAATGTGGAGTGGTTTCCACTAGGCCGCGGCCTGGCCCAGTGGAAGCCACTCCACTGCCAGCTGTGGAGGTCACTGTCAGAGCCCAGNGCAGTGGTGGAGTTGTGGTTGCGTGGGCCTGGTGCACAAGTGGCTCTTGGATGTGGTCTGGGTCGGTGTCAATCCGTACTCTTAGAAGTCTCCACCGACCGTTACGTGTTCTCGTTCCCGTTGAGCTGTGGTAGATGGGATCCTTGGTTGTGCTATTAAAGGAAAGGAAAACAATTCTGCTTTGCTGTCCGAGCCACCGCGCCTTCCGGACTCATCTGAGCCCTTCCAAGGTCAACACACAGTATTGATCTGGCACCCGGAATATCCCTCGGGATGGAAAAATCCTCCCCCGCAACCTCTGCTCCGGTCACTCCTGCTCTGCCTGTCCTGGTTTCTGGGGACAGTGGCAGTGTGGATGTGACCCTGCAGGGTGGCACTCTGCAGACAGCCTTCCGTGGGAAAACCTCCGCTGGGGTCAGGCAGCTTGTGCCGCTGCTGCGGTGTGTTGTCCTGGGCTGTGGGTGATGGGCGGCCGCTCTCGTCCCTCGGGCTGTGCCCTGCGCTTCCAGGACTGGCCAGGACGGTGAGGGAGAGCCGTGGTACGTGGCAGGGCACGGCTGTTTTCCCCACTACACAGCTGGCACACCGGTGTTGGGCAGCACATGGCATGGCAGGGGCGTGCTGGGATCCCTGTGTTTATGGGAAGGTGCTTTGATCCCCGTGTTTATGGGCTCCTGGAAAAGCAGCACCCACTGCAACACAAAGTCTAACACCACTTCTCGGTGCAGAAGCAGCTGAAGGCCCTCAGTGATATATTTCTAAGCAGCTGTAGCTGGTACAGAAAGGTCAGGAGAAAACTGTCAGGTGGGAGATACCGACTGACTGTGACGTGGGCAGTGGTACCTGTCCATCAGCTTCCAGCAGGAGACTCCTGTGGTTACACACTGGTGTAGCACCCACCAGAGTCCAAGCAGGCACCAGCTTTTCAAAAACCAACCAACACAAAAGGCTTCTCAGCTGATTGAGCAGCAGCAGAAGTGCAGGTGATCCTGGACCGGTTCTCTGCCGCTGCCTGCCTGCAGCAGCCTCCCGACATGCCCGACCCCTCTGGGCAGTGACAGGGACCAGAGGTGTCCCTGTGGCCTGAGGCTCGTGACACAGATGGCTGTAAAGCACATTTATGGCTTAATATGGGAAACGAGGCCATAGAAAGTATTTGATTGAGTCATGAGAGCGCTGCCCTCGCTGCTGCCTGTACCGTGCCAACACACCTCTCTCCAGTGGCACATTGATGATTTACCTTTCAAAGGAGGTACCAAACCGCTGACACTTTGAAATCAGAGCGATAACAACTGATAAATATCAGTCAGGGCTGCCTCATCTCTGCCTCTTTGAAGCAAAGAGTGAGAGTCACAGCATCCACCGAGCAGCACCGATGAAGCGAAGGTGACAGGCACGGGCCACCCATGTCACACCCGTGGCAGGGCCCCAACTCCAGCGCTCCATAGGCAGGAGCTGGGAGTGATTCCCCCCAAATCTTCCAGCTTTGGGGTCTCAGGGCAGAGCTCTGTGCTGCAGGGTGTGGGAGACACGTGTAGGACACCCCTGTGTGTGTGAAACCCTCCATGGGGCGTGCAGCGGCTCCGGGCCCTGCCAGTGCCGGGGCTGTGGGAAACGGATTCCCAAGGATATTGCTGGGGTGGGCAGAGGTGCAGGTCAGGTGACAGAAAACCCACTCTGGGGCTTCTGACAAAAAAGAATTTAGGCTGGTTTTTACTCCTGTTGACTCTTTATTAACCCTTTTAATTTGGTTCAGTTCTTAATCAGAATAGTTTACTTTGAAATCAAATTCTAAAATTCAGAAGTCATAGAGTAAAACAGCTTTAAAAACATTTAAGACTTTTTTGGATTTGAAATTCTTTTTCCTGACATTTACTGTTTGTAACACAGTTTGGAAGAGCTCGATTCATCATGAGTTATTGGGCTGTTCCTCGTTATTGCAGTAATATGATAATGATGAAACAAGTCTCTTTAAAGGAGCTTTGCATGGCCAGTAGCTCCCCTGCCCAGCCAAGGCCACCACAGAGCCCTGGCAGTTAGCAGAGAGCTTTCAGCTGTGCCTGCAGCCAGCAGCACACCTCACTTGAGACCTGGGGCTCAATCACAGCATCCCAGAATCCCAGACTGGTCAGGGCTGGAAGGGATCTCACAGACCATCCATCTCCAACCCCCCACCATGGGCAGGGACATCTTCACCAGACCAAACCACTCAACCTGGCCTTGAACCCCTCCAGGGAGGGGGCAGCCACCACTGCCCTGGGCACCCTGTGCCACGGCCTCAGCACCCTCACAGGGAAGAATTTCTTCCTGAGATCCCATCTCAATCCACCCCCTTCCCATTTCAAACCATTTCCCCCATCCTGTCACTCCAGGCCCTTCTCCAAAGTCCCTCCCCAGCTTTGCTGCCGGCCCCTTCAGGGACTGGAAGGGGCTCTAAAGTCCCCCAGAGCTTCTCTTCTCCAGGCTGAACAGCCCCAACTCTCCCAGCCTGGCTCCAGAGATGCTCCAGCCCTCGGATCATCTCCGTGGCCTCCTTTGGTCCCACTCTAACAGCTCCATGTCCTTCCTGTGCTGGGGACTCCAGACCTGGACACAGTACTCCAGGTGGAGTCTCACAAGAGCAGAGTAGAGGGGCAGAATCCCCTCCCCAACCTGCTGGCCACGCTCCTTTAGGTGGAGCTCAGGACACGGGTGGCCTCTGGGCTGTGAGCGCGCATTGGTGGCTCATGTTGAGCTTCTCCCCCACCAGCACCCTCAAGTCCTTCCCCACAGGGCTGCTCTCTAAATCCAGCTGACAGGTGAAAGGTCCCGTGTCCATCACTCCCTTGGGCCTGAGGGCTGCAGATAACCACCTCATAACTCCTCATCTTCTCCTCCCAACCGCCCTTAGGTGACGATGCTGAAGATGCTCTTCAGCCAGGCCTCGTTCGAGCACTGCAGGCGATTCCCCGGCGAGGCCCAGAGCTCGGAGCTGCACAGAGACTGCAAGTTCTTCCTGACAGCGGTGCGTCTGGCCTCGCTCAACCAGATACTGGACCCCTGGGTTTACCTGCTGCTCAGAAAGATCCTCCTCCAGAAGTTCTGCCAAGCAGCCAGCGCCGTCTCCAGGTGCTCTAACAACGAGTGGAAAGAGAGATCCATCACCTTGTCGGAGGAAATCCGACGGACAGCGGCGTGAGGGAGCATCCATCCCTTTGCACCGGAGCTCCTCTGGCCAGCAGGTGGTTTTCTCACTGTGAATCTGTGTCTGTGACAGGTCAGTGTCCACAGAAACCCCTGGGAACAGTTTTACACAGCTGACTTCTAGTGACAAAGAATTATTTATCCCACGTGCCAAAAAAATTCCCAAATACAGGAGAAGTGTTTGGTTTCTACGGCCTGTTGTCATTGCCATTCGTAACTGAGCTGCAGAACATGGTGGTTTTGTGCCTAAAATAGAGTTTGGGGAATTTTCATGGGTTAAGGTAGAAGAAATGGTTTTCCTGATGGGGACACTTGGAGCTGATTCAACAGATCAAGTTACTGTGGGGACCCACTCCTATACATCCTTTAATGCCAAGATTATCCCCTTCAGGGAGCACGTCCTCCTCCAGTCTTCTGGAGGGGAAAAGGGGGAATGAGGCAAAAAAATACAAGAATTAAAGGAAGACAGAATTGGGAAACTTCATGTGGACTTGAAACTTCATGAAACACATGAAACTTCACGTGCTGTGTCAGTGACAGTTCCTCGTTCTCTTCGAGACCTGAAGGTGACACGGGCCTCACGACACGTGGATTTGGATGCTCCAGTGAGCCCATCTGTGGAGGGGGTGGAGCATGGGGACATGTAGCACCCATGTAGCCCCAGTGAGGAATCTCTGGGTTGGTTCTTGTGTGGAATAGTGGCCCGTGCAGTACCCAGGGTGCCAGGAGCCGCTGCTGGGAAAGCGTTGAGCAGGTGGAGAGAGCAATAAACATGTTGTGAGAGACTGTAAATGTTCTTCTTCTTCCTGCAGATTAATGGCAAGGGTTTCCACAGCCAGGAGTAGTTTCCACAGGAGTTGGGTTATTTGGGGATGCATGTGTCCAGGAATAAAGGGAAGGTGGGTGATTTTTAAGTGATGGGGACGCCACCCACAGCCTCCTCATCACTGAAATGTCCTCCAGAACGCCCAGAGTAGTGTCCCAGAGTGGGACATCCCTTCTTTCCTCCAAAGAGATGAATTTGAGAGATAAGATGGCTTTGGGAACTTTGGAAATGAAGCAGATGGAAGAGGTGGGTAGAGGTGTTTGAGCCTTAGTCAGACCTTTCTCCCAGGGGTTTATTAGAGAGCTGAGCTCGGATCCATCTGAGTCACACCTGAGTTCGGTTTTAGAAGGGCTCCAGCTTTCCCTTTGTGGGTAACAGCCTCTGGTGTCTCCCAATCCCTGGCCTTGAGGGTGAAATTAGGTGCAAATACAACACAGTATATGCTATAGGTGAACACCACAGACTGTGTGCCACACAGTATGGAAGTCAGGGGCCCCAGAGGCCACCTGCATCTGCCAGGGATTTCTTCCAAGGAGCCTTTATTTCCAGCTCTCCTCCTTTGTTTATAAATGCAGCTACTCCCTTTTTTTGTTCTGCTGCCCCGTTGTCTAATTCCTTATCTCCGTATCAGTCAATCAAAAATAATTAATCTGACAGCAGAAGCCACTGTCTGCATAAATCTAATTTTATCTGGGTGACATTGGAGTGCAAGCTGAAGGCTGAGGTCTGTCTTTCATTCAAGAGCCAGCTGAAAGCCAGAGACACGTCCTGTGAGGTGCCTCCTGTCTCGGCACTCGGCACCTCCTGCGGTTTAAGGAAAGAAATCCGGGTTTTTCTGGTTTCTGGGTGTGAGCTGGTGTTGAGTGTGGCAGCTGCATTGGTGTTGGTGTGTTGGTGTGTTGGTGTGTTGGTGGTGCTGCCTAGCCCCAGGTCCTCTGCTGACCAGCACTTTGAAATCCAAACTTTGCTCATCCTTATTGAAACAGTGCCTTGCAGGATCCATGCTTTAAAACAGTAATACTGGGACGATAGAAAGCGTCTTCTGTCCAGGGATTGTCTCGTTCTGTTTGTGTACATTTCCCAAACAAATAAACCAACCCACTGGCTTGTAAAATATGTCAGGATGACCTTAACAGCTGGACTGAGTCACTCCTGTCGGGCCACCTCTGGGCAGCGGCGCTTGGAGCGCAGCTCCGGGATCCCGGCGGCAGAGCAGGGGGTGCTGCGAGGAAGAGGGGGTCGATCGATCCCCCTCTGAGCAGCTCTTGGGAGTGACAAGCAGGGAAGTGCTGCTTCTTCCTAAGGGACAGCTCACCTGTGGCACTGCCTGAAGCCACCCATGTCCAGTCCTGGAGGGACTCTGTGGGCTGGTGGCTCTTCAGTCTTGGGAAAATCAGAATCATAGGATGTCAGGAGCTGGAAGAGACCTCAAAAGATCATCCAGTCCAACCCCCTGCCTGAGCAGGATCATCTAGAGGAGATCACACAGGAATGTGTCCAGATGGGTCTGGAATGTCTCCAGAGAAGGAGACTCCACAACCTCTCTGGGCAGCCTGGCCCAGGGCTCTGTCACCCTCACAGGGAAAAAGTTCCTCCTTATATTAAGATGGAACTTTCTATGTTCCAGCTTGGAACTATTTCCCCTTGTCCTGTCACTGGCCATCCCTGAGAAGAGCCTGGATCCATCCTCCTGACACTCACCCTTTGCATATTGATTGACATTAATGAGGTCACCCCTCAGTCTCCTCCAAGCTGAAGAGCCCCAGCTCCCTCAGCCTGTCCCCATAAGGAAGATGTTCCACTCCATCACCTTGGTGTCCCTGTGCTGGGCTCTCTCAAGGAGTTTTGTGTCCTCTGGAACTGAGGGGCCCAGCACTGGACACACCATCCCAGGTACAGCTCCACCATCGGTTTCTTTGAATCATTTCCCTGGGCCGGGCCGTGTGTTAGCGGAGTAGGACACTTAACCCTGTGTTTGGGGAGAAGCAGTTCTGCCCATCTCTGGGGGTGGTACTGTGAGAAAGCTACTCCAAATATCAGAAAATGGGAAGGGAGCTCTGCTTCCCCTTGTTCCCAGGGGGGGAGTTGAAGCACCACTTGCGGCCCGTGGCCGCCCGGACGGCGCGTGGCTGGAGGCACACGCTTGCACGGCTGAATTCCAAGGGTGTAGCCTAAAGGCCACCTCTTATTTCCCATTTACTTGTCAGGTGGGAAGGTGTATTTTTGTTGCATTTCTCCAGAGATGCCTTTGATGTGATGCATTTACACCCTGCAGTATTTCTGCTGCTGCCTTTGCTATCTTGTGCTTCAGTCAGAGCTGTTACGGGAGCTGTAGTGCGTGGAAGAACCTCCTGGAGATCCCTGTTAGCCATAAAAACCAGCTTGTTCGTGTTCCAAGCCCACGTGTGTAGTGTCAGTCGGAATAAAAGCTCCTCAGAGTAACGCCCCTCGCTTGCCTCGACCGCTCTTGCCGGGGACGCTGCGTCACACCCCCCAGGCCGAGGTGCTGGTGGAAGCGCGGCCCATGGCGCCCGCCCGTCACCCCTCTGCTCGTGCAGTGCTGCGGGTCTGGGCAGGGTTACGTGGACCAGATTTTATCTGCACAGTCTTCCAGCTCGTGCCCACGCCTGCGGGAAGCGTGCCCAGAGGAGGGCTGGGTCCCTGCTGCCTCGGCACAGGCTCTGAATTTTATATAGAATCACAGAGTCATAGAACTTCTAAGGCTGGAAATGACCCCTAAGATCATCCAGTCCAACCATTAACCCACCGCCACCAAGTCTACCCTTAGACCATGTCCTCAAGCACCGCATCTCCCCGTCTGTTAAACCCCTCCAGGGATGGGGACTCAACCCCCTCCCTGGGCAGCCTGTCCCAGTGCTTGAGGACTCTCTCAGGACACAAGTTCTTCCTAATATTTATATTATTAAAAGTTTTGGGTTTTTTTTTTTTACATTTGGTAACGTTAACACCAACTTTCTGAGCTCCTACAGCAGATTTGCACGGAAGAGCAGCGACCACAGACGTACTGGAAGCAGTGTTGGGGTGAGCACACCCCAGCAGCACCATGAGAGAACCTGCTGTGCACCTCCCCCTGTATTTCTCCCAACGTGGAGATGGCAGATGACCCTCCCTTGTTCTGTCCAGCCCAGGGGACATGCAGCTCTTGCCATAGGCAGCACCAAGTTCGTGTGGCCTGGCACCTTGGAGATATGGCCACTAGCTCAAGCACGGAGGAGAGGAGCCCAGTGCAGCTTGACATTCAGATGGTGGCTCTCCTTGGCTGCTGTCCTGAGCAGAGGGCCCAGAGCCCTCCCTGAATGTCCCATGGGTGGGTGCCTGTTGCTGGTGTAAACCTCTCCAGCAGCTGGGGCAGAGCCTGTGTGGTGGCTGCAGAGTCAGTGTCAACAGCCTGGGAGGCTGGGAGCCCAGAGACCAGCCCGCAGAGGGACACAGTGCCTTGATCTAAGGTGTGTCACTGCAGAGCTGGAAATGCCATCGCTTAGTTTTTACCTGTTGGTGTGCAGAGGTGGCAGCGGGCGATCGGCAGCGGCGACGGCTCAGAACCCTTTCACTGCTGGGGACCAGCAGCTGGAACAACTTCCTACCTGGGGACTTCGCCATAAAAAGGGACTGGACAGGCTGAAACCATCAGTCATGGACAGGCATATGGGGTGAATGTGGAGGGGAACCCCAGGGCTCCCCCCCGGCTCCAACCCCAGCACAAGCCCAGCTCCATGGCAAGGAGTGAAGGAGCAGCGCTGCTGGCCGGAGCTGCCAAAGGTGGTGCCAGGAGAGGGAGGTGGCAGTTGGTCTTGGGAGGCTTCCTACTGTCTGGCACAGGGTCCTCTAGAGGGTTTAGAAGCAAAGCCCTGGCAGCAGGTAAATCACCCTGCTGAGATGGCTGTGGGCATCCCTGCAGCATGGCTCCCCCGGCTCCTGCCAGCCAGCACCACCTCACCACTGCCACCATGGAACAGGCTCCCTGGCACCCTCAGCCTCACCACAGCTCCATGCTCAGTGCAAGTCATGGTGGAGGGAACACCTCAGCACCCAGCCTTGGACCCACAGCACATCAAAGTTTGACTTTCTTGTAAAGAGCTACTTTAATCTTGGTTTAAAAAAGCCCAACAAAGCAAACAACAAAGAAATGGCATTTAAAAAATAAACCAAACCAAAACCAGAATGCAAGAGAGCATTGAAGGGCATGAAAGAGGTGGAACCACAGAAAGCAAATCTATTTGATCTCGAGCAGCAGCAGGAAGAGCAGCAGCCGATAGGTCTGGTTGCCCAGAGACAGCAGAAAGCTCTCGGCACGGATCAACGGCTGCTTCAGGACACACAAGTTACGGGGACTTTGGTGGGATGGAAAGTGCGTTGTACAGGCTCGACTCCTGCTCAGGCTCCTGGACAAAGTTTCCAGCCAGAGGAAGAGCTGATCCTGAGCACAGCTCAGGATCAGCTCTCTGATCTGGGCATGGCCCTTGGCTCAGCTCTGGGCAAGCCCTGGGGAAGCCGGCAGTGGTTTGCTACATGCTTCCTCCATCCGCAGCTCTGTGCAGAGCCAGAGCTGCTGCTCGGTCTCACGAGGGCACACTGTGGCTCTTGGGGTGCAGGCACTGCCCTGTGTTTGTGTAATAGATCCCCCAGTACAGTTAAACCCCTAAATGCCGTGAGGTACTTGTCATGGCGTGGGAACAGGCCCTTCTGGGGGGGCATCGACAAGATGGCCGTAGGTGTGAGCGGGAGCTGCCTGTGGGCAAGCTGTGCCATGTTCAGACCAGTGGTTTAGATGGCAGCAATGTGATAGAAGATTTGGGACTGAGGATGAACCACCTCCATGAGTTGTTCACCATGAAGGACTGGGTGATCCCCTGGCTCTCAGTGGTCCCTTGGCCCCCCCGTCCAGCCCCACAAGTCCCACCCGCCCAGGACCTTCCCAGCTCCCCCCAGTAGCGCTGGGCTTTGCTGAGCTGGGCTCTGAGTGTGGCTGGTGGTGCACACATGCAGTGCCTGTTTATTTCAGATACACATGTGTGACCAACTGTATGCTGGTGGTGTGCTCCTGGGCTTGTCCCCATCCAATCCCAACCCCACACCTCCCGTGGGGAAGCTTCCTCCTGCCTGGGCATCCGATGAAGCAGTTCCCTGGGCACAGGAGGAGCTTCTTGTGATGGACAAGCAGGATTTCCACCCCAACAAGGGCTGGTGTGGCCGTGTTACATGGACATGATGAGGTCAGACCTCCCAGATGGACAGTGTGTGGTGGGGGAGGGAAGGAGTATGTGCAGTCAGGGCTGCAGAGGGAAAAAGAGCACCCAGGAATCCCCAAGGACTTTCAAATAAGCATCAAGCCAAACTTGGCTTGTGAAGTGACAGAGTTCCAAACCCCACAGGCTTCTTGTGTCAGCAAGTTTGGGTCTGGTGGATCTTTTCCAACAAACACTGGTGAGGGCAACCAGACCGGAGGGTGTTTACAGGCTGCATCCTGTGGGTCACCACCAATTTATGGGGACTCGAGGCACCCTGTAGAAATTAATGGTCCCCAGATTCCTCCCTCGAGGTGGCCAGCCAGCACCAGCTCCTTCCTGTGCACCATGAACCTGCAGCCACCTCACAGGAGAACAGCAGGTTGTAAATCCATCGGCTGCTACTTCTGTGCTTTCTGAGGGTTCTGGAAGGGGGCAGAGCCTGTCCTGGCTTCAGCAAGCAGCGCTGGGTTATTCCCCAGGCACTGGGCAGCAGCATGTCCCAGCACCTGCAGCCCTGGGACAGTCAGTGCTCCCTGTGGGGCCGAGCTCAGCCCTTCCCTGGCACCTCTGGCATCAAAGCCCAGCACATTCCTGATGGTTATCCTGCTCCCAGGCTGCAAACACTGGGAATCTTCTCATCAGACACATCCATGCTCTGTTTTCCTCAGAGTTTCCATTCCTCCTAAGAAGCACAAAGCCAATTTTTCCCTTTCTGTCAGGACTTAACAGCTTTATGAAGAGATGTGCCGGGGTGCCAGGGCAGCGCAGCCTTCCTAGGCACCCTCAGGAGAAAGCACCCTGGCCATGCCAGCACTCAAAAGGCTGGCAGGGGCTCTGCCCACCCGCGCCTGCGTCCTGTCTGCTGCACTCCTGCCTTTGCTCGGCCTTCCCAGTGGAAGTACAGAGTACCAGCAGCTTATCTGTGCCCTATCTTGGCAGCCCATGGAGTGCTGGTGCATGGCGAGAGCAGCAGCTGCAGGCAGCCTGAAGCAGGCAGCTCAAAGCAGGCAAGAAGAAGAAGAAGAGGCTCCAGGAAGACCTTATAACGGTCTTCAAGTACCTCAAGGGGGCCTACAAGAAAGATGGGGAGAGGCTGTTCAGTAGGGCCTGTTGTGACAGGACAAGGGGTGATGGGTTTAAAATAGAGGGAGGGAGATTTAGATTGGAGATTAGGAAAAAGTTCTTTACTGTGAGAGTGGTGGAGCACTGGAACAGGTTGCCCAGGGAGGTGGTGGATGCCCCTGGATCCCTGGAGACGTTCAAGGCCAGGTTGGATGAGGCCCTGAGCAAGCTGATCTAGTTGGGGGTGTCCCTGCTTCTTGCAGGGGGGTGGACTAGATGACCTCTGGGTGTCCCTGCCAACTCCAGCCAGTCTGGGATTCTAGTCTAGGCAGCCTGAAGCAGGCAGCGTGCTCTGAAGCAGTAGCAGAGCAGGGCTTGGGACTGATGATTTGAGGCTGACTTTATCCGTCCAAGCCCTGTCTGGTTGACCCCAGCTAGTGGCAGTCCTCTGGCTTCATCAAGCTCTGGTTTCCCTCTGAACACTTCAGATGCTTCAGGGATGAAGTCAAAAGGAGAATTAACTCCACATTCACCCAGGCTTATCCTGGCTGGCACCACCCTGAAGCCCGGAGCAGCCTCCGCAGGCCCTGAGGCCGATGCTCGGGGAGGGGGATGAGCAGAGGTTCGGCCTTCACTTCGTTCCACCACAGAACAGAAAAGAACCGCTTTGAATGCAAAGTACATTGAATATGTTCAAAGGCATTTTATTCAAGACAATGTATTTATTTTGTGGGTCACTTTGTTTTGATAGTAAAGGACAGAAGCCGCAGCTATGACGACTTCCATAAACACGCCGGTTTCACACACAGGCCGCTGGCTTGGGGGGAAGCTCCAGTTGCTTCGGGCATCCATTAGGACAAGTAAACTCAGCATTTCTGGGGCTTGCAGATGACAAAAGCAAGTGCCCCATTTCAGAGTGATTTTACAGAGCAAAGACACGATTCCCAACACTTGGCAATTCACAGGGCAGCCAGGAGTCTGCTGGGTTTTCCCCGGTGTACCGGTAATTCACTGGCTCTGAACGTGAACAGGCTCTGAGGAACAGAGGCAACAATGTGCCTAGAAGCCCCTCACTCACATTTGGGCAAAGTTCTTATTCTCATCCTGCCAACTCCATGCCTGGAGTTGGCAGGATGAGAATAAGAGCTTTGCTGTGCCAACATCCTCTCTGTGCCAACACAAGAGCCAGGCGAGGTGCCACCACCTCCGGTCCCTCGGTGGGGCTGGATCCATCTTTGTGGCAAAGCACCATGCAAGAGCCCGAGACCAGGGACATGTTCCACTGGGACCAAACTCTCGTGCCAAGGGGGATGACAGTGTGTACTGGTGGGGCTGGAGTGGCCAGAACTGGCCCTCTGCAGCCCCCTCCATCCTTCCCCAGCACAGGCAGACATGGCCTCTCCATCTGCTGTGGCCTTCGCCAGCCGTCCCCACAGTGGGTCACCTCCCGAGCCGCACGGGAGGAGACCCCCTCGATACTTCACAGAATCCCAGGCTGGTCTGGGCTGGAAGGGACCCTGAGGACCATCGAGTCCCAACCC
>VXBZ01000179.1:652-12504 GCA_013399135.1 Heliornis fulica | reverse complement strand
ACCAGATCCGTTGGAAATTGCCCCCCCCCCCCCTCCTAGGAAGCTGCTGCTGGATGGGAGGGGAGAAGCATTGAAAAAAATGTTTAACAGAGGGAGAACTTTGGAAATGTCTGAAGGTTCAGATATTTAAATGAAGAAGGGGTGTTAAAATATTTATTAATATTTTATTTTAAAAATACTTTCATTTTTTATTTNGCAGCCTGGCCCAGTAATCTGTCACCCTCACAGGGAAAAAGTTTCTCCTCATGTTTCCATGGAACCTCCTCTGCTCCAGCCCCTTGTCCTGTCACTGGCCAACACTGAGAAGAGCCTGGCTCCATCCTCCTGTCACTCACCCTTTGCATATTGATAGACATTAATGAGGTCACCCCTCAGTCTCCTCTTCTCCAAGCTCCAGAGCCCCAGCTCCCTCAGCCTGTCCTCAGCAGGAAGATGTTCCACTCCATCACCTTGGTGTCCCTGTGCTGGGCTCTCTCAAGGAGTTCTGTGTCCTTCTGGAACCGAGGGGCCCAGAACTGGACACAATACTCCAGGTGGGGTCTCCCCAGGGTAGAGCAGAGAGGGAGAAGGACCTCTCTTGACCTACTGGCCACCCCCTTCTAATCCACCCCAGGATGCCATTGGCCTTCTTGTCCACGAGGGCACATTGCTGGCTCATGGTCACCCTGCTATCCCCCAGGACCACAGGTCCCTCTCCCCAGCACTGCTGTCCAACAGAGGCCATGCCCAGGGTTCAGAAGGGTTCATCTCCTCACCCATCCTGGTCCTACCTGATCCATCTCCGTGCTGCTGCTGCCGGGGATCCCACCCCATCGGGTCCATGAGGAGGGCACCCAGGATGCCAGGCCTTCGGGAGCAAAGCAGGGAGGGGAAACTGGAGGGGATGGTAAAGGGGGGCTGTTTGCAGAGGAATAGCAAGGAATGATGGTGGCCATGGCCCTTCAGCAAGGGCCATGGCCACCATCATTCCTTGAACCAGCCCTGAGCCCCCCCTGGCTTCGAGGTGCCGCCCTCACAGGGCAGAGGGTGCCCGGCCTGTGCATAAGGTGTCACACACCACCACAGCGGGTGACACACGAGTGAGAAGCTTCTCCAGACAAAGCACCCTGAGCATTTGGTGCCCATAAAGACACGAATCCACCCCCCCAGCCCGTGGTTTGTTGAATGTGTTGGGGACAGGCCGGGTCACTTCATCTCTGTCCCCATCACCAGCACATCCCGAGCTGGCCTGTGCCCAGACGCTTGGACAGAAAGTACCACCGTGAGACGAGCTGCAGACAACATCTTCCACCTTTTCATTTAACTCATTAGCTTAATTGGCCATAAACCCCAGATTCCTTAAACCCCACCAACAGGGTCCTGCTTGTCCCTGACCCCCCAGAGCTCCAGAGCCCCCCAACCAACCAGCCTGGGGATCACCCGGGTAGAACTCGACCCTACACAACAGCCACCCGTGTCTGCTGCGCTTCATGGCACGGCCTAAGCACTGATCCCTGTTTCCTGCTGAAGAGAGGAATATTGACCACCACATCCCAACACTCTGGGGCCCTCCTGGAAACCCTCCCTCACCTCCCCTTGGCACCCACACCGGCTGCCGTCGCCGGGGACACGCCAGGCCGCGGCGGCTGCACCTTGGATTTCGCAGAAGGCTTATTGAGCACCGTAAATTAAACCCAAGAGCAACAAGTTATTCCTTTTTTGGGAAGCTTTGAAGGAAGGATTTTTTTATCTGCTTCGGAATATCTCTGCCGCTCACCGGGCAGACACGGATCCTCCCCCTCCAAGGCGGAGGGGAACCCGGCCTGTGAAGGCTTGTGCCTGACTCAGCAGGGAATGTATTTGCATGTTGCTCAATATTCCTCGCTAATTATTTTTGCTAATGTTCCCTAATGGCCAAGGACATTCCATCTCCTCAGGTTCATCAGTGTGTGGTAAGGAGGATCTCCAAGGCCAGCGGTGCCCAGCCCGATGCCCGATGTGAGACACGGTTCTCTGACACACTGTGCTGACACACACCGACATCTGACGCACTTTTCACACCAAAATAAAGTGTGGACGTTTCCTTGCCCATCTCCTCCTGCTGTTTATCCATTTCCATGGCTGAGAATCATGTGGCTGCTCTCCCCCCTCTCCCAGAGTGTCGATTTGGAGCTGTCTGAGCTTGTTGCCCCTTTCATTCCCCTCCGTGCTGGGAGGAGAAAACTGGCGGTGGTGGGTAGGAGCAGCCTGGTCACTGGAGTGGGAGGTTTGTCCCTTGCACAGTGTCCACAGAATCAAAACAAAACTCAAGGGTCTGAATTTCAGGGAAAGCCGAGTACCTGGGAGGAGCACGATGTGTGGCTGAGGCACTCAGTGGTCAGGAGCTGGCTCCGGGCATCAGGACACCTCGAGGGGGTGCAGCGTTCTGCTGGGACTGGTTTGGTGGGAGGGAGGATGGACAAAGAGGACAAAAGAGGAAAAAATAAACATAAAAAAGAAACAAAAAACCAGCTCCCACAACAGCAACAAGACCAGCCCCAGAACACCTTCTCATCTCCAGCTGTGCCCAACTCCCAACACCACTTGCAATGCCAACTCCTGGGTGACGTCCTTGGGGGACGAGGAAATGCTGCGCCCTGGTGAGGCATTTTCCAGGGACCCAGAGGGGACAAACCAGCACCCTCATGGCCTGTGGCCACCGAGGCTTCTGCCACAGCCACACCAGCTGCCCACACATGACTTAGGTGTGGTGCTACCACGTCTGTTGCGTCCTTCAACACACAGGGAATCGTTTGCTTTGTTTCCACGTCCCTCATTAGAGCCTTGTGCGGGGTTTTTTGTGGCATTATTCGATGGTCAGCATTTAATCTCTGTCTATTGTTTCTCTGATCTTTCTTCAAAGACTTTTAATGAGGGGGAGCTGGACCAGAGGCCCTGGGAAAAGCTGCTGTCATTCCCCAGGGGCCGGAGCCGGGCGCTGGTGCTGCTCCCTGCTCAGTGAGGGCGGCACTCGGGGCCAGCAGACCCTTGGACCCTCCATCCAGGGTGATGCCCTGGTCCCTCACCCTGGGCTGCCTGTGGTGGGATGGGCAGGGGGATGCTCTGACAGGACCCCTGCCCACCTAGGCAGGGCTACTCCCAAGGAGGGCTGGGGAGGTCAGCTTCTCCCATGGTGTTAAAGTCACCTAATGCCTTGGAGGGGCAGCTTGGACACTGCTGAGCCGGGTTATCCCCTCAGGGCGATTCCAGCAGCTTTGGGGAACACAAATAGCACCTTCACCCCAGAAGCTATGACCAAAGGAAGGAATCTGAACGTTGTTTCCTTTATTCTGAGTGTTGAAGATGGGAATTCAACCGGTGTTGTCACCACCAAGTAGGTGAGTTCTTCCTGGAAGTGCAAAAGGTTGTCTCAAAACATCGAGGCAAAGCTCATTTCTCCCCTTGCCCGCTTGCTGCAGCTCTTGCTAGGAACCCTGGCCAGCAGGAACAGCAGCAGCTTCTGGCATGGCCCTGGGTTGCTGAGAACAAGCCTGGCTGCAGCTAGGTCATCTGGCAGCCCTTCCACTGCAAAACACGTGTGCTAACACCACCCCACCTCCTTCCTCACATCTGCCCCGCTGCTCTGTGGCAGCGTTAGTCAGAGCAGTACCAGGGCACAGATATCCCATCATTCAGCTCATTTTCATCCTGTGTGAGCCATCAGACTGGGGGAGACACAAAGCACTTGTGGACAGCAGCATGGCCAACAGCCAGCGTCCCTCAATGAGCGGCGCAGCCGCCCGCTGGCATGTGCTGCAGCTCCTCGGCTATTGCCACCACTCTGGGCTGGAGGTCATTACTTCTTTTAAAACCAGACCATGAAGGCATAACTAGGAGAGCCATTCTGGATGATTAGCCTCTGGCTAATTATCCTGGCCATGGGTACAGACTGAAAACAGCACCCTGGTGTGGAGAGCAGGATGGTGAAGCGCAGCTTGATACCACTTCCCACCGCAGCTAGAGTGAGGTGGTGGGACCCAGGCAAGCATCATAAAGAGACACAACCTTTAGATGGACACTCACATTCCTGGAAGCCCTTGACTGGGCAGCCCACAAAATGCCCCTTTCAGCAGGGCTTCTCTCTCAGGGGGATGCCAGCGTCGTGCTGGTGAGACCCACTGTGGGGACAAGATGGTTAATCAATACCAACGCTTGGCAGGAGAGGTCCTTGCCCACGGATAACTGGAGGAAGGGGCTCTTTGGAGGCAGCTGCCTGTCTCTGCAAGCTCCTTGATGCTCCTTGAAGTGCTCCTCCTGGTTTCTGGGGCTGAGATCCCTGTGGGAAGAAGCCCAGACATCACCATGGATGCTCTGGTGAGAATCTCTGAAGACACTTGGTTATTCCCATGTACTGAGGATACACACAGACAACAAGGGGAATTTATAGCACTTGGGCAAAAGCACAAGGACAGCTTGACCCGTGCTGCTAACTGGTCCTCCACAGCAGCAGGCATGAAAGGGCCCGGAAACAAGCACAGTGGTGAGTTATGGGATGGAGGGCTCCGGTGGCAGAGCCAGCAGGGGAATGTTTCCCTGGAATCACCCTTCCTTTTTAAGAAATATGAAAACCATGGGTGTCTCCAGCATCACTGCTGTGCCCCTTCCTGCAAGGTTCCTGCCAAACCTCAACCCAAACCTCTCTTCAGCAAGGCTGGGACACCGAGGTACCTTCTACAAGGCCTTCTTGAGAAGGAAAGAGCAGGAGAGCACAGTAATTTATTGTTTTGTGGAAGTCTGACTGTGCATACCCAGACCACTGCTGGGGTTGGCATGAGGGTTCACTGTGCTCAGGGGACATTCCTGTGAAATCAGCCGAGTAAAAGAGGAGGGAGATTGTTCCACCGGGGAGCAGCGTCTGTGTAGGGATCCTGGGCCAGCAGATGGTGTTTAGGGCTTTGTGGAGGGAGGGTACCCATGTCAACAGGGGCTCTGGCTTTCCACCCTTGAATATCCAAAGCAATTAACTGCATTTACCCCAATTTCATGATTTCTTAAAAAGGAATTTATAGCAAACAGTAATAGATCTGTTCCCTGAGAGCTCAGGCTGCTTTAGCTGTGTGTTACTGCCACAGAACCCAACCCCACCACTTTAAAACGAGTCTCCTGAAGTTACCCCAGTGCACAGGGGAGAAAATTGAACCCAGATATTGCCACTGCTAAATACAGGCTGATTCCAAGTGAGGCCCCTGGTGCTCACCTGCCCGTGCTTCCAGATGCGTGAAGGAGGTTTGTCCACACCATGGGGTCCCAGCAGACCCTGGGCATGGACACACCATCTCCTTTGGTGTGGGAGCAGATTACAGGGGGATCACTGACACCCATCACTGCTTCACTCACTCTTACTAAGCCACCTTTAAAAGCAGAGAGCCCAGGAGTGCTCCCCAAACACCTGTGGCTGTTGTCCCATCTGGAGCTACAACCACTCGCACTCCCCACGCGCCTCTGCGTATCTTTACTCGCAGGAGTATTGATTATTTAGCAGTTAGCCAGTTGCTATGGCACCAAACACCACTGATCCACCAGCAAACAAGTGCTCCCTCCCAGCATTCATAAATACCAATTATGGGAGAGCGGCTCAAAATTTTCCATTCGCATCATCTCATCCCCTGTCTCCCCCGTCTCGTCTCCATGTGATTTTCTTTGCTTTCCGTTAAAAATGTACCTCGTCCCAGCACGTTTTCCCGTTCAATCTCCATAAAGTGATCCCTCACGAGTCACCGGTTTGTGGTCTGTGACTCGGGCAGCCCCGCGCCCAGGCAAGCATCATAGGCAGCTCCGGCACCTCCCGGCAGCGCCGAGGTACCCTCGGGCTCACAAGCGCTTAGCACCCTGAGGGCGTCCTGGAGGGTGGCCGGGGTCAGGGGTGGAAAGGGGAGCTGGAGCTGCAGTGCAGCTGCAATGCATCAAACCATCTCCCAAAGGAGTAAATGAGCCAGAAATCAGAGTGCTGGGGCTCTGCATAAACACTGTGGCAGCAGGCTGAAGCGGAGCTGCTGTGCCCTCAGCTCCAAGGCTTGCAGTAGGTGGTGGCACCAGCTTAAAGCCCATGGATCAATGAAAGGGACCAAGGTGGTCAGTAGAGCATGAGTAACCCAACTCCTGCTCCACCTGGGGCAAGCATCATAGGCAGTGGCTCCTGAGCTGCCAACATGATGGAGACCATCATGGGGGTCACAGTGCTCAGGTTCTCCAGAAGTGAGGGCTGGAGGTTCCCCAGAAGTGAGGGCATGGAGCGTGGTGACACTAAACCACAAAGAAAAAGTTGGTCTCTGGAGTTCCAGGAGCACCTCACCCGAGATACAGGAGCTGGAGGGAGATGTGGGCAGCAGGCAAAGGTGGGAGATGATTACCCAGCCTGCTAATTAGCACATGGACCTCGTGCTTCAAATGCAGCCCAGATGATGAGCTCAGACTTCATCAGTGCTAAGACACTAATAACAGCATCTGGTGAGGATCAAGTTGGTGCTACAGCCTCCAGCCCCTGATCTGTAGGTCTCTGTTTTCCTCAGCTCCTGGCAAAAGCAGAACATCTGATGAACATAACATGAGTGTGGATCACATGGAGGATGGGTGGAAATGAGAGAGATCAATCACACCATGATCACAGTCCTCGAGGGTTGGAAAAGGGTGATTTTTGAAGTGTAGGATTATCTTCCTCAGCCACTCAGAAAGTTGGCAGATATCTGTTCTCCTCCAACACCAGAGCCTGAGAAACAGCCAGCTGAATAATCACATCAATATTGGACCCACCAGTGTCCCAGAGAAGCACCAGCTCCACCTTTTAACCCTGAACCTGGAAGGTCATTGCTTCTAATTTTACAAGCTGCAGGATGGAGGAAGGGAAGTGAAGGGTCTGTGGGCATGGGAATAGTTTGGAGGATATTTCAGAGCTGAGCACTGCTGAGATTTGACTTATTTTTTAAGCACCAGTAGGTTGTTTTTCTCATCCTAAATCAACACCAGAGTGTTTGGCTCAGCATCATCTGTGTACAGTACTGGTGATGGAAAGCAGCGAAGAAAGTTGTTTAAAAAACCCCAACAAACCCCAAGGTTTTTTCAGCCTGGTAGAAAGCCAGGTTACGTTCTCCTAAGTATCCTGCCAAGATATACAATGTGACAGCCTCAGCTCCCACAGATCCAGAAGACCCGGCAGCCTGAGCATGTCACAGAGTGTGGGAGGACACGTGTGGACTTTGTGGTGAGTCTCAGACCCCAGCAGCTGGTGGGTCTCCATCATGTTGGCAGCTCAGGAGCCACGGGTGGGCATGGTGGAAAGCCAAGGGTGAGGGTGAGGGGGTTCCCAAGCAAGGTGCTTGTGGTAGGGGATGTCCTGCTCCGCTGGACATCCTCCTGCTGCTCCCCAGTTCAGTGCTGGGACAGCTGTGGGAGCGCTGGGTGAGTAGAAGTGGCTCTGAGGAGCTGGGGCTCTGGCAAACCCACATGGAGTGGGGAGGCTGGGAGAACAGGCACTAAACAGCTCCACACCAGTGGGGGGTGGTTGGGAGGGATGACACCTCCAGTTTCTGAAGCTCCATGCCCAGGCACAGCAGCCCTGCGCTCCCCTTGCTGCAGGCCAGGAGCTGGGCCCGGCGCTCGCGCCAAGGGAAGCGCTGGCCTGGAGCACTCGCGATGTCACAGGAGACCTCCCAGCTCGCTTCAGTCTATTTAGTATTTGAAGTGGTCTGCCTGGGCTCTGGGTGCCAGAGCTTCTCTGTGAAGCACAGGCTGTGAGCCTGTTCAGAGCTGTCTGTGGGGGTTCAGGCTCAGAGGTTGAACCCCAAGGTCAGACAGATCATGCAGAGTCCCCCCACCAAACCCCTTCCAGCAAGGGCCCGGCGGCTCCTTTCTCCCCACAGAGGTTCCCTTCTTCACAGACCTTGGGGAGACCCTGCCACAGGGTGCCCAGAGAAGCTGGGGCTGCCCCTGGATCCCTGGCAGGGTTCAAGGCTGGGTTGGATGGGGCTTGGGGTACCCTGAGGTGCTGTTGGGGGTGTCTGCCCATGGCAGGGGGCACTGGGGGGGCTGAGCACCCTGCCCACTCACACCACTCTGATTCCATGAGCACTGCCTGGCAGGGTGATGCTGCCCAGGGCCAGTGAGCATCATGTCTGGTGTCCTGGCCTTGGCCCTGCCGATGGCTTCCCCCCCTGCGCAGCGGGAAGGGGAGGGTGAAGCAGCTTTGGCAAAGGTCCCAACACCAAAAAAAAAAGGGTAAAGTCAAACTTTGGTGGACACCCACCCTCCCCTCCTTCGTGGCAGAGCCCAGAGAACATCTACTAACCCTCTGGGTGGGGCTGGCCATCCCCTCCTGCTTGAACCCCCGCCTGCACTTGGCTGAAATGACCCCAAGCTCCTGCCATGAAAACACATTTTCCAAGGCTCTATCAGCTTGTTTAAACACATGATAAATCCACACAAGCTGTGGTTCCTGTTGAGACAAGCTGAGGAGAACCATAAACTTTGAGAGGCTACTCATGAGGTTACACGGGCGGACAGGACACAGGCAGGACCCACGAATGTCATCGCCCCTGAGCTCTTCTGCAGCTGCTGCCAAGAGCCGGCCCTGAATGGCAAAGCCACCGCCTTGGGCTTGCCAGGACGTGTTCATGGCTCCAGAGGGCTTTTGTCCCTCAGAGCCTCAGATTTGTGCTTGGACCTTTGTATTTTAAGACAGGATGTTTAATTTTATCCCTTAATGCAGAGCTGTGCTGGGGGAAACTGTCCTTAGGGAGCTGGGGGAGGGAAGCCAGGAGCGCCGTGGGTGCTGAGCAGCTCTTCATGGGACAGGGGAAAACCACTGGGCAAAGTGAAGAAACAACTTGTGTTAGTCTGGAGAAGAGGAGGCTGAGGGGAGACCTTCTCCCTGCCTGGAATGACCTGAGAGGAGGGTGCAGAGAGGTGGGCGATGGTCTCTTGTGCCCAGGGACAGGGGACAGGCCAAGGGCAATGGCCTCAAGCTGCACCAGGGCAGGTTCAGATGAGATGTCAGAAGAAATTCTTCCCCCAAAGAGCTGTGGGGGTGTGGGACAGGCTGCCCAGGGAGGGGGTGGAGTCCCCACCCCTGGGTGTATTGACCAGCTGGGAGATGAGGTGCTCAGGGAGATGGGTCAGGAGAGGACAGGGGCAATTGGACTAAATGATCTCAAAGATCTTTTCTAATTTGGTGGTTCTGTGATGCTGCTCCCTTCAGGGGATCAAAACAAGGGCCAGAATTCCAAGAGTGCTCTGAATTGGGTCTCACAAAGAAGGGGGCACCCCAGTCTCAGCCATGGCTGCATGAAGAAAAGGGTCTAAGGAGAGGTGATGACTCTTCTCTCTGCTTGCACTTTCCCACCATAAACTTAGAGAAATGAGCTGAAAAGTAACTGGCTGAGACAGCTGGATGGGCTCTGCAGCTTCCCAGGCCAGAGCCAAGCTTTCATAGAATCACTGAACCTCTGGGGTTGGGAGAGAACTTTGAGACCACCGAATTCAACCCCAGGGTGACCCTGGCCAGGCCACCTCTAGCCCATGTCCTTCAGCACCTCATCTCTTGGCCTTTCCAACCCCTCCAGGGATGGGGACTCCACCACTGCCCTGGGCAGCCTGTCCCAACACCTGACAACCCTTTCAGGGGGGAAATTCTTCTCATGGCCAACCTCAGTGTCCAGGCAGCAGTGGACACCCCAGCACAGAGCCCAGGTCCCACATGAGGGAACACGCTCTCGGATTAGCAGCGGGGCTGCAGGTCCCAGCCCGGTGGCAGGAGGGACCAGGGACGAGCATCCCTCAGCGTGAGGGACAGTGTGCACAGGGCTGCAGCAGCACCACTTAGGGGGTTTTAACCCACTCATTAACTAAAACCACCCTAAGTCAGCTTCTCTCTTATTCTATGCCAAACCCAGCACAGAGCTACAGCTGTGGCACATCTGGCCAACACGCCTCATGCCACATCCTTCCTCCCAGCTTGTCAGGGCCGAGTTATTTCTGTGCCATCCCTTCAAAGAGTGCCAGGACCAGAGATCTGCCACGGAGCTGGAGTGTGGCACGTCTCCAGCTCTGCTGTCAGCCATCATGTCCCCCCTCCCCGGGCAGGGTGTTTCTGTGTCAGATGTGACTTCACCAGCACGTGAGGGAGAAGGTGAAGAGATGCTTCAGGACAGCACTACACTGTCCTCATGCAAATAACAGCCAGTTTCTACATTTCCTTTGCATTAACATGTTGTTTGTTATATTCATGGGCCTGTTTCTAGCAGGAAACAAGTCCCTCAGGCACCCCCAGGCTCCCAGCAGCTGGATGCTCTTTGAAAGTCCCAAATTGTCCCTTTCCCCCTGTACCAGTGAGCACGTTGCTCTGCCCAGGAGGAGCGTGCTGTCTACTGCAGCCTCTGCAAACCTCTCCCGCAGCCACATCAGACCCCTGCTGGGTGTGGGAGGGAGCAAGTTCCCCCCATGTAAAGGTGTAAGGAGAGTGTTCCCCTTGCACCACACAGAACAAAGGGGAAAACCTGAAACTAAGCAAACAGCAGCTGCAAACGGGGAACAACTCCGTTATGTCACCGGCTTCTGTGGCCTCGCCCTGCTCGGGACAGTTTAACAGGCAGCAGGAGGACCCCATCGTGCTCCAGCCAGTGGCAAAGCTCTGGGTGGCCAGAGCACAGCCAGGGTGGTGGCATGGAGCCTGGCACACATCCTCACCCATGATGGTGAGAGCCATGGCTCCTTCCCAGCATGGTCCCTCCTCCACAGCCCCGGCCTCTCCGGAAGGATCCACGTGCTGCGGGAAGCTGGTGCCACCACACCCCTGGGATTGCGGCTCCTGGGGACTGGCCCCAAATGTGGCTTTCCCAGAAGCGAGAAGACCCATCGGCCAGGCACGGGGCTGATGGCAGCTGGGTCTGCCCTGGCAGCGTGCCCGGCGTCAACCACAGCGCGGCCTGCGCAGCCCCAGTTCACTCCAGTCCATGCCGGGGGTGCCCAGCCGGGCCCCACGCCACGACACGCGGCCTGGGCAGCCCCAGTTCACTCCAGTCCATGCTGGGGGTGCCCAGCCGGGCCCCACGCCACGACACGCGGCCTGTGCAGCCCCAGTTCACTCCAGTCCACGCCGGGGGTGCCCAGCCGGGCCCCACGACACGCGGCCTGCGCAGCCCCAGTTCACTCCAGTCCATGCTGGGGGTGCCCAGCCGGGCCCTGCGCCACGACACGCGGCCTGTGCAGCCCCAGTTCACTCCAGTCCATGCCAGGGGTGCCCAGCCTGGCCCCACGCCACGACGTGTGGCCTACACCAGCCACCGAGCAGCAGGGGACCCCAATGACGGGCTCTGGGAAGGTGGGTGCCAGGGTCCACCTCAGGTGGGTGTGTGATGGATCGTTTTGCTGCAATCTTGAGGTGCAAAAGATCAGAGCAACTACGAGCTTGGGGCAAAGAGGGACCTCAAGGTCCAGGTCTTGGTGACAAATGGCACCCCGGGCACGGCGGGGTCTGCATCCACCCTGCTTCCCCCGCAGACTCGAGGGACGATGTGACAACCGGAGCGTTTGTCCCAGTCAGAGCACCGGCTGCTGCTGTAACCACTGTGGACCAGTTCAAAGCCAGCTCCCAGCTGCAGAAGAGCAGTTTGTGCTCACACATGAGCCTGGAAAAAAACATATCTGCCTCCTGACACACGAGCCACAGCTTGAAATTACAGGTTATTAAATTGCATCTTTAATGACTGAGTCCAGAGGCCCAGAACAAAAATGTTCTGGTTTAAAGACGAGACTGGAGAAGACGACAAATTGCTGTGCCCTGGAGCTGGTTTAGTGTGAGACAGCCCTGCTCCCCCAAGGCCATCAGGAAGCCTGATGGCCTT
>VXBZ01000177.1:21786-65842 GCA_013399135.1 Heliornis fulica | reverse complement strand
GGGGGGGGGGGGGGGGTGGCTTCGTCCTGGCTTCTCAAACGCTCAGTCAGAGGTTCCAGGGGCGCAGCCGTCGCCCGTGAAGAAATCTCCACGTCCCCGTTTCAGCGTCAGTCAAAGGGGTCAGAAGGATCGGACCTCCCATCGCCGGCAGCAGAACACGGGGGAGGGCTGGGGGCTCCGCGGCGACAATGTCTCTTTTCCTGTCACGGCAGCCGGCGCTGCCCGCCTGGAAAGAGCAGGAGAAGCAGTCGCAGCTCCCTCAGTAGGCTGAAACGGGAAAAGACAGAAACCCACGGATCAGGCAAAGCCTCTGTGGGCACAGATAACACGCGTGGCGTCTCTGCAAGGCTTAAACCACCTGCTCGCACCGTGCCACAACGTCTGCCAGGTTCTGGTGCCGCTGAGGACCCACAGGGTCCCCCTCAGCGCCATCCATGACGTGGCAGTTCCCACCCGTGCCAGAGGTATCTCTATTCAGGCATAATCCCGGCCCCTCACATGTTCCCCCCAAGCCACTCTGGCTGCCTAGGACATTCTGTTCCTCAAAGGCTTTAAGGATTCCCATTTTGGGGTTATGTGAGTGCCCAGGGGACCCTGACACTGCCAAGGCAGCCTGAGCAGCACAAGGATGGCTCTGTGGCCTTTGGGAAGCAGGGGGAGGGCAGAGGTGGGCTGAGGGTTACTTACCTTTTGCAAGTGGCCTGAAGGACTATGACCAAAGAATGAAAGCTAAAGAGAAAAATAAAAACAAAAATAAAAACTGAAAAGGGGGGGGAAGAGAGGAAAAAAATGGAAGAGAAGAAAAAGAAGAAGAGTTTACAGTGTGTTTAGCTGAGAAATAACCTGTGGTTACAGACAGAGCACGATAAACCCCTCAGCTGGGAAGGACTCTAAGCGTGAAGTAAGGTGTGAGGGCTCGGGGGTCCCTCAGACCGATGCAAGTTGTCTCTTGCCCCAGTCCAGCCCAGCCCAGCTCCAGCCACGGGCTCTGGAAAAGGGGCAGGAAAAAGTTGGCCAAATTCTTCTGGCAGCTCAGAAAAGCTGCCCAAGCCAGCACTGCTAAGGAGTGGGCATAGCTGGAGGTGAAAGCCCAGCTCAGCCCCTGTCGTACCCAGACACGCTCTCCCACTTTCACTAGAACAGATGGTCTCAGGTGAGGGCTATTCTCAGGTGAAATTCAACAGTTATGGCTTGACTGGAGAAAGCTCGATGACACTGACCACGATGGCAGTGACTGCTGTGGCTGCAGGTGCGGGATGATGGAGGTGGAGATGGAGATGGAGAGTAGTGGAATGGAGATGGAGATGCAGATGGAGAGGAGAGGAAGAGAAAGGGGGGAGGAGGAGGAGGAGAAGTGAGGGAGGAGGAGAGCTCCTCATTCCCTCTGGGAAAGGCAGGTCAGCACAGCTGCATGTGCAAAGGCTGGAGACGGGAGGGAGGAAGAGGAGATCCCTGGCTCCTTCCCCGAGCACCTCGGGAAGACCTCAGCCCTCTGCTGCCAGCAGCCCTCCACCACTGCCTTCCCCACATCCCTGCTGAGTCCTCTCCTGGGCTTCCCTGAAGGGCAGAGAGGGAGAGGCTCGGTCTAAGCTGGTGACTGTCCCTTCTCAGAGGACCTAATGCAATCTCAGGACGGTTTCCTGGAGTGCTCTCGCATCGGCTCGCTGCACTAACGAACCCAAACTTGTGATGACTGTTTCCTTAGCCAAAGTGAAATGAGGATGTGTCATGTGCACACACAGCAGCTGTTTCATCTGCAGCACCTTACCTTTTCCTCTAACTCTTTTATTTGTCTTTTTTGGCCTTCAATTCTTTCTTCTAGCTCTTTAATTCTCTGTCAGATTTCAAATAAAGAAAATATTTATTAACCAACCAAATACAGACGTACCCAGAAGATGCACTATTGTTGGAGATGTAAATTGTATGTGCTGGGCTTCTAAAAATGAGCTAAATTTGGCTTTGAAGCTGTAGATCAGTCCTCCACGGCCGTCACCATGTGTGACAAACTCATGAAAAACAAAGTGCCTGGTTTGCAGGGATCATCCAAGGCAGATGGAGACCTGGCCCAGCACCAGTCACTTCTGGTACAGCTCTGGGAGGAGAGGCTGCTGCTCAGAGGTTCTTTGTGTTTTGCCTGAGGGACGGTCCCACCCACATCTCACCCGTCACCGGTGCCTACCTGCTGTCCGTGCTGAATGAGCTCCATCCTTTCCCGCAGGATCTGGGCATCCCTCTCCCGGAGCTCGCTCATCACCTGCCGCTTCCACTGCTCCACGGCGCTCTTCAGCTTCTCTTTCTCCTCTTCTGAAAGAAGTTCGGAAATTTTGGCTCCAGCTTCTTGCTGCAGGGCATCATAGAGCATGGCTTCTAATTCCAGAATTTGCTAATCAAAAACAATATGAGGCTGTCAGCTTCACCTTGTCTCTGCTCGGAGGAGGATTCTGTGAGGAACTGAAAATCCCACCCTCTAAGGCAACGGGGGAGGGTGGAGGGGTCGTGTGCTGAGCTCCAGCGCGGGACAGTGCGGAAAACTCAATCCAGGGGGAAAAGCCTTCAGGGTGCTCCTGTGGCAGGGAGCTCTGAGCACACTGGGACAGCCCTGGGGACAGCCTGGGCTCTCTCTCTCAAGATACAATGAGGAGAGTGCCAACGTCTTTCTTTGGGAGAAAGGAAAGGAAGGGGAAGGGCAGCGATCCGCGAGGACTCATTCTGCGAGGCACAAGCGGTTCACCTTTCCCAGGAGGTCTGTCCTGCAGCAGGGGCACAGCACCAGCCCAGCCCCCTGCCCACTGTGTCCCACAGCCTTGGTACCAGCTCCCTGGGAATGCCTCGTGGGAAGCATTCCCGACACCTCCCGGCAGCGCTGGCAGCTCCCAGACACCCGGTAGTTGGGCTCTGACCCCCCCTTCGCTGCCTTGGAAACATCTCTGCACACAGGGGGACGTTCCCCCAGAGTAACTGGCACCTCTAAGTGGAAATGGAGTGGCAAGGTGTCCCCAGGGTCCCCAGGCCTGGCACCCTCCTGGGGCAAGTGACCTTGACAGACAACATCTGCTTCCAAGTCCCAAAGAACTGCTGTTCCTGGTGCGAGCCAAAGCCCAGACTAAACCTATCTCAGCATGTTGGAGAGAGGGCAGGAGACAAAGCAGTAAATGATGGCACCTCTGCCCATCCTCTCCAGAGCTGGTGGCACCTCACAGAGCTCAGGAGGACATGACTGTGGAGCTGAGGTTTGTCCCTCAAGGTGGGTCTGAAAACACCACAAGTAGCTGTTGGGATAATTCAGCTTGAGGCAAACCGACAGGTCCTTCCACGTGAGTGGGGGTGTGTTCTAGTAGGGCTTAGCAGATCAGGAGGATGCAGATCCATCGGGCCCTGGTTCTCCCTTACACCACCATCATCCCTCTAGGGCTGCTCTGACTCATGGAGGAAGATGAGCGTGGGGAAACTCTGAGCTGCAGCAGTGTCAGGAGTCTCTGCAAAAGCCAAGAGCTTTTTGGAGTGAAATCCCCTGCAGCAGCCAAAGGGAGGGAAAACCCTTCAAAGAGCTTAGTGGTTACAGCACTAAGCTGTTGGCTGTAGTTAGCGGGGGAAGATCAGCAGCTCCTCATCTCCAGGGGCAGAAAGGAGACATGGAAGTGAAGCAAATTGTACAAATCCAAAGACATTCTGCCACTCAAGGTTTGGAGCAGAACAAAGCCTTCTTGCTGCTTTCAGGCTGTGCTCGTGCCCAGGAGTAAAGCCTGGTTTATTTAAAAGGCCAAGAGATGAGGTGCTGAAGGACATGGTCTAGAGGTGGCCTAGGCAGTGTCAGGCTGGGGTTGGACTCCATGAGCTTACAGGTCTCTTCCAGCCCAAGGGATTCTGGGATTTGATGGTGCTTTACCAGGGAACACTCGCATGACACATTCAAAGAATTCAGGAAAACGCAAATAACCCCCCACTACTTTGGCACATCCCACAGCACAGCTCAGTACGCTCCTTCCTGCTCCCTGAGCAGCAGAGCCATGGAGCAGGGTGGACCCTCAGGTAAATCTGGGATCCTGAACTGGAGATGCATCTCAGGGATGGAGAGGAAGCAGCCAGGATGCTGACTGACAGCCACGGCTCCGTGCCTGAGCTCTCCCGCACACTCTGGGATGTTTCGAGTGATGGCATCTGATTTTTCCCACTCAGCTGCTGTCACACATTTCTGCATGCTCACATCAACGGGTCTGCTTCAGGACTCACCCAAGACACCCAAGCTCAGGGCTTCTCCTTGAAACTGAGCCCTCCAGCCTCAGCCTGAGGCTGCTCCATCCTGCTGCCAGAATGGCTCAAGGCTGCTGGAGACACCCTGGTGCTGGGGTCAAGCACCCAGGGAAGGGTCGCTTCTAACCCTGATCATTCTATGATTCTATGATTCTATGGTTCTATGATTCTATGGTTCTATGATTTTCAGGGTTTCCACTGCACCCAGACTGGGCCCAGCGACAGCTCTCAGCATTGGGTGAAACCACAGTCATCCTTGCAGGGCCAGGACATGTATGGAGCAGAAGCTCCCCCAAATGGTTTGATGTACAAATAGGTGAGTATCCAGACACACATAAATGCTCACAGCTTCTCAGAATGCCAAAGTGTGCTCAAGAGTCAATGGAAAGGAAAGGATGAAGGAAATGTATGCATTCATAAGTGTGTATTGACCTTTTCTCCAAGGGAAGGAGATAAGACAGCTGATGACTAAAGAGAAGGCTGAAGTGGGCCAGGATGGGCTCATGTTGCATCTGCCTAAAAGCAGCTTCATTCCACGTGTACAGACTCACTCTCTCTAGCTCTGCTGGATACACAGACTCTCATCTAAGATCTAAGGAAATGTCTCAGTCAAAGTCTCTATTGTGGAGGGAAGAGAGAAATTACTGTCAATATCAGTTTCCTATCAGTCATTTACCAAAACCCTGGCAATTAAAACTCCTGTCTAATAGGCCAATATTTAGGTCCTAATCCAAACCACGGGTCTCTGTCCCTAAGGAACTCAGTGTCAGCTCAGCATGAAGAGGCTCTGTTGGACAGTCAGCCTCCTTCTCCCTTGGGGGTTGGGGGGGAGCCCCAGCAGGGGGTTCAGCTGTAAGCACAGGCACAAAGACCAGTTGATTGAGGTGCTGTAATTCAGTCAAGATGGATTTTCCTCACCTTGTGAGCTTGGTCCAAGGACTGTTTCCTGAAGTTAAGCTCATCATCCAGGTAGCCCTTCTGCTTGCTGAACAGCTCCTGGGGAAGGAGGGAAGAGGCAGTCAGTGCAACGGCCACGGCCCCAGCGCCGCGACGGCTCTTCCCGATGGTTCGGTCCCCTCCTCCCTGGTACCTTTTCATTCTCAAGATCCAGCATCTTCTGCTGCAGCGCAGACTCCGTCACTTCGATCTGCTGCAGCCACTGTGCACAAGAACAGAGAGCAGGTCCTGAGCTGAGGTGCAGGGGCAGCATCTCTGTGCCTCAGCTTTCCCTGTGACTTTAGGGGGTGGGGGCACACTCTGCAAGTACTGGGGTAAATCCCCTCCACGGCAGAGGAAAGGTTATCTATAATATCACCTCGTTCTGATGTATTGGTGATGGAATAAAGGCTTTATTTCACAGCCCAGCTGTTTACCTTCTAACACCCTTTTGCTAGTTGAGTAGCATGTCTGTAGTGCCTGGATGTACCTCTGGTTTGGTGAAAACCAATGTAATTCCACACCAAACCCTGGGCTGGTGTGGGTGGGAAAGGCCCTCAGACCCCCCTCAGTGCCCCCCTGCCATGGGCAGGGACACCCCCACCATCCCAGAGTGCCCCAAGCCCCATCCAACCTGGCCTTGCACCCTGCCAGGGACCTAGGGGCAGCCCCAGCTTCTCTGAGCACACGGTGCCTCCCCCCCTCCTCACAGAGGATCCTGGTGTGCTGTGCTGAAGCTATCACTGACATCACCAGTGTCTTCAAGAGAGCTACTCTGGGTGGGTGGGAGGCTTTCACGACACGTGTTTACACCCGAGGGACACGGGGGTTTTACCTTTTCAGCCAGCGTGAGAACGGTCCTTGCTTGTATGACAACCACTTGCTCCTCATTGGTCAGATTCTGCGCCAAAAGCAGAGCAGAATTACAACAAAGCCCCATGTCCTGCTGCTAACCCCCTACTCGGGCCACTGCTGTATGAAATAAACAGGAAATTAAATAATAAACAAAGGCAAAGAGCGTTAGTATTGCAATGTAACACTGAGGCCAAACCAGCTGCAACTGCTCATGGGGAGCTGCTGTCAGACACGGAGACAACGGGGGTGCTGCCCCTGCACCCGTTCTCCCAGCAGGAACAGACACAGTCCCACAGGACGAGGTCAAGCGCAGCGTGATGTGCCATGAAGAAGAGGGATCCAGTCATCAGTCCTGGGTGTTTCACTGCCTGTGAGGTGGGTTAATTAATACACTGTCCTTAATTTGCAGAGCCCAGTCCTGATCTTGGAAAACGTGTGAAGAAGTTAATGGCTCCACCTGGGCTTTGTTTGAAAAAAGCCTTGGCAGAAGCACATGCTCCCCCCGCCCAGCAGCAGCTCTCATTCTGCTAACGAGGCAGTGCAAAGCGTGGGGGCTGAGCTTAATTAAGGGTGCAAGGCTGGGGACAGCACAAGTGCTCTCTGGCAGGGAGGGCAGACATCTTTCCTGGGGGGCCCTGAGTTGCTGCTTACTTAAACTTACATCACTGCTTTTAAAGCAAGTGACGGAACGTTAGAAATAAAATAGCACCTTCCCCAGCAGCAGTGGAGGGCACCTGTGCTCCTCACCCCTCACTGGCTGTCCCCAGGGAGCCAGGGCCAGCTCTCCCCCTCTGGGGCAGGGTTTGCCTTGCTCCAAGCAGTGCTTCCCCCCGAGAGTGCAGGGGAGCGGGCGGCCGCTGCCAGCGGGCTCTGTGGGAGCACAGGTGGGAAGATGCAGGGAGAAGGCTGGAAGTGCCCAGGGGCAGGACGTGGGGTCTCCTCCCCGGCTCCCAGGCGTGAGGACGAGCAGTCTGCCATCGGGGGCTCAGGCACGTGGGAGCAGGAAGAAAACCAGGCCAAGACAGGTGTGCAGCTGACCTAGAGCCACCTGAGGTGAGACCTGGCGACCCGCCCTGTGTCGCCTCTGGAGGGGACACGGATGTAACAGGAGCAAAGGATCAGGAGGAAAGAACATCAGAGTCCAGAGAAGGTTCACACACGTATGAAGCCAAGAGCATTGGACAGAGAATGGATAATGTGAGAAGAGCTCTCCCTTTTCTGCTCCAGGGGGTCTCCAAGCTGCCCGTTCGGGACGCTGTGGACCAACCCGACGTCAGCAATGCCACGGAAGGCAGCGCTAGCGCGGGACAGAGGCAGTAACAGGCCTTCCCCCTGTGCACACTGTCTGAGCTCACTGGTGATTCCACTCAGCTCTACTGAAAACCATTGCAGGACGCTTCATACTTGTGCCACGAGATTATCACTAACTGCAGAGTGCAGATGACAAACTGCTGCCGTGGGATTCAGCTCCTCCACTCGCTGATGCTGCGGGGCAGAGTGATGCCTGGGGACCTCCTGGGGTCTCTGCCAGACCCTCTGCTCTCCCCTCGCAGCCCCGCGGGTGCTGGGGCTCTGCTGAGAGGTGAGAGGGCAGGAGAAGATGCACAAAGGCACCTGTATCTTCCATGTCCACAACTGCAGGCACAACCAGTCACTTCCATCTGCTGAAGTAGAAACACTTTCCAGGTTCTTATCATTTGCTTCTTCTCTCCATGCTGCTGTTGGGAGTTTGTTTGGCCCCCTGGTTACTGTCAAAGGCTGATGGGTTATTAGGCAAAACGAAAACACGCGGCTGCTGAAACGCCAAAGCAAAGCGAGTGCAGCATAAGCAAATAAACAAACCGTGTGCCCACAGTGACCCGAAAGGAACAACCACCCATCCCAAGTCCCAGGGTATTTCCCAAAGGGCTGCAGGGTCTGTGACACGTGTGGCACCGGCCTGAAGGCGACCAGTCACACTGGAAGAAGCCAGATGCGCTCAGCTCGTAGCCCCGTCCCTGGGCCGCAGGGAGGACGGGCTGTGCAGCGGCAAACCAAGGAGGCTTTGCAAACTTAACATCAGGACAAATGTTTACCAAAGCATGCACAATTTATTAAAGGAACATACACTTACGGCGTTATCCCCTAAAATGTCCAATTTTTTCATCAGCTCTGCTACTACTATGTCCTAACAAGAGAGAGATGGAGAAGCAGGAGTCAGAGCGGGGCGGCTGGGTTTGCTGAGGGAAAGGAAGAGAGGAAACGAGAATCCCTTACTGTGACACCTTCAGCCTCGCAGTACACTTGGAGGGGGCTTTTCCCCTCCGTAAATGGACCGTGGTGGAAGTTGATGGCAGGTGACCGCCGCTCTCTCTCCTGCAACGACAGCGATTGTTTGGTTACCCCCAACGGCACGTGTGGCACCAAGAACTGGAGACACACGGTTTGAGAGGCCCCTCGGATGTCACTGCAGAGCAGTGCTGACACACAAGGGCTTTATTCCTGGAGCACAGGAACCCTTCCACCCGCTCCCTGTAGCTATCCACACCTTTGCCAGCTGCAAGAGCCGTTTCCCAGCAGGACCACGGGCTTCCGCGGGGGTCTGCCGGGCTGGCGGGGAGGCAGGACAGACATACACACTCACTGGGCACCTGTCATCACCACTTACCTGCTGTTGTGACTACACACACACCTGAATGAAACTGTACACCCCCACCCAGTATAACACAAAGAGCATTTCCATTTTGCTGGTACAGGGCTGCCTGGAGAACGTGGAGCCGTTTCCACGAGCTGTAGGTGCTGTTTATACAGGTAGTGATAAAGGAAGCAGAAGGCTCCGTGCAGCAAACAGAGCGGTCCAGGCCTCGTGTTTCCTTCTCTGCAGGTTTAGCAAGAGCTGGAACACAGCCATGGCTTTGGGCAATGAAAACAAAGTTCCCTTCTCTTCCCTCCCCTCCCCCCCAAGATCTGTTCTAGTTTTATCCCTCTGTATTTTCAGAACAGACAGGGGATAGTACAGTGTGTATCTACATCACGAGGTGATCCTCTGGGCCTTAACGTCGCTTTAAGTCAGACTGCCAGAGCCTCCTGCTAAGGATACTGGTACTGATCTGGGGTGGGGTGTTTGGGTTCTTATTCTCTTTCATTAGTGCTTTGCACCAAACCCTCTGGTCTCAGTCAGTGCAATGCAGCTCTTAAGAGTAAACACAGGCCATTTCCCAACACTGCAGTGCCCCAGCCCCAGCTCTCGCAGCCCAGGATTGTGGCTGCCACACATGCTCACTTCAAGCTCCAAGATCCTGAACTCCAGAAGCTCATTTTGATCCTTAACGTCCTGGACATCATGTTTCAAGCGAGCTTCCTCAGCTTCCATTTGCTTTATCTGCAAAACAAAGCAACATGTGTTAGCACCGCTTGAGATCCACTGTGCTCCGACTGTGCCAGTCTGTGGGAGCACTGAGGGTCCCAGCCCACCCCAGGTCATCAGGAGCACCAAGGGTCCCAGTCCACCCTAGGCTCAGCAAGAGCACCGAGGGTCCCAGTCCACCCCAGGTCAGGGGGAACACCAAGGGTCCCAGCCCACCCCAGGCCAGCGGGAGCACCGGNCGAGGGTCCCAGTCCACCCCAGGTCAGCAGGAGTACTGAGGCTCCCGACCCACCCCAGGTCAGCAGGAGCACCAAGGGTCCCAGCCCACTCCAGGTTAGTGGGAACACTGAGGGTCCCAGCCCACCCCAGGTCATCGGGAGCATCGAGGGTCTCAGCCCATTCCAGGTCAGCAGGAGCACCAAGGGTCCCAGTCCACCCTAGGCTCAGCAAGAGCACCGAGGGTCCCAGTCCACCCCAGGTCAGGGGGAACACCAAGGGTCCCAGCCCACCCCAGGCCAGCGGGAGCACCGGGGGTCCCAGCCCACCCCGGGCTCAGTGCGAGGGGGACCACAGCACCATGCAGGGCTTTTCCCCACACCCAGATCCTCGTGCTGGGACGTTCACGGGCGAGAGGGACTGCCAGAAACCCCCTTGGATCTGGCAGGTTTCTAAGGCTATGTGTGAATTCCTCCTGGCAGAGCTGTGTGACACAGATCAGAACACTGCACCCTCTGCCTTGCTTCAGCTGCAAGAACCGTGTGAGCAATACCAACAGAAACACTGGACCTTTTCCACCAGTTCTTGGTTTCTTCTGTACAGCGCTTGCTTCTCCTCGATCCACTTCATGTCCTTGAAAGAGAGAGGACTGATGCTGCGGGTGAAGCCAGCAATGCTTAGCACAACCACGGCAGCAAGTGCCTCAGTAAATCACACTGATGGGGCAGGACAGCTGCAGAAACTGCAGCTCCATCACTGCCAATGGTACAGATGCCCCCACCCTCATCTTAACAGCCCGTGGCACACCAGTGGAGCAAGATGACCCAGCAGGTGTCCAGAGCCCCTCCTACCTCCAGCACCGCGCGAGGGCTGGTGTCCGGCCGCGCATCTTACCTGCCCCTGCTCAGCAAGAGCCTTCTCCAGGTCCTCTATCTGAGCCTGAGACCGGTGGATTTCTGCTTGGAGCTGCTCACGTGTCTGTAGGATACGAGGGGAGGAAGACAAAATCATAAATCAAACTTTCTCCAAAAGACAGAAGCCAGCAACAGGTACAGAAAACACCTAAACACACAAATACTCATAACAAGCCATTTTTAAAGTTCTTTGGCAAAATAAATTGCAAGCCAAGCCCACAGCATCAGTCATTGATCACAAAGAGACATCTGCAAGATGGGGCAACAGTTCTGAGACTCAGGATTAACATGAGCAGCGGTGCATTAGGTGGGCAGCAGGACAGCACAAGTGAATGGCTTCCTACAGCAGGTGTGATGCTCTGCAGCAAGCAGCCAAGGCATAGAAAGCGTAAGGCAAAGAGTCATTTCTCCATGGACAACACTTCTGTTGAGTTACAAAGCTTGAAGAGCTCACACTGTATGGGCACAACATTACAAACTGGAAAACCACTCTGCTCCTGGTGCATTCAGTACCCTAACTGATGCCCTTACTGCACAGGGTGGGTCTTCTACTGTGCTTGTGGCTTCCAGCTTATTTAAATATACAGCACCTTCCTACACCTGTTTTCTGGAGAACATGTGTAATTGCTATCAGCTACTAATTAAATGATTTATAGGACATTTGCTTTCCTAACCACATTTATCTATTATTTATCTGGCCATTTCCAGTGACAACAATCTGATCTGTTTGCAGTACCAGCATTTTCTGCCTTCTTGTCTCACTATGCACAAAGTAAAGTCAAGCCACTCCTCATGTCTTGGTTCCTTACAGTGTTCTTCCCACACCTAAGGGCAGAGCATACACCTCTGGGGGCATTTTAACACAGGTTGGGCTTTCAGAGGGAGTGAGAAGATCAAACAGGGGGTTGCTGGGAGATGGGGGATGCTGCCAAATCTGGGTGCCTGAGAGCTCCTCACCAGTGGAGACCGTGGTGAGATTAGCAGGTAGCTTCGAGTTACTCGGTGGAAGGAAAGCTGACTCTGTCCATGGCTGGGAGAGCCAGAGCACTACTGCAAAGATGGGATTCAGCTGGAGGAACTGGTCTGTTTGTTCTGTGTCTCATTGGAGCCAGGGGACTGTCAGTGACTGGGACAGTCCCAGCTTGGAGGCACATGGTGCTGTGCCAGAGGTGTCCCCACCAGCACCTCCCAGCATTGAGCCACCACCCTTACCTCGGGCTGCTCTAAGTGGCCCCGCAAAGAGCGTTCACACGACAGGTAGAGCTGAAGTAGGAGTGTGGAGCTACAGCCCTCAGGTCAGACTGCAGACTGCCAGCTCAGGACAGCTAGCTCAGGACAGCCTCAGGTGACCCCTCCTGTGGCCACCGTGTGTTCTGTGCACCTGAGCTCCTGCCGGCTCCCTGCAGTACCCAAGGCATGCAGGATTTCGGGGCAGGTGTGTGAGGCTGCCTGGGCTGTGTGAGGCAGAGAGGCTGCAGGATAGCACAGGACACTGTGTAATGCAGTTGAGCAGGGTCTCAGCTGTAAGCCTGCTAAACCTTTTATGAGGAGCTGCATAATCTCACGGAATCCAGAAGGAATTAAACACCAAGCATTACACATTTAAGGCTATCAGTCCCGGGGTTTGATCGAGAGCTTAATTTCAAGGATTTCCCATAAAAATCCTGCCTGAATTCCCCTTGGACTGATCTGAGGTGCACAGACAAACCCATTAGTGGTGGTTCCTCTGGCCAGCTGATGCTTCCTGGCGAGGCAGGACAAGCTGGCTGGAGTTAGATCCCACCTCGACAGCCAGTCCAGCCCAGTGCCCCACCCTGCGTTCCCAGTTGGCAGCGTGCCGGAGGGGCTGGCCGACCCCTGTCTGGCTTGCAAACAACCTGGGCAAGTAAACTGGAACCCCCCATACAATCACAATCCTTTATTTTCATGTAATATAAGCCATTTAGACCTTAACTTCTCGTTCTGCATCCAATGTTCCTCCGACCTGTTCTTGCAATAGGGCGTATGCTCGTTGCAGTGCCTGGTACTCCATCGTCAGCTGCCGAAACCGCAGTTCTGTCTCTTCCTTGGCCATGCCCTGCAAGTAAAAACAAACACATGTTGCACCAGCTGCTTTTTTACCTGCAGTGAAAGCAAAAGAAACCTGACTGAGAGGATTATGTTTGTTTTCTCCATAAAGTGCAAAAATGAGTATTTTCAAAAATGCAATTTGAGAAGCACAGTCCTACAGGTCTTGTTCATGTGCTCTCAGGTGTTTCTTTTTCATCCTTAAAGCATCTCTTGCACACACTTACTGTGACAAAATTAAATACAGAAAATAAAATTGAAAAACATCCCCCCCTGCCTTGGAAAGACAAAAATTTCCCATGCATGTAACACGCTGCTGACTGAACTGCCCTTAACGTGCCAGGCAGAGCCATCACCTCTGTGGGTGGAGGCACCGCTTTCTAGAAACAACAAGGGGTCTCCAAACCCAGAGTAAGGCCAGCCTGACAGCCTCACTCAATTATTCAAATACTAATCCAGGGCTGATACTTGTAGAAATGAGATGAAAAGAGCCCTTCATCTTCTTCCCTTCCTCACACTATCGAGCACGGAATGCTTTCCTGTCAGGCTGCTGGGATGCTTCATTCAACGTGAAATCACATCATACTGCTGGCTGCAAGCATGAACTCCACTCCATCCAGACAGGGAAAATGGCAACATGGGGATGAGAATAAACAGCCTCATGCCTAGGAATATCCAGGTGTGGTTCCTGCAGCACTGCACACACCTGGTGACCACTCAGGAACCCTCTGTGGAGGAGCTGGGGATTTTTTGGGTGCCCTCCTAACAGCTCTAAGTAGAGCCCAGGGAAGAGGCGAGCTGGCAGATGAAAACACGCAGCCATCAACCCACCAGAAGGCCGTGAGCCATCACTGGGTGTTTTCTGCTTCTTACAAGGTTCTGCTTAAGCCCGGCAGTGTGTAACAGAACAGCGATCTGGCACTCACAGCTGTGGGGAAGCCCTGCAGAAGAGGCCCTTTCATCTGCTACCTCTGGGTCACCACACCACCACGACACCAGCAGGATGACCACCTTTCCACTGGAGGCTGGAGCTTTGCTGCCTCCTCCTCCATCCAGAAACACAAACCCTACAGCTTCAGGCTGCGCTCTGTGCCGAGCTCCAACGGCGAATGGAGGGACCAGAACACAACCATGTGGGCACAAACCTGCAGCGGATCTCAGTGTGAACACCGAGGTTCCTGGGGCTGTCCAACCCCTCAGGCTCTCCAGAACCCTAAACTATAATCCCTGTCTAAACTAACATTCCCAGCATGTAACACTCCCAGCCTGGCCAAGCACTGGATGATCCCTGACGCCTCGACATGCAGAGATATTCACCAACATGTGGTACTAACACCCGTGTTTAATTTCCTGGTCAGAGGGACACATGGAGGATGTAACAGACCAGCATCTCACTAAAATCAGTAGCAAGGTTTCAGTAAA
The DNA here is from genome assembly GCA_013399135.1 of Heliornis fulica. Lineage (NCBI taxonomy): Eukaryota > Metazoa > Chordata > Aves > Gruiformes > Heliornithidae > Heliornis > Heliornis fulica. The sequence goes on along the minus strand of VXBZ01000177.1, from coordinate 51,835 downwards.
ATATAACAGATTATTGACAAATACCTCTTCCAAGTCGTCTTCAGGTGTGCAAGGGGTTTGATCTGTCCGGTCAGTTTGGTAGGAGATAGAGGAACCATCAGACTCCAAGGAAGCTTCTTCATCGTAGCCAAAAAACGTCTCCACGACCGGCTTCTGGCAGAGACAAGGCGTCAGCGGGCGCCGCCATGCTGCGTGACAGCGGTTCCGGCGCCAGCCGACAGACGTTGGTGGCTCTGGACACAGGGACAAACCCCACACCTTCACAGGGTTTGGACACAGAGCCTCAGCTCCTGACTGCTGGCACTTCTCACTACTGATTTTGGGAAAACCCACCGGGTTCTGGGAGAGCTTTGTGTCCCCAGTGCTGAATACTGCAATGACAGCTCTAGTAGCAGCTACGACGACAGGTCCTGCACTGCTGCACCGCTGCTGGGTATTGCAGCCTGCCCCTGCCTTTTGGGGTGTTTGCCCCCCAGTCTCCCCAGGAAAGGCACACCACCTTTTTACTCCCTTGTGTGTTCACCTCAGCGAGAGGTGGCAGCTGTGCCCTGTCAACCCACAGTCATCGCCAGCACATCCTTACTGTGGCTGCCACGTGTAAAGTTACGTTTCCAGAAATGCTCTGCTGGCCCCTGTCTCCCAGCAGTGCTTTCACACACTGCAGAAATCGATTCTCCCACTCAAACCTCATTTCTGGAAGGAAGGAGAGCAGGGCTGGTAAAACCCATTTACTCTTAAGTGCTTGAAACCCAAAGATGACATTTCAAGCACAGTTTCAAAGCTGTTTGTAACCACTGACTTACAAAACGCCCCTGGGTTTGGGGGTTTGGTTTGCAGGGGGTAACTTGTGACAGAGACAAACCGTGACTCTCCGTCCTGGCTGCTGGGGCAGGGTGCCCAGAGTTGAGGATTTAGCTCACATTGGCTGCAGTTCCTTATGAACAGGTTCACTAGCTCCATCTCTGCCTTTGTTCTTCACAGGCAGAGCCTGGCTTACTCACAGGGCCCGGGGGTTACACCTTACTACGTTGTTACAGAGTTAATATTTCTATTAACACCCTGCCGAGTGCTCATTCACCCGCAGTTTCTTTTCCCTGAGCTCTGACCGTTGCTCCTTGTAACCAGCAGATTTTGCATGTAGCTAAATTCAAAATGAATTATTTACAGACTGCATATGTTTCCAGGCAGTGCCATTAAAAGACCATTTTGAGACGTGTTAACTCATAAAATGGGCCTCGTCCTCAGCCAATCCCCTACCACAGAAGTCCCCCAGGACACCGAAAGCGCTCGGGTAACCACAGAGGTGCGGATGCTCGTAACTCACTGTGCCAGCAGTTCCCTTTCCCCAGGTCTTGTCTGGGTTGTGACAATATTATGAGCATCCCCCGACCCAAATTTAAGGTTAGGACCCGTGTGCAGGCCCTAGAGGAGAATGTTCCCCACAGGGCTCCGAGGAGCACCCCGAGAAGCCAGCACACCCATCAGCATGTCACCACACAAGCTTTTTTCCTTTACCTTAGGAATTCTTGTCATTTTTTTCCTTTGCTTCCTATACCTTAACAGCTTATCCCGTTCCTGAAAGAAGCAGACACACGTTAGTGGGTTTCAGAGAGCTGTCACTGAATCAAGACACATCAGTACTGGTGGTAGCCACCAGGCAAGCAAGACCAGCAATGCCAGCACTGGGCACCAGCCCAACAGCAAATGCCAGCACCAGCAGCTGTGACAGAGAACCCCAAAGGCTTGTTATCCACCCAGATCAGTGGCTTCACTTCACAACAACTTCCCCCAGAATAGGGATGGGTTGAAAGTAGGGCAGCTGCCAGTGTGGGGGAGACCAAGTGGCCATCAGACTCTCGGAAAAGGCAATCCCACCGTGGCAGAGCTGTCCCAGAGATGGGGACCCTCGCCATCAGCCATTGGGACAGGGTGACCATGCTGCCTCTCAGGCCATCCTAGTGACAAAAAAAGGCTTCCTCACTCACTGGAGCTTTCCTCCCCACTGTCACTACACTTCTCTGGTGAACAACTTCTGATAACATCTACACTGAGAAGAACATGGAGTTTGCTGTCTAAACAGAGATGTAAGTGATAATAAATGTTATCTACCCTGCCTGCTTTTCATGAACAGTAATTTAAAGCTTAGAAAGGTGAGGACAAAGTCAACTTCATCCTTACCATGACACTCTTCACGTAGCCAGCAGTTTCCAGGGTCTAATAAAAAGAACAAAACAAAGTCAGTAAGTGCACAGGTGTTAAAAAGGCAGCTGTTTACTTGCAGAGCATCAGGATTTCAGTATTTGCTCTTTCCAAAGCTGGAGCACACGACCTCGTACGCAGTGAGCTCTAGCCCTGATGGTGGCTCCAGCTAAAGCAGCTCTGACCTTGTCTCTCGCGGTGCAGGATCTGACCATCAGCACATCTGCTGGTGGTGCTGCATAGCCCTGGCATGCACTTATCATGCAGAAGGAAAGGATCTTCCCGGTATGAGACCACAAATAACTTGACACCAGCCCAAACACTACCAAGGGTGGAAGTGCCTCCCTACCGCGTTTCTGCTGACACAAGCTATGGCTCTCAGAGACCCAACCCTAAACCTCATCCCTTGCTTAGGCTTCCTGTTCTTCTGCTCTGGCCTTAGCTGCATCCCTCAAGTCTCATGAGAGCAGTGGTATTACATCCTACCTTGGAGAGTTCATCAATGATATTTTGCTGTTCAATGACTTGCAGCCTCAGGAAATCGACTTCTCTTTCTTCCTGGCTGTGGTCGAGGTCATTTAAAGAGCTCGGTCTCCTTATTGTTCCAGCTCTTTGTCTCTACAAGAAACCCACAGGGCAGCAGAGGAACCGGTCAGGAGGCTTTGCCCAAGGGCAGAGTATGGCCTTTCTCTTTACAGTGAGCGCTGCACCTAATCTAATGGCTGTTCTGCAGCTGTCCTGCTCCTCGTGCGAGGGTCCTGCGAGGCTGCAAACACGGCGGCTGCTCCTGCTCCTCAGAGTGTGACCCCGGGAGGACAGCAGGCACACAGGCTGTCGCTCCAGAAGAGGGACTAGTGCAGCTCAGCTGCATCTGCTCCTCAGCCCTGCCAAGAGCCATCGGGCTTGCCCTGGGTGGAGAAGCTCTTGAGAGCTGGGACCAACGTCGCTTCTCCTTGGGATCCTCAGGGATCACCTGGCTCGGCACGTTTGGAGCTGCAGCACCCATGGGGCTGACCTCAGCCCTGTGACATCCGTGCAATGCCACAGCTACGTCCCACTAACAGCATGGAGCTGGAGAAACCCAGGAAGAGGCACAAGTGGTGACTTCCTAGGGACCACGAGTGACTTGGGAAGCGGGTTGGTCTGTGCTCATGTGAAGGTGAACAGCCGGTGCCTGAGCAGGTGCCTGATTGAAATGTGCAAAGCTCACAGAACCTCTTTGCTGCAGAGCTATTTGGTTTAAAGTGGAAATACAGCATCTTATGACACCCAAGACATGTTTGAGCCAGAGAGCTCCCAGCAGTGCACTGCAGAACACCTCAGGGAGCACTGGAGAGGGGAAAGCCTCCCTCTGATTTGGGATGCTGCCTGACTCCGTCAGCCCCGTGAGTACCAGCCTGTGCATTCTCCCTGAGCACATGGACACTTACCATTGCTATATTCTCCTGTGTCACAAATTTGAGTTTGTTCTCCATTCGTCGTAAGGCATGGGACAATTCCTCATTCTTCCTACTAAGGCGTTTATTTTTGTCCAAAATGGGCTTGTACTGACTTTCAGCTTCTCTAAGGCGTTTTAACTGGAAGATAACGAGAGGATTAACACCTCTGGAGCAAACATTTTTCATCAAACATACTAATCATTTTCATTAACTATCACACTAGCAGTATTTTCTCCTAATGCCAAGCAGAATCGATCAAAACCACTCGGTGTTTTCCCAAGGGAAGCAGATCCTTCCTCCATCATAGGGGTATTTAATCCATCCAACAAATATACCATGTGGGGAACATAGTTAGTGTTTTTAAAGATGAATAAAATAACTCCAGCTAACACCACTTTAAAAATTCCCTGTCAAACAAGCACAGGTGAGGGCGATGTGGCACAGCACCACCGAGAGAGCACCAGGCAGAGCCAGCTGCTCCGGTGGTGACTTCCCAACAGCACAGGGGAAGTGTCCCAGCACGGCAGGGGTACGGCAGGGGAAGTGTCCCAGCACGGCAGGGCTACGGCAGGGCCGTGCTCACAAGCCGTCGCCGCTGACTCACCAGCTCGTTCCTCTCCTCCGACAGCAGCGCGTTCCGGTCCTCCAGCTTCCTGATGATGGCGCTCAGCTCAGCGATTTTAAGCTGGAAACGCCGGGCATCCTTTTCATCCAACTGCTGTTCCTAAAACAAAGATCAACTGCAAATAACTGTCCCCGAGCGTACGCGCGGTGCCCATCCCAAACCTTCTCTTATCCCAGAGCTGAACATTTCATAACATTACAGGGCAGGGTGTGACCTACACACCCTGGCTGAGCACCGAAAGCTGCGGGATGAGACCAACGGAAAGTCAGGAGTGACAGTGTAACAAAGTATGCAAATGCAGATGTATATGCAAATGTGTATGCAAATACAAAGTCACGAATGGTGAACTTGGAAAAGAAAATATCAAAGCTTAAGGCAGCGTTTCCAACGCATGCAGCTGTTGAGCTGAGTGCTTCAGACACATCACCCACTCGGAGGACTTTGTACTAAATGACATTAATGGTATTAAATGTACTGGGGTACCAGTGGGGAAATCCATGAGATGGCACCACTGCACACGCTCTCCTTCCACAGAGCTGTGGCCTGAGTGGGGTCTAAAGGTCACTCGCAAAGCCAAAGGGGCAGCTCTTTATCCGAGTGAAATGCTTAAGTCAAATTGCAAGTGAACAGGAATATGGGTAGATGTGTCCTCATTCAGGATCAGAGAGAAGTTACAGCTGTGTACAAACATGACAGACTTTTCTCCCTCTCTAGGACTTTTTCTGACGTTTGGCAGGAGTTGAGCGCAAATCAAAAGAAGCAAATTAGAGTCCCTCGTGCTGGTGGCACTTCTGGGAGGTCTGGGGTTCCTCATTCAACAGGTGCAGGAGAGGCTTGGGACACAGGCTACAACAGAGTGGTTTGCTCGTGTCTAAGTGTTTGCACTTGCACTGAGAAATCAGGGCTGTTGCAAAAGAAATCTTGATGAGAGTCAGCAATGGAGAAACTCTGCGTAGGACAGGTGTAGGAGGTCAGTTAACGGGGGGGTTGTTCATACCAGCAAACCAAGGCAAGTGTGGAAAGCTGCTGTAGTTGTATCAAAAAAAGCCATTGTGAAAGGGTGAGGAAAATTTACTGCCCTGGGCACTGAGCTGCAGGAGAGGAGAGACTAGCTCAGCAGGAATTTAAGTCACTTTCTGGTGCAGGAGGAGCTGAGCGAGCAGCAGGGTACAGGAGGGGTGTGGGACTTCCTGCGCTCTCAAGCACCTTCCCCCATGTCCCCTTGTCAACTGGCCACGTACACCTGCTCACAGAGCCATCGGTGGCAGTCCCAAAGGCTAGCACACATACATCACTTGGTTGGAAATGCATTTGCATCATTTGTTGGCAAAACTGTGTCAAATGGTCAGATTCAGGCAGGTGGCAGAGGAATGGTACGGTGAGGAAACGGAAAAGAGCAGCGCGATCTCTCCCTGCTGGCGGAACCGACCCCGAGCACCCCGCAAACCGAAGGACAGAACAGCAAGAGCTCTCCCATAGCCAGGCTTGCTCCAAATCCCTAAGGGGAGCAAGAAATGGGTGCCTGGGGGCTCCCCCCCGCGCTGCTGCGATGGGAAAGCCGTTGCTCCAGGGCGCACTCATCAAGAGTCTCACTGTGTGCAGTTTTGTCCCTCCGTCTGCTCGTTGGTGTAGGTGAAACCACGGGAAAGTGCTTACGGGGCTTCCCGAGTGATCTGAAGCGTCTCCTGCACCACTTGCATAAGGAAGTTCCCGCTTGGGGCTGCTCAGATGCCGATCAGACTCTTTGATCTGGGAAAGTTGTTCATCTAAAGCCTCCTTTTGGAGCTGCAGTCTCTGAGCATGCCCGGCTTGAACCCCTAACTCTCTCTCCAGCACGTAGACTGCTCTGTCTTTAAATTTAATCTCCTCCATCTACAAGGAGAACAGAACACAATCACACAGGCAGGCAGCGGCTTGACAACAACACAGCGACCCCACACGCGCTGCACAGAGCTGACACCCCTCGACATGGAAAACACATTGATGCCCTTGGGAAGGGAACAGCAACGGGGATCTCACAGCGAACACGCAAACTGAATCGCTTCCCAGGTCATGAGCACTGCGCTTCTCCCGGGATAAACACTCTTTCAGCAGGAATTTTTTCATCCAAAGGGTCAGGAAACACCCTGGATTCTCAGGATCATTTCAGAATATCTTAAAAGAATGTTAATGCTGATATTCATATCACAATTTGGATCGGTTCACCCAAACATTTCAAGGATTTTGCAGCACTCTGCTCGGGCGCCGCCTTTCAAAAATCTGGGTTCGCAATTTCAAAAGAAAAATATTACAATTCCTTTTTCATTTTCAAAATGTAGGAGGAACACGAGCTTTTAAAATTCTTTTTCCCAAAGTCTTCCATGTTTTGTCATAAAAGAATTTGTTTAATTATCCCCTTTCCATGAATGGTTTTGTTATGCATAATCAACTTACACAAACCCATGAAGTGCTTAGCAGACTGATGTGGGCTGTCCGGTTCTCTCTGTGCCCACACTGCTCTCGCTGGGGGCCGAGTGCTGTGCTCATCCCTGCTGTGTTGGGCACGTTCAGTTTGCAGGTGCTCCAGGAACATTTTGAGGTCACTTTATTCCAAATGCTAATTTAGAATTAAAGCCTGAGCATGTTCAGCTGCACAGAGCACTGTGCAGGACCAGACCCTGGAGTGGTTCAGACCCTGTGCCCTGCCTAATAACGAAAAATGACTGAGCACAGCCCAAAATCTTCTCCTGTGCTGCGGTGACGTGCAGCGCTGCAACAGGACCTCAGGCTCTTCCCAGCTGGATCACACATATACATTATACATGAGGGTAAAGGGCTAGTTACCCCCACAGGCCTGACCATGTGCTTGCAGGTAACAGCTCTTTGGAAAGAAAGAAACCACAGACATCCCCCAAAACATCTGCTGCTCTGGTGTCAGACACCATAAATGCATCGGGGGTTTGGCCGCAGCGCTGGAGACTGTCCCCATTAATTCAACCATCAGCTTTCAGAGCGTGGCCTGCTTGAAAGAACATTTTGCCGTGTGAGAGCTGCCTTTGAGGTTCTGCCTTTGATGGCTTTGCATGAAAACCTGGGGAAAAACTGACACTGTAAGTGAACAGGGGACTCTGAGCACTTTGTTCCGGTAAGGGCGGGAGTGGCACACCTGGGAAAAGCGAGTGACGGCTGTCTGTCCACACACTGCCAGCGGTGGGAACCCGTCCCTTGGGGCAGAGGGGCTGACTGCAGCTTGTGGCTGTGGAACAAACCCTGTGTGAGAGGACACAGCGGGTTGGGGCTCCATGTCCCTCTGCTGCCCAGCATGGGGCCTGTGTCCAGCCAGGCCAGGCACCCTGATGCCCCGTTACTGCCCCATCACCATCCTGCCATCAGCCTCACACATGGCCAAGCTCGGTGGCTGCATCCCCAGCCACGGGCGAGAGCCAAGGTGTTGCCTGGGACAGTCCTGCCCTCAGCCACGGCTCCAGGAGCTTCACATTGTCCAGGGGATGAGCCAGCCCTCACCTAAAGGCAGCGGGACAGCCCGTGAACACCCTTGAGCCCAACGGGGCAAAGCAGACGTGCTCTGGGGCCGTGCCATTGACCACTGCTGGCAGCTCCCATTCCAGCACCAACCAGGCTGCTGACAGAGCAAACAAAGAGGAGCCCAGGGCCGGCCTGCTGAAAGCCTGACCAGGTAGAAATCCAAATAAAGGGGAAGGTAACGCACTGTCCAGCCACTGTCACTCACAACGAGCAGGACAGGGGGTAGCTGATCCCTGTTTGTGTGAAAACAAAGGCACAGTGCAACACAGGCGACACTTTAAACCAGGAGGAACAAAGAAACCGGGGAAAATACAACAGATTTCACAGTGTTTCATTAATGGATTGTTCCCAGAAAAAACCCTAAACACCATCTTGTTAAACAACAAAGGACACATCAGCATTCCCATTCCCTTCGGATTCCCTTAAATTCCCATTCCCGACACACGTGTACCCGCTGGACGTTCACAGCCCGTTATCAAGCAGAAATGGTGTAGAAATAGCACCAGTGGAGGAAGAATGTCACACAACAATAGTACTTAGCACATTGCATCCAGCACTGGGAATATTAACAAAACATAAAGACAAGAAACAACTTGCAACTCACGGGCAGATGTGCTGGTCCCCAGGTGCACACCCCCCGCACGCTGTCGCACTGCCTGGGCTCATTCTGCGGTGGGTGCGGGACCAGTGGTTATCCTCCTCCTCCTCCTCCTCCTCCTCCCCCACCCCAGTGTCTGATGGCTTCAGACACCAGCAGCGCTTATGGAAGGGCGTCAGCGCGTTGGATTGCAGCATCCAACCACCTGAGAGGATGCCCTGCGCCGTGGCTGTTCCCGCGTCCGTCGCAGAGCCTGCCTCGACTGGGATGAATATTTATGTGGGAGTGCTAATTAATAAGCAGCCCCCGAGCTCAGCAGATGCCAATTATGCAAACAAAATCCCATGCAAAGTTACATTTGTTACGCCCTCCTGACATGCCGCTGTTTGAAGCCGCGTGGTTCTTTTAAATCCATTATTTGCAGCACGATTGTAAAACCAACACTTGGGCTTCCTGGCTGGGAAATTTCTCCTTGTGACCTTCCTGGGGCCTCTGCAGCTCTGCAAATCCCCAGCCCCCCTTGGGAGCACGTCCCTGCACCCCAGAAATCTGCCTTGGGTGGATAAAAGCCAGTCCTTCAGGGCAGCGGATTGACACACAAAGGACACGGAGTCAGAGCCAGCAGTCAGGACAAGCGAGGGGACCGTGAACAAAGGAGTGGGGTGTTTCCACCGAGTGTTTCCAGGTGTCACAGTGAGCGGTGGTTGCTCGGGGGGTCAGTTCCTTACGGTGGGTAAGCGGTGGCACAAGAGCAAAGCGTGGTCCCACCACCTGCCTCTCCCCCAGACCCTGTGCCAGCACTGGGAGAAGGAGGCTCATCATAGTGATCCGTGGGAGGACTCTCCCTTTCCCTGTCCTGGCTGATTTTCTGCCCAGCAGCTCCCTGGTGTGGCACATGTGGCCAGGAGAGGTGGGGTGGGCACGACGTTGGGACCGGGGGCTTCGGTGGGCTCATGTGCTCAGCTTGGCTTGGCCACAATGGGAAACAACAGGCTCCAGTCTCTGAATCCCTGAACCTTGTGGGATGCTGGGGTTTTCAGAGTCACCCCAAATGACATCAGGAAAATACCCCTGGCTACCCCATTGCTTCTGCTGAAGCAGAAAAGAAAACCTGCTGCACTGGCCGCCGTGGCCTGTGACCGGGAGCTGTGGGGTGCAGCCCCAGCACCTCTGTCCCACAGGACATGGGCTGGGCAGAGGTACCTGCCAGGGCCACCCAGGACACCAGTCCTCTTCCAGGGCCAGTCCTCACCAAAGGTCTTCTTCCCTGGCAGTGGTGCATGGCTGCTCTTCCAGTCACCGTGATGAGCTGTCATCTCTCTCCAGGTAAGCAGGGACACGAGCAGTATGTGCTGCTGAAAGCTCCACTCTGCAGCGTGGTTTTGCTACAGCGTTGGCCAAAGAAGGACTCTGCCAGGCTGGTTAACTCACCAGAAACTGCTTGTAGCACTCCCAGTAAGCGCAACACACCCAGTCCCAGACAAGTAATGGGCTGCAGCAGCCCCTGTACACGATGGGACCAGCGACACGTCAAACCGCTGCCCCAGCCGCAGCCCATGGCCGATAGCGTGGCTCCCCGGGGACCGCACCGGCTCCCTGCGTTCCCCGGAGCCTGAGCACAGCAGCTGCCTCGCTGGCAGCTCCACTGGCTCCAGTGACTGACACTGGGCAGGGGCTGGGCCCCCACACCCATCCCACAAACAACCACAGCTCCACTGGAGTCGCTGGAATGGTGCTGAGAGGCCGCATTGGACGCCTGAGCTCTGGGCGGCTGGGTGCTGCACAGGAAACCCTGGGCGTAGGAGAGAGGATTGTTTTTTGTAGAGAAAAAAGGTTTTTAAGTACTGGATGAAGACACAAAAGGAACAACTTGAAATAGGAGGATTATTGACCCTCCAAAGCATAGGAGCAATGTTGTCTAGTTGTTAATAGGCAACAAAATCCTTCAGCAGCCGGGGGTAGTTGGAATAAAAGCTGCTCTAAGTGAGGTTCAAACCACTAATGATGAAAAAAAAATCTGCATTTGCAAGAGGAATTCTTCCCTTGAATAATCTGTCTACCTTTCTGTACAGGATGATGGCTGATATACCTTTATAACACCAAATATGGACATTTCCCACCATGTAAGGGAGTAAAAAGGAGAAGACAAAGAGAAAATCAGTCGTTGATAAAATGAGTATTTTAAAAGGCAGCTTCCTACACTTCTCATCCAACACTGTCCTCCAGACCAGACACCTTCCCTGACATGCCCTGCTGAGCAGAGCTCCCAGGGAGGTGGGTGAGCGCAGAGCTCCGGCGTGATGCTCAGCGGACTGACCTCCTCTTGTGCCCTTGCTCTACCATGAGGAAGCCACAAAGGTCTCGCCATGTGATGGTCTGACACCCGGTATTTCAGTGGGTTATTAGACCTTTGGTAGTCAGCATCAACTGCAGTTTACCTTAAATGGAAACAAAGCACTTCCCAGCTGCCAGCAAATCTCATTTCACCAGTTTTCCTCCTTTAAAGGGTCAGGGGGAGGACAGGCTCCCGTGGCCACGGCTGTCAGCACTTCTCTTTCCTGACCAATCCACGCTGAAGGAAAATGTAAACACTCTGTGCCACATTTTAGCCCCCAGTAAGGAAAATCTGAGGCCAGTTAAAGACAGGGAGTGCTGCTGATGGAAGGGCTGTGCTCCCCAGAGCAGAGCAGCAGGTGTGCTGCTGCTGCTGGAGGCGATGCACACGGAGATGTTTCTGTAGGGTTTCGAGCTTTCCTAAAGTGCACAAATTATTATTCTTTTAAAAAAAAATTACTAAAATTAGAAATTCTTTAAAAAGCAGGTCCTTGCCATATCTGCTTGTTACCATCTGGAGGGGACTTTACACTTTTACATTTCCATTTCTTGGGGTCCTGAGCCAGGGAGAGCTGAGCTGGGTTGGCTGTGCTTCTCCGGGGAGTGCTGCCCTCAGCACAGCCCAGCATGCAAACAGAAACCACCTGCCAGAACCACTGGGAAAACCCGTGATTCCCTTCCCTCCACTGCCCACACTCCTGGAAGATGCCTGGCTCTGCTGCAAGGGGTCAGTCCAAAGCCAGGGGCATCCCTGAGTCAACAATTCCTGACTGTTCAACCAGGAAAACTCCCTAGTTTTAAATGGAAAGGAGAACAGTGGGTCAGTAGCATTTCACCTTTTTCAGACACACTCTGACTACACATGGGAGTGTTTTCCCTAAGTTAACACTGGAGAGATGTATTTGACTTGGAAATAAAATACTGCACCTGTCAGAGACAAATGACTTCAAAACACTACTCTACCCTTAGGACTCCCCATCACCACAAAGCCAAACCCGAGTGAGTATGACTTGTCTTTCTCCAGCCTGACTAACCAAAACCCACAGAGTTTTCCAGGCATGGAACACTAATTTGGGTGTGATCCCATCGCCGTGCTGGCACCAGACCCACTGGCCTCGGCTGTTCGTCCCTCCTCCCCGCCGCTGTTCCGCACGGATGGCCTCTACCTTACAGAGGGAGGAAAACACTGTCTTTCAGCACACCTGAAGTGCTTTGAGAGCTGCCTCATTTTGACAGAGAGCTTTTATCTATGAGGGGGCACCAATGTCCCCCCAGAACACCAGGGCCCTCCCTGGCAAGGTGCCAACACCTCCTGCTGAAGTCAATTACAGTTGGGTCAGTGGAGCTGAGAGTCCTTAAGGCCATTTGGGAAGCACTCAGGGCACGGTGGCACCATGGAGTTTAATTAGTACGGTCAGCTAGACTCTGCCAAGCAGGAATTAGGAAAAAACTTTGAATTTCAAAGGCAATCTAGAAAACAAAACATGGAGCCACTGTACCCTTTACAGCTAAGAATGTATGTGTTCTACAGCCCCAGCAGCAGGGGCCACTAGCCCCTGTATCAGACCTGCCAGGTAAGGCAGCCAGTTTATTTTGGACGTGCATTAGCCACCCCCCCACCGAATCGATGCGCCTCGCAACGCGCGTTTGGGGAGAGAGTGCTTACACCGAGGGCTGGTCGAACAGTATCAGTCAGGTTATAAATTAATTTAATCTCCTCATAAAAATAAAATTAGCTATGGAGGGGAAAATACCTAACCCCCTAAAGTGTGGGAGGGTGGGTGCTGAATGACGGGCACACAATCTCTGCTGACCACCAGGGCAGCTCACAGTGTGCCTCTTGCCCCGGCTCCCTAGGGCGCAGGCGGTGCTGTGCCAGCTGACTGCACCGCTCTGCACGTGCTTCAGGGCTTGGGTTACAGACAAGGGGACCTGGAGGTGACATGGATGAGTTCACACTGAGACACTGAATGCTGTAAAAAAGCACGGCAAACACGGAAAGATGGTGACTTCAAAGAAATAAGGAAGTATAAAAAATATATAAAGCAAATGCAGTAATATAGAATAGGGAAAATGCCTCCCCCGAAGGGCTGTCGAGCGCTGGGCCGGGCAGCGGGGGGGTCACCGTCCCTGGGGGTGTTCAAAGCCATGGAGATGTGGTGCTCAGGGACCTGGGGGAGCGGTGGGCTTGGCTGTGCTGGCTTAGAGGGTAGAGTTGGTCATATAAAGGACTTTTCCAACCAGAATGACTCTGCAATTCCATGAAATACTGAGACAAGACCCAAACTAGGCATCACAAGCATATGGGGGTGTCACATTTGCCCCGTGCCTTTGGGAAAGGCAGGAACGGTTGAGGGATCAGTCCTGCACAGCATCTGGGTGCTCACAGGACTGGTGAACCACAAGGAAAGCATCTGAGGTGGCTGTGGAGGAGTCACCCTGTACCCCAGAAGGCAGTGGTGGCTTGCCAGGCACTCATGCCAACACTTCCCTCTTGGAGGGAGCCCCCTCCCACAGGGACTTCTCCCTTTTTCCATGCAACGTGATCCATCTTAACCTCTCTGAGACACCTCCAAACACACTGGCAGAGTACTCTGGAGCCACATATATATATATACATAGCCATGGCATTTGAGGGTCAGACTGCAGCACCTGAGACCCACCCTGGGTAGGTGACCAAAGGCAGATCAGCACACACAGAGCCAGCATGGATCAGAGGGGCCATCACGGGTGAGGACACCCATAACCTGCTGAAGCTGGGTGCCGGCAGCGTGGTGGCTTGCGGGCTGCTGCAGGAGGAGCACCTGTCCTGGGGAGAGCCCCCACATCGGTCACAGGCAAGAGCTCCTTCCAGGACACCTTGCAGAGTGAAGGGATTGTCTACAGCCTATAGGATCACTATGGGATGTGTGGGAAAGAGCATTCTGAGATTGTGAAAAACTCATTAGGGGATGTTTAAAGGAACAGTAAAGGCAGGGAAAGGGTGGGACTGAGGTGGATCAGCAAGGTCAAGTGGTGGGGAAATAGAGGCATGGGCCAAGAAGTGTTGGTAGAATTCCCCTAACCTGTTAGTCACCCCAGGCCTCTTCCTGGAGTGTGAGCAGCATCAACAGGCACTGACACAGACAAAATGTTCCTTACAAACACACCCATCATTTCCAAAAGCCATTTTGACATTTCTACTATTAATCATAAACCAGATTTAAGGGAAGCTCCAGAAGCTTGAATGCCCATCCTTACACATTCATCTGAGTCCAGCACTGAGCTTTACTTACTATCAATAACCTAAGTGTTAGTGAGAGCACAGATGCAGATAGCAACACGTACCAGTCTACGAATTTCTCGCTCACACTCCCTCTTAATTCTGCTGATTTCCTCTTGATGCAGGTGATACACGCTCCGTATCTCAGCTGCTTTGATTTTGTCAGCTTGGATGACCATAGTTAGAGCCTCTTCCACTTGTTTCTTGGCTCCCTTCAGCTCGGAAATTTCTTGCTGCATTTTTATTTTCTCAACCTCAAAGCCTTTCTTGGCCTCCTCCTTCGCCTCCGTGAGCAGCACCGTTTTCACCTTGTCAGGAGCCCCGTCGCGTACAGCATTGAGAAGGGTCTGTAGTCTCTGGATTTCATTATCTTTAATTTTTATTACTCTGAGTAGTTCAGCTTCGTGCTGTCTCAAAAGTGCTTCTCGAACAGCTTGGAGCTCCTTCATTTTCTCCTCATGAAGTTTGACTTTGAGCTCTGTTACCACCACTGTACTCTTATGCTGTTCGTGCTCTTTGATCTGCTTAACTTCCTGGTTTTTCTCTCTTTCCAACTTGCTGACCTAGAAGGAAAATCAATAAACCATCATTAATCAACAGAACAATTTATGACCTAGCAGTGGTACGGATCCCTTTCCCATGTCCGACCGCAACGCTGTATGTCCGTGCCTCAAAGCAAACCCCAGTTAGCGCCACCTCCCCCAGAACAACCTGTCTGGCATCTCCCTCCTTCTCTATGACCAAACCCTTTATCACATACTCAGTGTGGCTTTATTGTAAGAGGTTCTGTGTAAAGCCTGGGTGACTGGGCTCTGCCACACGCTGCAGTCTTACAACAGTGACATTTCCTCTCTGGAAGCTCTGCCTGGCCAGAAAACACACGCTACAGCCCCCAGCAAAGCCCCTTCGCAGGTTTCTTACATATGATGGCAAATCCTTCCAGTGCACCCCCACAGCTGTCACTGGACTTGAGCTTTGGTGGGTCCCTGCAGGGATCTTCAGTGATGCTGCTCATCTAGCAAGGCAGTCAGGAGTGTTTGGGGCTGACAAAGTGATTTTCCACCTTCCACAGATACTCCAGGAGCAGCCCTGCCGCAGCCGTTGTCTCCCCGAAGCACCAGCCAGCATTCATGTGTCACTGCTGCAGTTGCTGCAGCTGCACAGCAGGACAACCTGCAGCAGCACTGACCCAGGAGACACCACATCCCCTGGTGGCTCTGGCTGAGAACCACCAGTACCAGCGTGTACTGACTGTGTCACCATGCCTGGGAGGTCACACCAGGGCACGCGTGCCCGGGAGCCAGCAGAGCTGGCAGACAGCACCACTGATTTGCTGGGGTAGGAAGGAGAAGATGATCTTTCAAGGTCCCTTCCAACCCTTAGACGTTCTCTGATTCTGGGATTCTGTCACTCTTCTAAGGAAAAAGTAACTGGTTAAATAAGAAAAAAATCCCTGAGGAATCTGTAGAGAAGAGCCTTCTTTTGCAGGAAACTGGCCTGAGTGGAAATAGCCATGTGTTTGGGAAAAGAGAAACAAAAATATCTATTGGCTTTTCTGGTGAGACCCCACCTGGAGTATTGTGTCCAGTTCTGGGCCCCTCAGTTCCAGAAGGACATAAAACTTCTTGGAAGAGCCCAGCACAGGGCCACCAAGGTGATGGAGTGGAACATCTTCCTGCTGAGGACAGGCTGAGGGAGCTGGGGCTCTGGAGCTGGGAGAAGAGGAGACTGAGGGGTCACCTCATTCATGTCTATAAATATGTAAAAGGGGAGTGTCAGGAGGATGGATCCAGGCTCTTCTCAGGGATGGCCAGTGACAGGACAAGAGACAATGGGTCCAAGCTGGAGCAGAGGAGGCTCCATGGGAATGTAAGGAAGGATTTTTTCACCATGAGGGTACCAGAGCCCTGGGCCAGGCTGCCCGGAGAGGTTGTGGAGTCGCCTTCTCTGGAGACATTCCAGACCCATCTGGACATGTTCCTGTGTGGTTTAATCTGGGTGATCCTGCTCAGGCAGAGGTTGGACTGGGTGATCTTTGGAGGTCCCTTCCAACTCCTGATGTTCTGGGATTCTGGGATATGTCATTATCATTTTCAAAGTTAGTGCTGCCGAGGATGGAAGCCAAGGCACCAATGCTGATTTTAACATCAGGTTCTATTTTTAGAATTAAATAATAACCCCTTTCAATCTTACAGAGCCTTTACCATGCCCAGTGCAGTGCCCTAAGAAGCAGGACTCCACGCAGTGCAAGTATCATAAATGTGTGGGAGCAGCGCTGGCCATCCTCACTGCTGGTCCTCCTCACAGGAGCCGTGCCACTGAAGCACCCTCATTTGCAGAGACATGGAGGTTTTGTCCTCCTGCACACTCAAATACAAGGAGGAAATGCAAAACCCTGCCATGAAGGTGTTGTCTCCCTTCCCACGGAAGGCTTGCTCCAGGCACACGCACTACTCTGTGTCCAGGTCACCTACGCGTGGGGCAAAGGGTGGTGGGCAGTCAGAAACCAGACTGTCCCCGTTTGACCTCATGGGGGAAGGGAAGGAGGAGATGCACACCTTACTCTTCTCCTGCTGGAGCTCTATCTGGATGTCGGTGAGCTTGGCCCTGAGCTCTTCATTGGCAGCTTGCAAGGCAGCCAAGGCGTCCGGCTTCTCCCCCCTGGCTCGGCCGCTGGTGCCCTTCTTGGACATGGTGATGCCGCGCGGCAGGGAGGGGGCTTGGTCCCAGCACTCGCTCGGGGCTTCTCCTCCGTGCCTCTGTCCCACTACATCTTCTTACCTGCCTGGAAGGAGGGAAATCACAGAACCACTGTCAGAGCGCTGGAGCCTGCAGGCAATGCGGTACCACCGTGAGCAGCAAGGCACTGCTGTGAGGTGTGTGTCAGCCCAAGTGACTTCCCCCTGGATCAAGGGAATTTCTGGCACTTCAGCTGCACTGGAATTCAGAGCATCCTGGGCATGGCAATGTTCAGCATGGAGCACCATCCCCTGGCACCGTCACACCTTGGAAACAGCAAAAGCTGGCACTACTAGTGGAGGCAGAACACATCCCTGTTCTTAAGGGAAGCAATGTTTGGCTTCCTACAAACACTGCGCAGAAACCCGCTGTGAAAATAATAAAAGTGATAAAAATAATAAGAAGCAAAGGGGGTGAGCAGAGATTACTCAAAGGCAGGAGCAGCTTTCCATACAGGAGTGTGTGGTGTATCATCAAACCAGCAATTAAGATCTGTACAGGTTTACCCAAGGCTGGTGGTGACGTAGGAGTTTTATTTGCACCAGGAGCTTCTGAGTTAAGTCTAAACAAACAAAAGGGAGACAAGAAAATTTATTCTGTTCAACACTGGAGAACCAGGCAGAAACAGACCCATCTCCACAGAATCCATACACGAGTATTGCTTGTGCTCTATGCCTACCCAGTAGTCCCAAGAGATTAATAAACTCTGCAGCATACACAACTTATGAGTTCAGGCTCCTCAAAAGACAGGTGCTCTAAGACTGAGCACAGCAGTGAAAGCTGCCTGCATTTGTTGAGTTTTATCTCAAAATTCTCCAGCAGAGACTTTGCCCAAGAAAAACCAGCAGCCCTCAGGAATGGGTGAGGAGAATTTAAGCCTGTAGAGTCTGTGCCAAAGTTAAAATATCACACATTAATGGAGCTCAAAGATCCTCTATAATCAATGCTATTAAGGGAAGAGGGTAAGAGCTATTGAAAACTCATATCCTTGCAAAAACCACATATTCTAGCTTAGTATAGCTGGCAGGCATAGGCAGCCTAAGACACAAAGTCACTCCAAAGAATATGCAATCTGAGACAAAGACAGATGCAGGTAGGGAGAGACACGCTATTTTTAATCTGTTAATGCCTTTTTTATGCTGCATCCACTTTACGGTCGAGAAAACTCTAGAGTTCAATGGAAAAATAAATAATTAGCCTATTCATCAAATCAAGTGACATCCTGGTGATCTGCAAGCTGTCTGCAAGAGGTGACAGGGCTGAAGGTGCCACAGTGTGTCCTTACTTCATTTGTTCAATTTCTTATAGCTGTTGATGCAGACAGACAGCTGTTATATCTAGGGCTTGATCACCCCGTGCTGAACAAGTCGGTAGGAGGGTGTTTGGGCTGCTGTCAGTTGCCTCCTCTGATGAGTATTTAACTCAGTTCTTCCTCTGACCAGTTCTCAGCTCAGTGTTCATCAGTAGCAGGAGCAGACTGAATTTCACAGAAACCTGAGGACAGCAGGGAACTCTGTGCCAAACATGGTGTCCAGGGGGTTTGCTTAGCTCTGGATCCGTGGATTGTAGGCACTGAGTGCCCGTCCCCAAGCATGGATGATTCCTCACTGCTTCTTTCACACTCTGTGTGCTCCTGAAGGAAATGTGCCATTTTTGTGCCTGTGGATATAGGCTATGGCTATGACATCCCAGTTTGTTCCTATGTTTTAAAGACCTGTTTCATTTATACATTTAAAAAATCACACAAAAAGCTCAAATTTGGAAAAAATATTCCCAACCCCATCAATACCAACCTGATTAAGGTGGATAACGAGTGTTTTGGATGACGACCTTCAATGCATTGGTTTATTCATCC
This sequence comes from Heliornis fulica, assembly GCA_013399135.1. Taxonomy (NCBI): domain Eukaryota; kingdom Metazoa; phylum Chordata; class Aves; order Gruiformes; family Heliornithidae; genus Heliornis; species Heliornis fulica. The sequence goes on along the minus strand of VXBZ01000177.1, from coordinate 33,259 downwards.
TGACTCACAGGCAAGACCACAACGGAGCAGCACTATTCCCTGTCCAAGCAGGAGGAAGGAGGCTTTACAGGGCACCTGCAGTGGTAAAAAACAACAAGAAATAAAAGAACAACAACGATAAGAGAACAGCCTGGTTTGAATTCTAGGAGCAAACCCCAGCACCTGTTGGGGAGAAGAGCAGAGGGAGGCAGCCACCTCGGGGGGGTTATAAAGGGGGTACAGGGCTGGGGGCGGACTGAGAGCATTGGGGAGGTGTGCCTGGAGTTTGGGAGGAACGGGTGAAGCTGCTGAGAGCCAGGGAAACCAAACAGGACAAGCAGGCACCCAAGTCTGCACAGGGTCAGAGAGCAGTGGGGAGGCTGGGACAGAAATAAGGGGGAAATCCAAAATATTCCCGATGCTGGTTGACTGAACCAAGGTCCTAGTTCTGTTGTTTCTCAGTCTGATGCTTGACTTTGTAGCCTTGAAACCTCCATTGAAACCAGAAGTGTTGGTGAAAGACATGGAAATGAATAAATGTTATGCATACTGCCTGAAAGGCCTATAAACTGGAGTGGGTGTTCTTAGCAGTTGAGTCTTGCTTCTGTCTGTAAGAAGATGTGATACAGCCATGATGGTTCCACAACAGAGGTCTCAGAACACCCTCTTGGAGGCCAAAACCCAGGGCAGATAGCCACGGGCACTGGACCACCCCTCCCGGCATGAAGGAGGTGCTGTGCGCTCTTCACTCCAAGTTCTCCGGGCAGTTCTCCTCAGGCATCCAGGTGGATCCCATGGCAGCAGACCCACCCCCTCTCTGCCACACGTCACGAGGGGCTCCGAGCCCCTCGGGACCCCCGTGTTAAAGAAGGGCTATGCTCCCTGTAGATTGGCTCAATGGAGTGGGAAGGAGCCTGTGGAGGTGGCAGCCCTCCCATGATGATTCAGACACCATCAGGATGTAAGTGCTGGTCAAGACACAGCACAGCCTGTAGCAGTGTGGCACTGGGGCTTGTTTCTGCATGCAGCAAAGCCAGCCTAGGATGGAGGAGCNGCTCTTCACTCCAAGTTCTCCGGGTGCAGTGGGTGAGCCAGGCTGTGTCACAGCCCGAGGAGAGGGGAAGCTGCACAGCACACCCTTTCACCTGCTCTCATGTGGGGGAGGCAGAAAATACTAGGAATGATACAGGGATCTGTGGAAATGGTGAAATCCAAAGGTTTCTTTCTGACAGACAAGGACTACAAGAATTCCTGTTTCCTTGCATATGGAAAAGAAGCCTGAGGAACCGACCAAGTAACCCGAAGGCAAGTGCCACCAGAGGCGTCCCAGAGGAGTGCAAGGCTCGGTGCTGATTCCCTGGGAGCCTCACAGGCATGCAGCAATGCCAGCCTAGGATGGAGGAGCTTCTGTGCTGCCCAGTGGTTTGCTGCCATCTGACCTCATTCCATGCAAGGGAACGAAGGATTAGTTGTGGTATAAAGATCTTTAAATATTCATGCAACTCCACTGCCTTCAAAGACAAGAGGAGAAGTTAAATGGAGCCTATCTCCAGGTCCTTCGCAGGACGAGGTTGAAGTGCAGAGTGTGCTGTTACTGGCCAGGTTGTTACTGGCCAGCGGTGTCTCCCACTGGGGGAGACACCGCTGTGGGAAGCAGCAGGACAGGTGCAAGGGGACTGGGGGGGCAGGATGCCTTTCCCCTGGCATTCCCACATGGCCCAGAGGGCTGCAGCTTCCCCATCCTCAGACAGCACTTGGATCTCTGAGCTGGGCATGGGAGAGCAGGAGNCGAGTGCTGGTGGCCGCTCCCAGGAATGATAACGGGGAACCAGCCCGGGCAGCCCAGCTTTCTAGTGACCACCACGAGCTGCTGAGTGTGCCAAGGGACAAGCAGCACTGCTGGGCACTCTGAGAGCAGTGATTTGTGTGCGTGGACGTGCCAGTCCTCTCCCACAGAGACAGCGGTGTCTGCCGGCGCAGAGAAGCCAGCTGGGGACCAAGACAAACACCTGTCTTCAGAGAGTATTTCCCCCAGTCCTGGGAGAAACAGTCCCCACAGAAACATTCCCAAGCCAGCGTCACTGTGCTGATCCAGAGCGCGGCAGGGAGGGTTTGTGGTGCTGGGGGGACGGAACCCGCCATGCCCAGGCCGCTCGCTGCTCCGCTCCCACAGCTGGCTGACGTGGGGTGAGCCCAGGAGGCTAATGCTGAGGTGCCAAGGTGGAGCAGAGACCCCAAAAAGCCAAGGGAGGGCTCAGTGGGACACCCCCACTGTCACCCAGGCAGAGGAGCTGTTTCCCATGGAACCAGCTCCGTCCCTCCACTCCGTCCCTGCCTGGTCTGGGTGTTCGGCAGCGAGCTCTGCAGAGGGAGGCTTCTCCGAGACACATCATCCTAATGGAGCAGAAAGGCCTTTGTACTTCCATTCTGGGAGAATATATTATGCATATGATTCCTGGCATGTTTGATATTGAAAAGAGAATTAATAATGCATCATAAGGTGCCTTTAGCAGGGCTCGTCATTCCTTCTGGCTCCTGACTTGCAATGCAGACATCAAGGCTAATTGGAAAATGTGTTTTCTAGATAGTGGTTCTGAACTGAATGGCTCACTGCACTTAAAAATAAATTAATAAGTCTCTACCCAGAGTACCAGTATTTTAAGCAAAACACTACAAATACTGGAAACTTCAAATGCACGATACAGCCTCGTGAACTCTGCTGTTGTCTAGCTTTGACAACTTATTGAATTAATTAACTCAGATAAACCTTTCTGAGCCCCTGGTGCATCTCACAATATTATAACAGACAGAAACACAGTACTGTCTGTGGCCCAGCTCCTGCTGCCTCATGTGGGGAAGATCTTTGGACAATCCCAATTTTCCATGTAGGGTTTCAACAGTCTGTAGCTCTGAGAACAAGCAAAGCCGTGTCTGTCCCTCAAGCTGAGCCGAAGTGCTCTGTCGATGCGACCTCCTCTCACGCTGGCTTTGTGGTTTGTTTTTGCTGTACAAACACTTGTCACAAACAGTGCATTATTCCCTCAGCTGCAACATGAGGAGAGGAAAATCTGCTGGAAATCAGATGGAAAAACACAGAAAGCAGGTAGCAAGTCTTGGAAGATCTGAGATCACGGAACAATCACCAAGACATGTATTGTCATGTGCATAGGGTGATGCTGCACATTTCCTGCATACCTCCCATGAGGACCTTTTTTTCCCTGTGCTGTTTAGACAATGATTACATTGATCCTCAACTTTTTTTTAAAATACAGCCACATGTGGGTAACTCCACCCAAGGGTCCAAAGGAGGGTATCTGTCTCGATGACACTTTCCCTGGCAGGATTCAGGCTCATGACAAAACTCCTCGATGAAACTCGCAGAGGGTGCTGGTGTCAGCAGCGCCGGCACACAGGACTCCCAGGACCCCAGACTCATGCTCAGGACCCCTTCCCATCCCACGCCACGCTCCCTGGTATCAGTGCCTTGTCTGGAGCATTTCCACTCCAAGCAGAACTGCCACACACTGCCATGGGCTAGCAAACCCCCAGGGCTGCACGGATTGCAAAGGTAACCTACTCCTTTGCCAACAGCTGGCTGGTGTGGGGCAAATCGCCGCTTCAGTAAGGAGAAAAAAAACAACCAACCAACATTTCCCAGTGAGATGCAAGTTCTAAACCTTCCTTTAGGAAATAATTCCTGATTTAATTCAAAATGCAGACAATGCCTTCCCCAAACACCACCATGCAGTAAGGACCCTCTGCAGATGGAAGTCTAGCCAGAGGTTTGCTGAGGATTAGATCCACACCGACAGCAGCTTTAACAGACACATGTCAAGTCCCGACTGACCTGAATTTTTCCCTCAGAATTAATCCTTCAGCCATAGTGATCTTTAACTCCTCGATGGGAGGACCAAAGCCCTGCCAAATCCTGCTGTGAGCAGCGTGTAGGTACTTTACACGGGTCCCTACTCGCAGACTAACTGTGGGGGTTGCTACCTGTGCCTCACACACACGGGCCGAATCGAATCCCATCCTCTGATTTCTCATCACAGGTTTTACAGTTTGTTGGGGTTTGAAATGTGAAGCATGGCTGGAGTTACATGACTAGTTGATGGCCTACAGTGAAGCAGAAGTGATTTGTTAGAACTTCCACGCTGGAAGATGTAATTGCTACTAAATCTCAACATCACCGTTAAACACCGCAGGTTTGAGGTCACCTATGCACACCCCCCACTTCAAGTTTACAGCTCTTATGGCTAAATTGCAGGAATTGAAATGATTAATTAGAAAGACTGTCTATTATGCAGGATGCCATTTTTTCTTTTTTCCCAGATACTCCTTAGAAGGTACCAAGGCCAGGTTGGATGAGGCCCTGAGCAACCTGATCTAGTTGGGGGTGTCCCTGCTTCTTGCAGGGGGGTTGGACTAGATGACCTCTGGGAGTCCCTTCCAACTCTAATCATTCTGTGATTCTATGATTCTATGATTCTAAAGAGACACTGGTGTTACTGCAGTAACACTACAATAGCAGCCCTGCCCAAAGTCTCAGTTAAACTGGAGCAACTCAGGATGCTCCCTCTGATTGTGGAGGATTATCAGTGAGGAAAGTAGTTCAGACTTAATTCCATCAATTTAATATTGTGTCATTCCATTATCCTGATCACAAACAAACTGTTTGAGTAATGCCATCCATTTTCCCAAGGAATTCATGCCTGTATAATTAACTACAATCAGCTGTAACACAGATGGCATCCTATGATCCAAAAGCACTTTATGGAAACATTTTAAGCGTGTTATTAACATCCCTAAATAACTGTTTAGCGCTACCTCTCCAGCCCTCTTCTGCCTGAACACACAACACAGCTGGATTTGAGGGTGGAAAAGGCAACATTCAACTGCAACACTTTATAGAAGAGTTTCAGTTCTTGGATTTATCCAATTTATAAATTAGCTTGAAAATAAAAGATGCAACTGTGGCAACAAAAACACTGGGCTTAGATTGTAGAATTCAGCCTAATTGCCAGAGTGACTCACCCTCATCAAACTCAGCTTGGAGAGCTGGGCAGCACGGAAGGACACTGATGGGAGGAAGAACCTGGCTTGCAGCTGACCATGGCTATCCAAGAGAGGCATGTCTACTGGATGCTGTATTTCTCAGCAGATATGTGCCTGGTTCTAAACCAGGATAAAAATGTACATTTAACAGCCACAGACAAGAATGTGAACTGAAAGTCAATCTGTCTCCCGAATGAAAACAGTCACAAGTTGTCAGATGCCCATCAAGCTCTAATGAAAAGCTGCTCCTTCAGCCCTCCAAAAATGATCAGATTGAGTCTGATTTTTCAGTACTAAACAGCCACATTTAATTAACCTTTTCTTACCCACTTACTGAACAGCAATGTCCCTTGACCCACAGCCTGATTTAGAAAGACAGAAAAAATATGCTCAACCTACCAGACCTGCTGGCAGTTTATTGTGGAGATGCTTTAGGGCACGGGCGGCAGTACCCACCGAAGGCGACAGCGCTGGGGATTAGCACCATTCCTCTCCCACAAACATCTGCTCCACGAGGGCACTCCTGGGGGCTGGAGGTCCACAATCTCATGGAGTCAGGTGTGAGCCCTCCAGCATGATCTCAGATGGGAAGATGGTCCCTGGGAAAGACCAGGAAAGCTTTAGGTAGATTCAGGTTAAAGATTTCTCACGTTATAGTGACTGGAGACAACATGGTGCTTTTCACGCGGCGCAAGGCTCTGGCAAGAACAGCGCTGGAGGAGAAAAAACTGAGAGAGATCCCATTGAGAGGTGACAAATGATCCCAGGAAAGAGAAGATGTTCAAAAGTCATACTGCCTTCACTTAAGATTTAGTGCTTGGCATCACATGATGGGGCTTCTTAACATCTGAAGTGGGAAGCACTCAAGGAATACTCTGTGTGAGGCCTGAAACTAGGGTGGGAAAACCATAATGAGCATCCTGGTCATTTATACATATTGTTAGACAGTCAGGACAATGAGGGGTTAACTGAGGTATCTGGATTTCTATCAGCATAACATCATAGCATGTGGAATGGAAATAAAAAACAGCTCTGGAAATTATCCTGGGCTCTGGGGGTTATTAACTCAGCCTTATATTCCTTCCTGAAGGAAGCTGGCAATTCAATATATCACAGCTCTGCAGGATGCAGTGCTCTTCGTCCCTGTGCTTGGGAATCTCTCACGGCAAACTGGAGACAAGACAGCAGCATAAGATTTGCTCTTCCTAAAGCAAACAGCTGCAGCCACACACACAAGGTATCTGCAGGCACAACATCACTTGCTTGCAAGCCATGCGCAGGCCAGAGCTGCTGTACTGAGCTTATGCACTTGGTGGTGAAAGAACAGATCTATTTTATTTTTGTAACATCAGAACAGCTATTGAATTTACTGCTAGTGCCCTCAGGGAGTCCAGAGCGCTGTTGAATGCATATCTAAGTGCTGTGTGAGTGTGCATGGATTTCACGAGTGTGTGTGAGCAGTGTCTCTTCACAGCTCAGAAACATGATGAAGAAACAAGAGGTCAGAGCACCCAGCTCACAGATACTGCACATTTTAAGTCAAGCACGGAGTAAAATGCCTGGTAAGAGAAAATAAGCAAATATTTAGCAAGCAGAAAAGGATTTGACAGAGGAAAAAAATACTGTTAGCCAGCTTCAGAGAACACTCCAGTATGTCCTCAGAAAGACCACATCTCTGTGGGACTGAGGATGCGAGGAGAACGCTGCTGGTGGGGAGAGCTGTATCCCCTTGCAGCCTCCCCACGGCCTGTCCAAGCCAGGCTGGTTCCATCTGCTCCCGGGTTATGAATGAGGTGCTTGAGCCAAGCTCCACTTCAGTCAGCAGGAAACCTTCCAGCCCCGGTAACGATCCGGCCATTAATGCACTCGGAAGGCTGAAGAGTGCTGAAAGGCCGCTCTCCAGGGCTTCACCCCCAGAGATTGTCCCTGCAGAGGTGGAGCCAGCCCAGGAGGGCGCAGAGCGCTGCAGCGGGGGCAGCCAGAGCGCTGCAGCGGGGGCAGCCCGCGAGGCACAGGGCAGGCTGGTGATGTGCCGCTGTGCTGACCCCAGTGTGGCAGTGGGGCTGCCCCGGCAGCGCTCCTCGGGGTGGGTGGCAGGGCCTGGGCCTGGCAAGAAGCTGTCTTGCCCCGAGGCTGGGCAGCCCAAGCCACTGCTCAGCGGCACACAGCCAGCTCCCGGGAACGCTTGCTGCTCCCATCGCACCCACGGCCTGCTCGTGCCAGGGAGAGGGAAAGGCACGAGAGGGCTGTGTCAGGATCAGTGCTAGGAAGGGAATGAGTTATTATTTATCCTAGAGATGGAAATATGAGGGTTCATTGGAGCCTGCCAGCCTGAGGCCACTGCTCTTTTCCTTGAAATCACCTCCAGTTTCCAGGGGCAGAGGGATGCGACCCCAAGTCGCACACGGACACAAGGCAGAGGGGTCTCCCCTTGCCCAACCATCTCCAGGGCAAGCTGAAATGCCAGGAAAACACAGAAGTGGCCAAGGAGAATGAGGACAGCAGAGGTGGTTGGGTGCTTTCAAGAAAAGCACTATGTAAAGTTTTAAGTGGAATATCCCACCCATATAACACTTAATGAGATTTTTCCTAGGTGACCATGAAAAATAGTGCCACCCTGAAAGGCCTGTGCATGTGAAAGCAAATTCCTATTCAGCCATGGCCCAACCCGAGTACATTAACCTCCCTAGGTAATGTATTTGCATTGCTGCTGGCACATGCAGGGCCCGTTGGACTGGCCATTCTCGGCAAATTAACTGTCAGATGCACTCCTGGAAACCCCAGTCTGAGCCAGGCACTGAGGGGCACAGAGAAGGACCCTATCGACTCTTGTGCTCAAAGGGGAGAGCCAACAGACCCCACAGTCTGTGGCAAGTACCAAAGTGCTCAGTATTTACATGGAAAGGGAGGAGCACTCCAGTGTTACCTGGTTAAATGTGTTATTTCCAGCAATAAGGAAAAGATCCACTTCTTAAAAGACTTTAGAAGCACCCAGCCCAGCCCACAGAAAGGCTGAATACAATCCTGAGGGCAAACCACCCTCCCAAGCAATGAAACAGGAATGCTAACCACCCTGGGGGTGACACTAACCACCCTGGGGGTGACACTAACCACCCTGGGGGTGACAAGGCTCGTGTGCCTCCAAGAGAGGATGGAAGATGCTGGAGGCCTGTGGGAAAGAACACGCGACGAGCAAGAAACGCCGAGCGTGACACGGAACAAACCCTCTTGTGTGAGGCTGAGCTGAGCCACTGCCACGCCAAGGACACGCCGCGGCAGCGGCGGCTGCTGCTGCTGACCTTGCCAAGGTGCTGTCTGTCGGTGGGTGCAGTAACCAGATGTATGTGGCTGAGGACTCTGAGGAGATAATCTGATTGTTAGAGCTGATCTGATCTGCGGTGCTGCAGCAGCCTGTGCGGTGACTGCTCGGCACGCTGACACCGTGTGCCTGCAGGTTCCCAGAACAGGTCAGCTGGGGATAAGGCTTCCCTTCAGCACAGCAAAAGCAGACTGCTCTTAAATGAAATATTCCAGGCTTTTACAGGGGGATGACGGGGAAAGGGTTGTCTCAACCTCATTTTAACATTTGAAGACATTTCCTTTCCTTCGGGGAAAGGGTTTTTTTCACCACGAGAAACCTATAGTATTTTTAAATAACCAAGACTATCTACCAGAAGGCATTCTGGTTTCCAAGGAAAACCACATTATCATACACAAGGTACATCCCAGTTAGTAACAAGTGCACTATCAGCAGAACCCCTGAACCACACTAAATGTCACCACATTTAATAAGATACAGTTGGAGTTTCCTGAATGTAAAGATTGGAACGGGTGACTCGGAAGGCAGCCCAACCAAACCATGGCTGTGTATGCAGTGAGAACACCAACAGAAGTCACACTGTGCTAAAGAGCCTCCTGCTACCACACCAGAATGAGGAAGGCACCCAGAGGGTTAAACCTCCAACCACACATGTGCTCAGGTGGCCTCTACCTGTCTGTGGAAGATGCCCAGGGACAAATATACAAATTATCTTGTAAAAACCCACAAACCCCCTGCCTCAGTGGCAGCTGTTGTTGTGAGGGCTGTGTGTGACTGCATGAACCTGAGCAGCAGCTCTGAGAGCTCTCTGAGGCTTTGCTGCACCACGGCCACGGCACCAGGACCTGACGGCACCTCCAGAGCTGACGCCCAGGTCAGCTTGCTGGTTCTCAGATGGAACTGGGGCAGTCTCAAGAGATGTAAGTAATGGAAAAGGTTCTCTCATTTATCTACTGCAGGGGGAGAAGCTTAAAAAAAAATAAGGGTGGTCTCAGGAGCTGCTCCTGTTCACACTCTGTCGTGTGACTAAAACTGACTTGCTGGAGTTCTTTACTTCCCTGGCCAAGTCACTCCTTCCTGAGGGGCATCTTCTGCAGCACCTTTCCTGCTACTGCCTTGTCTCAGGAGAATGTCCACGCAGGTATCCTCTTCTCTGGCTTGTCAGAGGATTCGGGAAAGCTCTCACTAACCTTTGATTGTGGAAAGCATTACACAGACCCGTGAAACATCCCACCAACAGCCCCGTTTGCAGCCGGGAAGCAGCTGCAGGGCAGCCCTTTCCTCACCGTGTGTTTAGTGTGGCAGCTGTGGATCCAGGATTTGCATCCCAGATTTTCCAATCTTTTAGCTGTTTGTGCCTACTCCTTCGAGGCAGTCTCTCCTCGCAGCTAAGAGGATGTGTCCATCTGGCTTCTGACTTTCGAGCTGATCACTGCTCCCTAAAGCAGGGAGCAGCCGGTGCTGGGAGCGGGTGCCCGAGGGCACAAGACGTGCTGCCCGCCCTGCAACCGCTGGCACCGCAGCCTGGTGGCTTGTCCAGCAGCGGCAAGGGCTGGAACTGCCGGTCTGCGAAGTGCCGGCAGCCCGGAGGTGTCCAACACAACGTCGGGCAACAGCTCCAGGGCACCCGGGTTTGTGGAAGTCCTGACCATTCAATAACTGCAAATGCTCACAGGACATGAATCCATAAGCAAAGTGCTGATGCCCCTGTGCCCACCTCAGAGACAGTGACTTGCCTGCAGGCAGAAGGGTTTCACAGCCTGGATCGCAAGTGACATCGGTGCCAGCAGCCATGACGTCAGTGAAACCTCGCACATGAATGTGTAAAGGACTTGAGAGGGCAAGTCAGAGTCTCAGCTTCATAACCAAAGGGTTGGATGCTCCTGTAGCTAACTGCTAGAGGAGGTTTGGTAATGTGACACGTAAGAAAGTCTAGTCATGGATGGGGGACAGAACCAAAGGACCAGGAGCCTTACTGGCAGGACGGGGGATTCACAGCTGCCAGCTCCAGGGACCAGAGCCAGGCCTGGCAGCACCTGAGACTGCAGCACAAAGGAGTAAAGGGACAGGAATCAGAGTCTGATGGTGGCAGAGGATTAATTGGTCATTCAAAACAAGAGAGGAAAACAAAGCAGGAAAAAACAAGAAAAAATAAAACAATAACCACAAACCAGAAAATTGGGTAACTAAGCAACATGAAAGCCATTATGGGCAAGGACAAACTAATCTGTATTTAAAAATACAACCTGAGCTATCCTGCACAGAGATTCAGAAGGAAAGATCACATCATGACTGTGTGTATCTGTTGCACACACAGGCAGGTAAAGAGGGTATTAGACTGCAGTAGCAGGAGATGGGAAGTAAGCTGGGGGGCACAGCAGCGTGGTGGTGAGGCACGTGGTGGGCACTCGTCACCACACTGACATCCAGCTCACAGAAACGTAGCAGGTACCAGTGGGTAGTAAAGGATCCAGGGTCTGGGATTTTTCTGAGGAGTCATTGGACAGGCAGTTATGAAGTGATTGCTAGTGTGCAGGGGAAAAGGATGCTTCACTTCTCCACAATACAGCCAGAAGCAGCAGCCCCTCTCCAGGCCATTGCTGGGAGGCAGCTACCTGATTTTCCTGATTTTCCCTGGGGAATGAGGAATCTTCCCTCTGGCACACCATAAACCCTGGCAGCAGCTCCCCCTCGTTCTGCTGCTCCTGGGCTCAAACCACCACAAACCAAACACAACAGGAGCAACACTGCAGCCTCGAGTCACGAGGAGCAGGGCTGGCAGCACTGGACCCAACATGACCAGCAGCAGCGTTGATGAAAGGTGCAACAGCAGCTCCCAGGCCTCTCCTCAGGTGCAGTTTCAGTACCTCAAGCAGCAGCACAACAGGTCTGGCTGCCACTGTGTCCCAAGTATTGCAGAGAGTGGAGCTGTGCTGCTCAGACACCCTTGTTTCAACCACACATCACACAAGTCCTTGACGAAGGAGGAACCAGAGCATTCCCTGGGCTGGCAGTGGAGCCTCTGTGACACTGATCTAAACCACCCCGTGATACAGACTCACCCAGGTGATGTGCTGGAAACAGTGCAGCAGGATATGGAGAACAGGGATAGCACCTACA
>VXBZ01000177.1:0-21373 GCA_013399135.1 Heliornis fulica | reverse complement strand
CGCAGTTTCCCTTTACTTTCAGTTACATATAATTAATAAATCTCACAGCCCACCCCTGTTCAGTGCTGATGTGCATGGGTGAACATGGCCCCTCTGGCCCAAGCTGGTTCAGTCTGTGGAGCAGGGCAATACTCTTTATAATAATACTTTATAATAATAATTATAATAATACTTTAAACAGGGCCACAGAGCGTTGCCATCCAACCACAGCAAAATGAGGATACAGCGAGGTCCTCCCTGTCTCTGGTAAGGCCTCACCCGAATCTCAGCTCGCATCACGTACGTGTCACAGTGCTGCTTCTACACCTGTTTTTAAACTTGAATGCAATCAGTCACCCAACAGAACAGACCAACATGCTGCACCTTCTAGTACCAGAGGTACCACTGAGCTGTTTACTTCTAGAAAACCAATCAGAGTGTGTGGAGACACATATTCAGTTGTGGCATCTTAGGTGTAACATTTGCTTCTGAAATGTTCTTTAGATGCCGATCTGCTATCTACAAGTGACCAGGAGTAACAGTCCATGTATGTGCCTGAAAAAAGAGCCAAACACTCTTACACATCTCTCAGCAGCCCTCGGACAAGGCAGAACTGATGTCAAATGCCACACACTAACGGCACTGAGCGAACGCGCCCGTGTCCCTGCCCTACCTGCCGCCTCTCTGGCGCAAGGGAGCCCAGCTGGCTCTCCTCAGTAGCTGCACCCTCCTCCCCACAGACACCTGTCTGGATCTGACACCCAGGTCTGCAGGCTGCACATGACGATCAAGCTCCAGAAAGCAAACAGCCTTCCACCAGGCACCAGAACCACCACAGCACATCACAGAAACCAGTATAAACAACGCTGTTACAACTCCAGCAACCAACCAACCGTGTGCAGCCCGGGAAAGCACCAGGCCCTAGTGACAGAGACTTCTAAGTGTGAGGAGAGCAGAGCAGACCCAGGCACCGAGGGAGGCCACCCCAGCAGCACGGGCAGCAGCCGAGCACGGAGGAAGCAGCGCGCCTGGCTACCCACCGCCTCGCCGCTTGGCCGCGCGACGAAGACCAGCGGCGTCTCCCCTCCACAAGGAGAGAGCAGCTTTCCAGTCACGCTGCACACCTCCTTCCCAGCAGGTCAGGACCACACTCTGCCTTCGGAGAGGGAAGGAGCTACCGCTGTGATTTGCCCAGCATTTGCCATGAAAAAGCCGTGCCACCCCAAGCCCTGCAAGACAGAAATGTACCTGCACACTTCCACAGACTGAATCAAACTTACAACAGACTTTAATGAGATTTAAAAATCATTTCAGACAAGAAACGCGCTCAAGAAGGATTCTGGAGAGCCTTTCCTCACCTTCGCTTCAACTCAGCAGCGCGGCAGCTCCGGGCTTGTCACAGCTCCAGCTCCAAGGGGCTGTGACTCAGCAAAGGGAGCAGCTCCTTATTTTTCAGATGGAACTTACCAAACGGTGCAAATATTACAGGGAGGATCTGCCTCCTGGATCCACTCCTCCGCCAGTCTCTCCCGAGATCTTTCCACTGAACCCTCCCCATCTGGTTACGTTATGACAACAGGAAACGGTTTCTTCGGGGAAAAATCAACCGCAAGCCTGCCTGGGAGCCCGGCTGAGCGAGAGAGAGAGGATCCCAACCTCTGTCTGCTCTCTCTTTACAAGAAAAGGTGGCGCCTTATGATGAGCCAGGAGTCACGCTGCTCCTAGGCGGACACCCTCGGATCTGCCGGCATCTGTGGTGTGCCTGAAGCTCAGCGCCAGACCCCCGGCAGGCTGGGGGAGGTGGGAATTGCCCCCGAGCAAGGCCACTGCCTCCCTGCCCCATGGTCTCAGCCTGCCGACGCAGACACCCCTCTGGCCCCTCCACAGACACACACCGGCTGGAGGGTCGGCGCTCACCTCAGACCCCAGGCACGGCGGAAGGAGCTCTTGACCCCAGCACAGCCCCAGCTCAAGGTCCAGACCCCGCTGCCTCCCTCTGCTCCTCACTGCCAAAACCACAGAGAAACTGTGCGTGGAGAAGTCTTGGCACAGGATTTCGGGCGAGATGTGCAGCCTGAGATGGTCTCTGCTAGGCCGAGAGCAAGATGGCGGCACCCCGGCCCTGCTGCAGGCACAGGGCGTACGGCCCCGCGGGCAGCCCGCAGCTCTCCCTGTCAGGCAGCAGCGAGTTCCCACAGCGCAGGGACAGCACACTAGTGAGCTCTGCCAGCCCCCAAGCGTGCTGCAGTGTAGAACCCAGCCTCCCCCACTGACCGAAGCAGCCCAGCTCGCCAGTAGCCAACACAAGGCCATGTGCATTGGACCATCCAGAGCTCCAGGCCAGCTCCAGCGCCGGCCGCGCATCGGGTCTGGGGAGCAAGACCGGTAACCATCCATCTCACACACACCTTCCTCTCCCCTCTGGCCCTGGCCAAGGGGTGCTGCTCTATGGGGTGCATAGGGCTCCCTCGAGACCCATGAACCCACACAGCTCCCAGACAGGATCTGGGGTGCTCCCAGTGCCACTGTATCAATCACGTGAGATTTGTTTTCCTTATCCAAGCTGTGCCAGTTCCCCATTACACCAGATAATACAGAACAGACTCTTCCCCCTCCCAACACCCCACGAGTTATTTTCCAATTTACTGAATTTTTTACTACTCCACTTTAAAACAAAGACAAGAAATGTTGTCACTGCCACTGTATTTGCTGATCACTCACAAAAGCAAGTGCAAGAGGGAAAGCAAAGGCTTCATGCCAAGCCCATCCCTGGGCACAGCAGGCTCGTACTTCTGAGTGCTGTTTTGCAACGAGAAAAACAAGGGGTGCTTGTTGGCAATGATGGGACCTTACTGGGAGCTGGTGCTGCAGGGCCAGTGCCATGCAACCAGGTCACCCACCATCTTCAGCAGATGTAACACTGCCCATAGCCACAGTAAATCTTCTACTGGCCTGTGCTCAGCTGCTGCAGATCTAAAGAGCCACACAGACAGAAACACTGGCCCAGAGCTGATGCAGTCACCAGTGTACAATGAGAAATAAAAGTTCTGGTGGAGACCTTCAGAATGGATTAAAGGACTGAATGAGTAAGAAATCAGAAGAACAAAATTTTCATGGCATGCAGGAGACCTCATGGTGAATACCTGAACAACCACAACATGAGCCTGAAGTGCTATGGAATCACAATTTAAACCAGCAAGACTTGAGACCCCCAAGGAGACCCCACGAGCTCCTGGGCAGCTGGGTCTGCCCTGCTTGGCTGTCCTCCCGCTGCAGGTGCTGCTTGCAGCCAGGCAATACACCCATCTTCATTCCCAGCAATGGGAGGCACCAGTCTGGACCCCACCACGAGAACCCCTTGGGATTCACCCAAATCATACATAATGACAATGATGTCCCTGAAAGCAGGGCAGAAAGGGGTGGAAAGGCTAGAACCTTCTATTTCTTCCTCACTGATTCTGCATGCAGCCTGGCTCCTGGTTTTCAGAGTCCCAGACTGGTCTGGGGTGAGGACCATCAAGTTCCAACCCCCCTGCCACAGGCAGGGCCACCAACCTCCAGGCCTGGAGCTAGACAAGGTTGCCCAGGGTCCCATCCAACCTGGCCTTCACTGCTTTGTTTTTGTTATAATATCCTTAAAAGGGAAATAAAATATCCTGTCTGGAGCTAAACAGCTCCAGTAACTTTTCTTGCCCTTCTTCCCTTCTGCTTTTCCTTATGGGACAGGTTAAGGCAGAAAAACATATTTCTTTTGGTTTGAGTCACCCCTTGACAATTGTTCAGCACCCAGAGGTATCACGGGGCTCTGAAAACACGAGCAGCCGTGTGGGGAGCGTCTGTTCCCTCCTCCTGACCCCTCAGAGCCAGGACTCGAGCAGGCCCCGGCCCTCCCCGCTGGCTGGGGACAGCGGTGTCATCGCTCGCTCCCTGGATTCAGGGAGGAGATGACTCTTTGCCAGCAAGCAGGCTTGCAGCCAGAGAGATTCCAAAGACAAACGAGCTGAGGAACAGCATCCCCTCACAGCAGCTTCTCACCGGACACCGACCCCTCCTGAGGGGCAGCAGTTGCTATGGAGCCGGGGCTGGGCTCCGCTGCGTTCCAGACCACCTTCTGCTGCCTGGCAGCAGCTGCCTCTGCATCCCTGCCCCGTCCTTCTCTTCCCAAGGATGCTTTGCTCTTTCCTAGCAGGAGGGCAGTGTCTCCCCCACAGATCAGTAAATTATGTTTAGAGCCAGGTCTCCAAGGGCTGTAGGCAAAGGCAGTATCTGAAGCACACTCCTGCCGCGATGAACGCTGCTGACCGAAGAATTTTTATGAGGCAATTCTCTCTCAATCATATTAGTCAAAAAATGGACATTTTTAAAAATAGCAATTATGATATAAAAAAAGTTAAACTGTTTTAGAATGATATTTGATTTTTTGGAATTGCTTACATTTAGTAAAACAAGAGTTTTAAAGCCTGAATTTAAAACATTTTCCAAGAATCGCCGGGTCGCTCTGGGTGGAAAAGCCCTTTACATGACCAAGCCCAAGTGCTAACCCAGCACTGCCAAGCCCACCGCTCCCCCAGGTCCCTGAGCACCACATCTCCACGGCTTTGAACACCCCCAGGGACGGTGACCCCCCCGCTGCCCTGCGCAGCCCGGCCCAGCGCTCGACAGCCCTTCGGGGGAGGCATTTTCCCTCCTCTCCCACCCAAACCTCCCCTTGAGGCACAACTTGAGGCCGGTTCCTCTCGTCCCAGCGCTTGTTCCTGGGGAGAAGAGACCGACCCCCCGGCTCCCCCCCCTCCAGGGATTGCTGAGAGCGAGCAGGTCTCCCCTCAGCCCCCTCCTCCCCAGCCCAACCGACCCCAGGTCCCTCAGCCGCTCCCATCAGACCTGTGCTCCAGACCCTTCCCTGCTCCATCGCCCTTCTCTGGACCCACTGCAGCCCCTCCATGTCCTTCCTGGAGTGAGGGCACAAACCTAAGCCCAGCACTCGAGGGCTGGTCCCACCATAGAATGGATCTCCTGCTCTAACCTGGTCAGCCCCAGCAAACTGATTCGGGGGCTGGGGAGAGCAAAGCTTCTTCCTCAGCCAGGGAGCAGGATGGGTTCTCCTGCTGTTGCCAAAAGGAAGGTACCTGTCAGTTTTGTTCTTTGTCCTTTATCATCTCTGATGACTTAGCAGCAAATGCTAAAAATAAATTTTCATGGTTTATCTTCAGAGGAGATATGGTACAAACTTTTAGAAAACCTCAAAACCTCTATCCCAGGGAGAATACTTGAGATATTTCATAAGCCAACTGAAACCTTATAGAAAGGTACTGTGAGCCTGCCCACTGTGCAACTTTACACACAGCTCTGGCTCTGTGAGCAGCTTTCCAGGCCTCCTCTCGTGAATGAGACAGCAATTAAGATAGTCCCACACTTGTGAAAAGCAGTCGAACACAAGGCACTTATTTTTCATGCACAGAGGCATTGCTGAAAAACAATGACCTAAAGCCATCATGAGCTGTCAAAGAAACAAGGCAATACTCCAATCTCCAGAGCCAAGCCAGGGCCATTCAGGTTTCTGCTTCATACTTGGGATGTCTAATACAGCTTTAGAGACAGGCAGTAGGCAGGACAGAACCCAAATCTAGACACAGCTTTGACCTTCCACAGGAAAATGCATCAGTAAGGAAATAAACACATTTTTGTAACAAGTAACTGCTACTAATCCCACCCACATGATGGATGGCATAAATAGAGATGTGATAAAACTGATTCTGGCTGCAAATAACTTGAAGGAATGTCTCAAAATTTTGACCCAAAGTGAGTTGAGCCTTGCTGGGAACCCTAAACTCCAAGGAGCCTTGAGGGACCAATGCTTGGACTTATACTACAGTAACCAGATGAGTCCCACCAATATGAAATAAGCAGCCATGAAATGATGTTCACAGTCCCCACCTTGAGCCAGTGAACCAAAGTTGCCTTTATTAAAACAGCATCCTAGGTTCTGCACCCCATCACCTACTGCTCACATGGGAACAGGGGCCTGTTTCCCATGTGAGGAAATATCTCCACGTACATCCCACAGCAGTGAATGCAACAGACGACCACGGCTGGTAGTTACCAGCACAGTTACTGCTCCTAACAAGACAAAACATTGCTGGTCCTTAGTGTTGATCACAGCCTGAGGGCTAATGAAGCTTTGTGAGAAAAAAAATAGTTTCTCTCCTGTATGCTTTGACTTCCCTTTCCCTCAAGAGTTTATAGAGCGCTTATACAGATAAAAACTCCTATCTATCCGTGTATGAGATATCAATAAATATATATATATAAAATATAAATATGTACTAAAATTACTGTGGCATTAAAAAATCAATGACAGCAATCTGGAACATAGAGGTCATAGCCAGGACTAAACACCTCAGCATATTGTCCAAGCACTAAAGATTATTATAGAAACTCAAAGGGCAAACCCTTCCCAGGTATCCAAGGGAATTACACCTCGAGGCTACTTTTACACTTGTTTAAGTGCCTGGAGGTGGGTTCTGATCCTCACTTTTAGGTATCTGGTTGCTTTGCCCCAAATGAGCACTGCAATCCACCAGTGGTGTGCTCAGCCCATGCAGCTGGAAGAGCAGTGCTGGGAGGCTGCAGCACCAAGCCAGGCCCGGGACAGTAACACTGACACAACCCAAGTACCGGCTGATGGTTCACCCAGCCGGTAACTGGTCACATGAGACGTGAGCTGAGACCAACAGCAGCTTCAGCACAAGAGGTGGTAACCAGGAGCTGAGACCAACAGCAGCTTCAGCACAAGAGGTGGTAACCAGGAGCTGAGACCAACAGCAGCTTCAGCACAACATCACTCCCCAAGGTTGTGCCACCAGTGGCTCGGGCAAAGCCCAGTGCTGGGGCAGCTGGGGTTCCCTGTCTGGCAGTATGCAGAGCCTTACACACGCTTATGTATCCCAAGTTATTCGGGGAAGTGCCTGCCCCACCTCTAAAGCGAGATGTGATGTGCCTGGAGCTGACAGCACGGACACAGGGACTGCAAGCCAGGGGTTAAATGTTGATAAACAGGCAGCAGATAGTTCCAGGGCTCTGGAACCGCACCTGGAGCTACCACATACATTCCTGGAAGCAGCAGATTTGAAGAAGTGATAGAGACAGTGGATGCCAAGGCAATGAAAAGGTGACATGTCAATCCTGAGGGCTGTCAGGAGGCAGGAGCAATATATTTCTCCATTTCCAGGACAGCTTTTATTAGTAACTGAATTACCTGCATTCATTTAGTGCTGCTATACCATAATTCCTTCAGACTCTGTTCCAAAGTGATGCTTTATAAATCCTTGCATCTTCTGCCCCTATCTTCCCCTCATGATCTGGAGATACACAGACATTCCTTCCCAGATGTACAGCTGCTCCTGAGCTCACACTACTGGGTGCTGCTGTTTGCTGACTGACCTAGAAATACAGGCTGAAGATAAACATTTGTGTCTGCATGATGCTCTTCAGTGCCAAATGCAGTTGTTGAGTGACTTATTTTTAAACAACAGTGACAATATTTTTAGCAGAAGCACCTATTTTCCCCTAGTTTCACATGCTTGTTCATAACTCATTATTCATTCATAACTCATTAACTCATAAAGAGTTAAACAACAACCTTCCCCCCTCACATACTTGTCACTGCTCTGACAGTGAAATCCGTCAGCGTCCGGGGCAGCGGGACAACCCGACCGGAGCTGTTCCTGCCACCTGGCCTTCACCAGTACCAACAAGCAGACCAGCACTGGAGAACCAGTGTGTTGCTTGCTGGAGGCCACTGGGATTTTTCAAGAGCACGCTGGTGTAAGTCTGCTCCTGCTGAGTAGCTCAGCTCTCTGGCTTCTAGCCTTAGACAACAGAAGAAAATACATCTTTTCCTTCCACATGAACTCTACACACATGGAAAACGCCCAACTTCTTATCTAGAAAAGGGAACAGATGCATTGTGGGCCAGGATGGCTGACTGCTGCTCCTGAGAGACTGCCAGAGACTCGGGAAAGCAAACACCATCCCATCCCATCCCATCCCATCCCAAATCCTGCTCCATTCCCTTGCCATACCCGCCTCTCTCTACTGCCAGATACAGACGGTGATAATGGAGTGACAACAGCAGAATGTTTAACCCCTGCAGTTCCCCCTGCCTAGCACATTCTAGGCTCTCCTGGGCTGCCCAGGGCACAGGCTCTACTGAAGAGGACAAACCTCTTACAGCCACACTGACCTGTGTGCAGGGACAGCAGAGCTCATTCTGCTGCCCCCACGTCACTCCTGGGACTTTCACCCAGGATTCCGGCAGACACCATGAACAGAAGGGCATTAGGGATTCCCAACCTCAGCTTAACTTCTGGGAGGAAAACACCCCAAACACCCCACGTGCTTCTCCAAATGGTATTTTGCAAGGAAAGGAAGGGAAAGCTTCTCCCCACCGTTTCACAGTCCATCACCAAGCGGCAGGTTACACCTTGCAGAGCTGCCGGCAGCTGCCCGCGGGGCTCTGGAAGGGTTTATTCACCTTCCTGCTCTCCCAGGGGTCTGGCTGCTCCATCCCTGTCAACACCAAACAGATTCTGGCCATCCACAGCCACCCTGCTGCTTACCAGGCTCTTGTGGAGAAACTCATTGCACATGCTTCCCTACTTCAGGTTTTCCTTTGGAACAGAGTAATAATAAAGACAAAACTAACTTTGAGGGGAAAAGAGCACAGGTTTTTTTTTCCCTCCCCACCTCTCGCTGATGAGCCTGACACACAAACCCTGTCACTCTCCTGCCCTCAGTGGCACCTGCTTCTCCTGCCTCAGCCTGCTCAGCCACCCTTACCCACCACTCCAGGAGGCCATCCAGCACTCCTCTCCCTTCCATTCCTTCCCAAACCCACAATCACTCCCACTTTCTGGGCTGCTCACCTCTTCACTGTTGTCCTGAGGAATCTGGGATTGTAAAATCTCACCAGGCTGAGACTGTAAGTGGCTTGGCACACAGATAGTTTTGTACAGGGGAAAAAAAAAGAGCAAAAAAGAAGACTCCCAGACCAGAGAGGACCAAACCCACCTGTTTGGAAGAGCTGCCTGGCAGAGCTCCCAGGGACCCTGCAGTGAGCTCTGCCTAGAACCAGGTCAACCTCCTCAGCCTGCTGGGCTGATGGACAGGGTAAGGAGGGACCCCAGGGCACAAACCACTGGGTCTGGAACTCCTGCTAGGCCTGACTGTATCACAAGGGCAGCTAAAACTAATGAGATTTCCCTTCCACTACAAGCTTGCACATCAGCCAAGTCCAAAGCTTCGGCAGTGATGCTTCTGTCCCTATGAATGTCATGAACAGGTATGAGCAAGATGTGGAACTGGAATTTCTGCATGTGCAAATCTAAGAAACAGTCACATTCAGGAAAGCTTTGGAAGAGTAGAAAAAATCCCTAAACCAAACACCTTCCCTTGGCTGGTTTCAAAAGTTTGTTTTGATTTTTCTCTAGCTGTGCTGCTACATGGTGCTACCTGTGATCTCAGGGGATACAGGTCAGCCTGTACCATACTTTTTGAAATGAACTAGTTTTTCTCAGTGCCTTTCCTGTGGTCATTGGAGCTGCTCAACAAAGGCCAAATGGATGTACAGTCTGTATTATGAATTTACAGTCTGTGTTAGGAAGCAGGAAAACAAAGAGGCAGGAGGTGTAAAGGAGAGAAGCAGACAGCCCAGTGTCTGAGGGGTGATGAGGGCAACGAGCCTC
This sequence comes from Heliornis fulica, assembly GCA_013399135.1. Classification (NCBI taxonomy): domain Eukaryota; kingdom Metazoa; phylum Chordata; class Aves; order Gruiformes; family Heliornithidae; genus Heliornis; species Heliornis fulica. Next base: position 11,651 of record VXBZ01000177.1, on the reverse strand, counting down.
TCCCTGCCCCCTTCCCAACCCGAACAGCACCTGACAAAGCCTTGTGTGGGATACTGAGAAAAAAGGGAGACTCAAGCAGAAAGCCAAAGTGCCCAAACATAGAATGAATCCTCCTGCAAACAACAGAAATAATAAACCATTCACCCTGTCGTGACAAGACTGACTGAGCCTCCAGGTCAGGTCCCCCCCGAGCGGAGGGGAGTCTCCTGCAGTCATGGCCACCGTCAGACTGCGTCTTTGTGGAAGTACCAGATGTTTGTGCACACAAACAAATCCCTGGCTGACTGAGCAGACAGGGATCAGGTTGGGAAAGCTAAAGCTCAGATAGAATTAAATCTGGAAGGGACATCAAGGACAACAAGAAAGGCTTCTCTAGGTACATCAGTGATAAAAGAAGATGAGGGAAAAATGTGGGTGCTCTCCAGAAGGGAATGGAGACCTGGTTACCTGGGATATGGAGAAGGATGAGGGACTCAACAACTTTTTGCCCTGGTCTTCCCCAGCCAGTGCTCCAGCTGCACCACCCAATGGCAGAAGGCAGAGGCAGGGACTGGGAGAAGGAAGAACTGCCTGGGAGAAGATCACGTTTGAGAACACCTAAGGAACCTGAAGGTAATCAAGTCACATTGTGCACCAATCTCTGCACTTCTCCGACTGCAGCTAAAAAGTCCCATCCCCTCATCACACAAACATAACCACATCAGCTACATTTAGGGAGCTTTCTTTCTCCCTGTTAATGTGAAAATCTGAAGATTAGCATCTGAGGTAAAGAGAAATCTGTGCTTCAGATGGTTATATTAGATTTCTATTATGCCTTTGAGTTTCTCATTAACTTTCTTTGCTGATATTTCTTTTCAGCTAGAGTAAGGTAATCTCACATACAAGCATGAACCCTGGATATATTAAGCCAACATTATGGAATATTTTGAGGCAGCTTCAAAACCTTGCTTAACCCTGAGGTGTGAGCACCAGTTATTGGATGGATAAAATCTTCTGATTTAGTTTTATCCAAAAGGAATCCAGATTGTGGATTTTAATCCACACTTGGGCACATTTTTATTATGAACCACGGCCACGACTCGTTTGAGCAGCTAGAAAAGCAATCCAGTATCAAATGAATGAAACCAGTGCTTTAGTACAGGGTTGGTTAGAATGCAAAGTTCAGAAAAAGCTTTTCAGGAAGGCCATGGGAATTCTCCTGAGTGTCCTACTCGAAGGTCATGCAAATCAGTAAATCTTCAGACACTTGGATATTTAGCAAAGTTCTCCCTCTGGGCACATCCCCAGTCCCTGAAGTCAGCAAGATTCTTGACAGTGACTCAGTGGCATCAGAATCAGGCCTTTTGCATGCAATTTCTTTTTAAATTAAACACCATTAATATGGGGCTTGTTTCAGATTTACATCCCAGTAAAATACAGTATGTGCCATCTGGAGTGCATTAACGCTGTCCTGTACCTACCGTACGTGCCAGGGGACACATCTATTATGCAACTAAGGGTCACAGAAGACAAAACAGAGCACTCAGCAAAAGGATGAGCTGTTGTTTTGGTACTAAAAGCCCAAGTTGAATCAATTAAGGTCTATTCTGATTTTCAGAGGGTTGAAATAGAGGAAGCAGGTTGCCACGGACCGGTGACCAGCCCGGGTGGCTGACAGTGTGCTCTGCCATCACTGCCTCGCTGCTTCCAGCAGAATAAACAACTGTGACAACATGAGCCTCCTGCAGTACCTGACATCACCTGGGCAGCAGCTTTCCAGACCAGAGGCAGGTTTCAGGTAGTGCTGGGACACCTCATCCCAGCTGGCCTGGGAAAGCTGGGATGAGGTGTCCCAGCTACGGTGCTACGGTGCGGCGGCTGAGCACAGAACCNCATCCCAGCTGGCCTGGGAAAGCTCAGCCAGGGGCATCGTCCCCCTCTGAAGCCTGGAGCCCAGCCCGCCCAGCAGCCAGCCCACCCGGCTGTGCATGGAACTGACAACAGGAGGAAATGAGAACCCAGAAACATTAGTTAAAGGGTGGACAATGCACATTCTGCATCTTCAACTGACACTGACTCTTCACACGAGCTCCATGACAAATAAGGCCCCTGTTTGCACGTGCCCTTGGCAAGGTCAAACGGTGGTGGCACCAGTGGCATGACTGAAGAAGCAGCAGAGGTTACGGACTGGGTTTACAGAAAGACAACGCTCCATGCCTGGCTGCTTGGCTGAGTGTGTGAGGAAGCAAATTCTGTCCTCCAGCCATTTTCCCAAGCCTCAGACACTGCCTGCACTTTCCCAGAGGATGTAGTGGGGGTCATGGGAGGCTACAGATGAAATCTATTGAACCTACGTTTCGATTCAGCATGGTCGGTGAGTGACAAAGCCCTAACCACGTGTTCCTGGACACAGCGACTTGTGGATTTGCAGAGAAAACTGCAAGGATGTAATTCTCCCTTAGAGTAACTGCTGCAGAATTGTGTAAAGTCCCAGAGATCTTGGAGGGCTTTAGACCTACTGGGGTACAGAGCACGTGGCTTTAAGTGCCAAAGGAAAATCAGGGAATTCCCTTTCTGGGTTAGATGACTGGTAGGAATCGCTCAGCATCTGCCACCAACAGTAGTCAGTGCTTGAGGCCCAAGGGACAAGGAAACTCCCCTTCTCCTTTGCATGCAGCTGAATGCTGCTAGTATCCTATCAAATAAAGAGAGAATTACAGGGATGATTTAATTTGGAAGTCTGAAGTACTGGTTAACATTTGGCTGCTTTTACCATAAAATGTAGGTACAAATGTCTTAAAATTACTCAGTCCCTTTTGAGACTCGCAGCCAGAGTAGTTGGACGGAGCAGCTTTGTGTTCAAATCCTCCATCAACTGGTCAGTTGGTTAGCATAAAAGTTTTAGAGACTTCTATTTATTTTTCCATTTTAGCTGAACCTCTGCTGTGGGTTATACATGAAGACTGGCACTGGAGAAGCTGCTAAACTTAGAAGACAGATATTTTAAAGGAAAGTGTTAGCAAAGAATGTTATTCAATTACGTCCTGGCTTTGGCTGAGATGAGTTAATTTTCTTCCAAGCAGCCAGCACAGTACTGTGGTTTGGATGCAGAATGAAAATGATGTTGGTGATGTGCTGATGCTCAGTTACTGCTGGGCAGCTGAGGTGCCCACACTATGCCAAGGACCTCAGGCCTGGCCAGAGGTGCAGGAAGCCAGGAGAGCAGGGCCAGGATGGATGCCCCGGAGGGATGTCCCATAGCACAGCACGGTGGGCTCCCTGCACAGGGACCTGGGGAGGCTGGCTGGGAGGGGATGGGTGTTGGGCTGTTGTATGTCCTTCTGCATGGGCTGAGCAACTGCACTTGGGCATCATTTGTGGTGGTGGTATTATTCCCTTTGTTATCCTATTAATCTACCCCTCAACCCACCAGTTTGCTGTTCCATTCTCCACCCCAGGCCATGGGGAGGAGGGTGATGCTTTGCTGCCCGCTGGTGCAAACCCACAGTGACACTGTTGAATTTGAGCCATCTGCAATAGAAGGTCATCTTTCAGAGATGCATTTTGGAGAGGGGAATTAGGAAGCGAAACAAAGCTTCTTTCTTTGTATAAATTGACAGCACACTTGGAAAGTTTCTGAAGCTTCACCAAGTAGGAGGTGTTGACAACTGTCACTTGCAGAGCATATAATAAGGGGAAGATTTATAGGCACACAGTTCCACAAATATATCCAAGACTGGTGCTTTTCCAGACAACCAATGGGCCTTAAGCACATTCTTAAGTCTTCTGAAACTGGGGGGCTATTTCCCATCAGGGCCCTACTGACACCTGCAGCCCCCTCTAGTCCAGCAGTCTAGTGCCATCTGCCTTTTCATTCCCTGCCACAAAAGCCAAGCCTCCTCACCAGCCTGCTATTTCCAGGGGAAGAACAAGCAGCTACTCCTTGGAAAGCTGGCTGGTGCCAAGACAAAATTGCCAGGAATTCCTCTGCAAAAGCAAGAACCAGCAGCCCCGACACCGAACCTTCCGTTTCACAGCGTACCTGAAGCACCACCATGCACTCAGACACACAGAGAAGAGCAAAACTGAGGAAGAGGTGGTAGGTGAAGGCTGCTGCACTCCAACTGAGAGCTGGGAGCACAGACTGACAGCAGTGAACATCTCCTGCCAGGGAATTATTATTTTACACTACAGAAGGTCCTCTGGAAGTATCACAACACGAGAAACAACAGGCAACAGCCAGTCTGACTCCAGTGTATTTGTTTTCTAATTTCTCTCTGCATTTCAAACAGTGTCAATAGAGGCACAGCCACATTAACTGACAGGAGAAGAAATCCTGATGAGATAAATGACATCCCAAACCCCCAAGGCAGCAAGCAGCAGGGAAAACCACACAGCTTTCTGGTTTCCACCCAAGGGGTTAAGCAGCACGGGACAGAGCGTTCTCGAGGTACGCAGTGTACGCAGCGGAGTCCCGAGGACAGGGAGCATCCAGATCAGTCACTCGGCGAGCACAGACACCAGGCTGGGAATTCAGGAATCCATCCTAACTTGTATTAACCCAAAATAGCCTCATTTACAGCTGTGGAGGACATTTATCCACAATTACAGGCCCTGGCATCCCAACTCGGTCACATCTCTGTGAGCACCCTGACGAATAAATGGAGCAGGAAGGTGCAGCCCACTTAACCAATGAAAGGACAGGACATTATCAGCAAAGCTGGTGCAAATCAGAGCTGTGCTTATTAACCACACCAAAGAGAAACCAGGTATTCAGGGGGAAAACAGAATCCCTGACACAGAATGCAAACCAGGACACTGGAAAATGGGTTGTACGAAGCCGTCAGGCAGCAGACGAGTCATGTGGAACACAGAGATATAAATAAAACACACACTGTGTACATACTGATATATGCATAAACACATATAGGAACTAACCTCACAGGCATGCTCCATCATGATGCACACTGCTTGTCTGCTTTACCTGAGGACAGTGCCATTCCTGGTACGCAGTGCACTTCATTTGAGAACCTGTAGGCTGTTCCTAGCAGACAGATTTAAAAGGATTTTTACGATTCACGCTGCAAAAGGTTAAAAAAAAAAAATCCATCCCTGCTGCATAAGATTACATTTTCCATCTCTATCCTCTGAACAGTGGGATCAGATGAGAAATGATTCATCAATCAGTCCGGGGAAGCATTTAGAGGACAGAGAAGAAAAAAAAAAAAACAAACAAAAAACCCCAAAAAACCCAACCATACAGTAAAATCTGCTCACCATGTACACACCCCCAAAGAGAAGAATCAGACCAGCCTAACTGAGGAGAAGCTAAAGATGAATTTCACAAGAAGGCTGCAGTTGCTGGGTGATGCTGCACTGTAAATCCTGCTCCCTCCGGGGAGAATGAGCTCATTGCGAAGATCCAGCAGCCGCCCCTCAGCCATTGCAGTGTCACTGCAGCTTGCAGCTGAGTGCAGGCACGTCATCCCCAAACCCAACGCCCTCCCTTTCCCAAACCCGAGTCAACACGGCTCCAAACCCAGCTCACCTCCAAGGCACGCCGAGGGCTCCCGCTACCTGGATGCTGCTAGAAGGACTCTTGGGTTTTTATCCTAATTATTAAGCCAAGGATCTGCATCCAGCGCAGGCTGAATCTGAACCGAACTCCTGAAGCAGCAGGGAACTGACTGGAAAGGGCAGAGAAGACCTGGAGGATATCTGGATGTAGAAGTGCCCTTGCACTTGCTCCTAGTGAAGGTGATGGAGGCGAGCGATGAGGAAGCCCTCACATGATCGCACAGGCAGGCACTGGAGCTTCTCTCTCTCACAGGGATGCCACTACCCAACAACCCCGACTCCGTGGGAACGGCAGCACGGTGGAGAAAAGGCAGGTGTCTCTGCAAACTCCTGTAAGGCATGATCTGGGAATCAAAGCCCTGCTGCCACACACAGCACATCTTTAACCCCTGGCTCGCTGGCTCTCACTGCTTGTCACAGCTCAACAGTTACTCCAGTATTTGTACAGTTACATTTCCAGTGTTTGCACTCCCCACACTGAAAGTTGAGTGACAGCTACAGACAGAGGGAAGGTACCTGGTTACAAGACCTTCGAACAGCCCCACAGACACAGAGGATATGGGCCTGTTTTACTGTGTTTGATGGTGGTGAAGCCTGGTAACCACAGCCAGCGTGTCAGTGAAGTGTTGACAGACACGTCAGAGACGTCAGGGCTCAGGGCTGGGAGACAGAAACCTGGCCCAGGTATGTTCTCAGTTTGTAGAAAGGAGGGTGTGGGGGTTCAAGCAACACCTCAGTATCTGGAACTTTCTATTTAAAAACCTGGTTGTCCCCAAGTCCAAAGCCCCCGGCTCTGTTCAGCCCCTGATCGCCAAGCCAAGATACGTGATCCCGCGGTTGTGGAGAGCTGCTCCTGCGCTTCTCATGCCCTGGCCCCTGCTCTGCACCTCAACTGCCCTTTGCCAAAGGCACTTGGAGAAAACTGCTAGGACAACATTTCTGTTGGCTTCATACAAACACCTAGAAGGCAAAAACCACGACAGGACTTCTGATGACAGGAAGCAGAAGAACAGGATCCCTTTGGCTTGTTGCTATCGAAGTCATGGACCCCAAAACGTCTTCTATTGCGTGGGCCGGCACTGTGCTGCACGGCGTGAAGCAGCAGTACCGCTCACACCCCTCGATTACAGGGCTGGCTTTCCCAAACCCCAGTCCTGGATGCTGATCTGGAACTTTCCATCTCTTTGGCATCCCACTGAAGTCAGTGAGTATCTGTGAGAACACAACACCTGTCCACAAGAGCATTGCAGGATCAGTGTCTCCATCTCCAGATAACACATTCAGGGTCACGTGGAGGCAAGGACAAGGTGCGCTACCGACCCCAGAAATCTGCCTTCAGCCCTTCTCCTCGCTCCTTTACCCCACAAATACTTCATCATCTCGCTGTGGGCGAGCACGCTCCCCCGAGCAGCCCACCAGAGCATGGGTGCTCCAGCCAGCCCCCCCGCTCTCCCCCAGGAGCCCCGCCTCAAGATGCAAGGGCTGGCTGCGGCCCTGCCTCGAGCTGCACAAACAACAGCCTCTGGCTGCCCGATAAATGCCACTATGTTCCCTTTTTAGGGTTGAATCGCAACATCTTGTGGGTGTTTGTAAGGGAAACAACAACACTGAGGGCAGTGTTGTACGTGATATAAAGCAAGGAGACGGCGCTAGTTTACATCACTCAAAGAATCGGGTTTTGTTTTCCAGCTGGCAAGTGCTGGGGAAACGCATCCTTCCAGCAGCTTCCATGTACAGCGCTGTGCCTACTGCATGGGCCTGACCAGAGGGCTCTGCTTTACCACACAGAACAGAAATGTCAGGGATCTTCCAAGTCCTGACGTTAGCAGGTGGATGAGAGCTGCAAACACGCTCTGCTTTCCCCACTGCTGCCATGAGCCCTGAGAGCCTCTTCCATTCTGGAGGCTGAAGAGCAAGCCAGCAGGAGCCTGGGTCTGCCCTCACTTTCTGATCCCTGTCCTCCCCAGCTGTCTCAGCACACTGTTCGTGTCTGTAAGGCAGAGCAGGCCAGCCCAGTGCTCTGACACATAGCACTCTGCTGTCTGCAGAGGCCGAGCATGAACCCCTTCCTCTAACCCACAGCTGCTGGAGACACACGAGAAACACGCTGCCCTGAGCACACAGAGCCCCGCGACCGCACTGATGCCACAGGCAGCTCTTCATTTTCCTCTTTCTCTCCACATGGAACAAAATGAAACCCTCTTAGTCAAGAAACACCATGGTGAGGTCTCAAAGCACAGCATGTTCAGCCACGCTCTGGTGACCAGGGACGCTGCTCGGCAGACGAACGCGCAGGCGGCGGAGCAACAGAGCTGATTTAACCCAGAACCTGCGCTGCTGGAGGCAGCTTTGCATCTCATCCTCTGGAGCAGAATAAGGCCACCTCGAGGCTACAGTCAGACACGAGATGTCTGGAGAGAGCCCTTCTCTGAGTGCCTTCCAGGTAAGCTTCAATCTGCATTTCTGATCTCAAACCTGGTTCTAGGCGCATTTTTAGAAGTAACAGAACGGTGTTTCTGAGGCCTAACAGCAGAGTATCCATTTGAATATCTGAATATCTAAAATGAATTAAGTCCTACTTGCAGGCAACATCTCCTGCTTCCTGCATGTGTGAGGCTGCCAGGTGATGATCCTGTAAGGCATGAATGAAGCTAATGATCAGATTTTTGTTACTGGGCCATCACAAACGGCTGAGAGAAAGAAACAGCACATAAGAAACCCACAAACATATGCAGGGAAGTGATGTGAGCTCATAAACGAAACCTGAAGAAATCAAATCTCACAAAAAAGGTAACAAAACTATCCCAGACAGAGGGCTCAGGCTCTTTTGCACCCAAGTCTTGGGTTTATTTGACCTCTAAGAGGATCTCATTTCCTTCATGTGCTGTCACTGCAGTGCAAAGGCCAGCTCCCCAGCAGCTGTGACCAGTGACCTCACCAGTGACACCTGTGGCTGCTGCTCTGTTGCAGGGCAGCAGGGCTGCAATACAGGTGCAGGCTCTGGCTCAGGTCATGCTGTCCCAGGGGCAGCGCGGGGGGACCCCAGCCCCCAGAGGTAGAGGGCTGGGGCTCCCCAGCAGTTTGATAAATCTTATCCATTTCTAAGCTAATATGAGCCAATTTAAGAGTGGGTAAGACTTCTCCCATTTAAAAACCCTTAGAAATACATTTGCTTAAACTGATATAATCATCATGTGCAGAGTTAGCCCCTAACTCCTTTCCTTACTCAGCCTGCACACTCAATCAGGTCATTGGGTTCCCTGTGTCAAGACTGTTTGGGTTTTTAAATCCCAGGCATAAAGAAGTCAAACCACCAGACCACGTGTACCTGTTCGATCCCCTCGTGCCAGCAGCATGGTGAGCACGAACAGCTCAGAAAGGGGTGTCTGAGAGCTGTTTGCTGGTTCATGATGAACACCACTCCAAGAAACACACAGCACGAAAATACACGTACGGCTGGGAGTCCTAGCAGCACCCAGGAGGTTAATAACTAAGCCAGTGCTGGCAGTGAAAAGCCAGATGGAACCAGGGAGCTCTCACATTTCAGCAGTTTTAAGGGGCCTGTGTTTGGGCAGGGGACCAGAACAGCAGCACCGTGCCACTGCAGAGGGCTCGGGGCAGGAGCTGTGAGCTCCGGCTCCTGTGTGGCACACAGCGATGTCACCGTGCCGCCATCACTTCAGATGTTCTCTCACATCAGCCCTGAGACTGCACCAGATCTTACACTGTGTCTGTTCAAGCTCACACAGATGACTGATTTACACCCATACGAAACCAAAGAGACTTCAACGACTATTTTCCACCTATAACCTAATGTAAGTCTATAATCAGTCTGGGATCCCAACCAGCTGGTGGAACACCAGAAGACCTGACCCTCCCAGCAGTGGGAAGCCACCACAGCTTGAAACTGCACAACACTGAAGATGTCTGACCAGCAAGTGTGACTTCAGAGCCAGCTCAGACGCTGCCCTCCAGCCGCTGGAGGGGCGGGTCACGCTCTCGCATTTGAAGGAACCGATCAATACCCCCCTGCTCAATNTGCTCAATCCCCCCCTGCTCAATCCCCCCCTGCTCAATACCCCCCTGCACCGTGGGCGTGCGAGTAAACACAACTGCAGTGGGCTCCAGCCTCAAAGTGGATCACAGATAACAAATCCATAAGCTGTAAGAGAGTTCATCCAATACAGTGTACAGTTTTCCAGCATCACAGCAGAGTGTTTTTCTGGCAATAACCATAAATCTTTTGCCATAAAGATTTACATAAAAATAAGTGAACTCATCCAATGAAATGAAAGAGCCCAGCAGTAAGCTGTCAGCTGTGCTCTGGTGCCTACCTGTACAGAAGATTAACCTGACCCTATTTTACACCTGCTTTAAAGCACAAATGGCTCCTGGTAACTTGATCGCTCTGCCTGTTCTCAGTCAAGAGAGAACAGGCAGAGAGAGAGTGGCTGTCAGAGATGGGCTGCACAGGGGGACAGCGGCAAACCCCTGGGCTCTGGGGCCATGGGCAGAGGGTGGCTGGGAGGGGGTCCAGGGTGCACATTGGGGGTCACCAGTGTGCCCAGAGCTGTGGCAGAGTCTCTGGAGAGTTTACACCAGCTCTTGAGCACACACATCACATTTTAGTAATTACACATGCAGTCCTACCTGATATGCCAACAGCAGTAAATTTTCCCCAGTAATTTAAGGTGACCAAAGCAGAACCATTCTGACCCATGGCTTGCAGTATTAACTACCTTTAAAAGTCACAGAAGTGTTGACAAACAAATTCCTGAACATGTAACACTTTGGTGTTTACACCCAATTGACACCTTTCCCTGCAATTTATGATGGTTGTTTCCTTAGAAGAAATATTTTATTTTTAATTCAAACCCCTTGTTTGATGTTTAGGAGAAGGAATACTGGAAAACCATAAATGCACTGCCGGAGGTTAAACACAGAGCCCTTCCCTGGTGTGCTGTCAGTACACTTTGCTAGATGTAACAATGTTGCTGCTTTTGTTTCCAAATAAAGTCAATTTCCCCTCCTGAGAGGCAGAGAGTGACTTTCCCTGAAACAAACCCTCACAGTGGGTGTCCTGGGGTGCTGCCACCCAGGCACAGGACTCCTCGCAGCGGCCTCACAGCGAGTGCAGGTAGGAATATCAGGCTTTGTTTTACTGCAAACAAGCACAGCACCTGCTGCAGAGGAGCTGGCCCAACAACTGCACATTCCCATTCCGGAATATTGCTGGAAATCCCTTCGCAAAATCCCTCTGCAAGAGGTAGCAGGCAGAGCGCTGCTCCAGGGTTCGTATATGTATATCTATATATATCCCTTTTGCTTCACCCTTTGCACCCAGGGGCAGCTGAGGAATATAACCACCTGCAGGCAACACTGCTGGGCACCAGCTAGGCACTTCCAGCACATCAGAAAATCAGCAGGCTTGAGACCACCATGCCTCAACTTTCTTACCTCCCAGACACGTGCACAATCCAAAGCGCATCCTGCCGAGGGGAAAGGTGTGCTCTGTGCTTCTCTCCTTCCCAGCACTGCCACGGGGAAAGACTCCATCAGGCGACCCCAACAGAGTTCACTGTTGGCCCAGACTCCTCCTAGAAGAGCCTGTTGCTGTCAAAAGCTGGTCACAGAGGAAGCCAGTTCGGAGGCAGCGAAACAGGCACCAGCCCCTGGCCAACACACTGCTCCGCTGAGGCTGTGTGTGGGGCTTGTGCTGCACCAGAGGCTGAAATGCTTGAGCCTGCACTGGAGGACACGTTGTTGGAGCCTGTGATGGATATGATGGAGTCACTGCAGACACCCAGCATGGAGCACACAGGTGATGGATATGATGGAGTCACTGCAGACACCCAGCACGGAGGAGCACGCTGATGGGAGGTACTGTGGAGTCACTGCAGACACCCAGCATGGAGCACACAGGTGATGGATATGATGGAGTCACTGCAGGCACCCAGCATGGANGCATGGAGGAGCATGCTGATGGTGGGTATGATGGAGTCACTGCAGACACCCAGCATGGAGGAGCATGCTGATGGTGGGTATGGTGGAGTCACTGCAGACACCCAGTGCGGAGGAGCACGCTGATGGTGGGT
>VXBZ01000176.1:71182-83235 GCA_013399135.1 Heliornis fulica | reverse complement strand
AGGGTTAGAGGGCTTAGTCACAATGAGGTTGTCCCAGGCTAATGGGAGCTTTCACTGATGTCAGCTTAGACTCTGGTGGGACTTGGGTGGTGCAGTTTGCTCCTCTTGGTAGGCTCATGGAGTAAATGTTTTTTGTGGATATAACAGGGAATTTCTTTCTCTTTGTGGTCAAAAACATCCCCTGGTACATCCTGTGCTCCAACCCTGTGCATCTTAGTGGCCTCCACTGAACTCACTCCAGTATATCCATGTTCTTCTGTACTGGGGAGCCCTTGGAGCTCCAGGTGTTGTCTTGCAAGCATTGGGCATTTTAACAGCACTGCCAAATTAGCCTGATCCTGAAGAGCGCTGCTCATGAAGCATTTAATGTAGAACTTAGTGCTGAACCATGATAAATCTGAAAACTGGTAGTTGGTGATGGGATGTTCCTGTGCACACTCTGATCTTCCTACCTTTGCTCTGTCATTCTGGTGTGGGCAGATACTTCCCTCACCAGCCCTCTGGTCAACACGTGCTCCCTTGGGCACATGGGGAGAGCTTAATTGGAGAACATCAGAACTCTTTCATAACTGAATTAACAAACCTCTAATAGAATTGGGTTTTCTAATGCAGAAATCTATTGAGCTGCTGGTAGTGGGCTGCACCCACCCCTTGAGCAGGACAACACATGTCGGTCTAATTGGTTTCCTGTTAATGAGCTGGATCTGCTCCTGTCGGTAGCAATTGGATCTCCTAATGAGTTAGAAGATCCTTGTGGATTTTGGGGCTGTTTGGTGGGTGCCCTGAAGTTGGGGAGGTTTAGGTTGCTTTACTCCAACCTGGTTACTGGTTTCAGACATCCCAGGGACTCCCAGAGGTCATCTAGTCCAACCCCCCTGCAAGAAGCAGGGACACCCCCAACTACATCACGTTGCTCAGGGCCTCATCCAACCTGGCCTTGAGCGTCTCCAGGGATCCAGGGGCATCCACCACCTCTCTGGGCAACCTGTTCCAGTGCTCCACCACTCTCACAGGAAAGAACTTTTTCCTAATATCCAATCTAAATCTCCCTCCCTCTATTTTTAAACCATCACCCCTTGTCCTGTCACAACAGGCCCTACTGAACAGCCTCTCCCCATCTTTCTTGTAGGCCCCCTTGAGGTACTGGAAGAGCTGTTGGATCTCACCAAGGGGACTCCTTGGTGGACCTTGCCTTTCCCTCCACAAGGATGCTTTACATCTGGTAGCTGTTGCCTCCATCCCTCCATCTTTACATCTCCAGCCCTTACTAAATCCCTGATCTTGCTTCAGGACACCATCAGGTTTGGGGTATCATCAGACTTTGAGTTGTTGAAGGCTGGGGTTGGGTCTCTTCGTGTTTTGCTGCCTCTCAGAAGGTCCCAAAGTCAGAAAATTCAATGCTGTTTAATTTCCTTATTGCAAAGTGACCAATTTAGCTGAAACTTCCAGTAAACCAAATGAGTTCTGTGACTTTTTCTAATTGGGCTCTTGCTCTGAATCAGAATCATCTCAGCCCACAAAGGGCCGTCGATTTCTCTGATTTACTTTCCACCGGGACCAAACTGACTTCACGTCTCCAATCCTCTGATCGATCTCAGGCGACTTCCAGACCTGCCAAGTCTCACTCCTTTGCCAGGACAGAAATCTGCTTCTTTCCTATTAATTTTTAGGGTCTTGTCTGCCTGTGATGAAGGGTCTGGAGACCAGGTCTTTTTTTTGTCTTGGGATTTCTGAAGGCCCCTTTTCTTCAGACCGCTGACCTGGTGTAGCCCTGTTGTTCCCTCCCTGAGTTGTTTAGTGACCTGAAAACTGGAGGTGATAGAGCCCTCCAAGGCAGTCAAATCCTGTTGTCTTCAGGATAAGCTTCTGCTCACCAGTCAAGAGCACTGTGGTCATCACAGTCATGTCAAATTTACCACCAGACCAGAAAGCATCTCTGCAATGCCTGCAACCTGATGGAAGTCCATCACAGCTGCAGCTTGTGACTGGTTTTCTCATGGGTCTTTTCCTCCAAAAACAAAGAATTAGGGAAAAGAGACATGGAAAGGACACCCTGGCACAGATGCCCTGCTCAACAAGCATGGCAGGAGATGGGTATTGCTAGTCAGTGGAAGGACATCCATCCCATAGTATATCCCTGCTTTAAAAGGCTGGTTAGGAAGGAAAAAAAAATCATCATCCAAACAATTTTCCTTATGGAAAAAGCTTCCCCTGACATCCTTGATATTTCCCTCTTGAGGGACAGAAGGTTTGGGTGGAATGGCAGCAGAGTGATATTTTGGTGCAGGTTATCTCCCTGGATGGATTTGGTGTAGGATTGAGCTGAGGAATCACACAGAATATCACAGAATTGTAGGGGTTGGAAGGGACCTCCAGAGATCATTGAGTCCAATCCCCCTGCCAAAGCAGGTTCCCTAGAGCAGGTCACACAAGTTGGAGTCCAGATGGGTCATGAATATCTCCAGAGAAGGAGACTCCACAACCCCCCTGGGCAGCTGGTTCCAGTGCTCCATCACCCTCACCTTGAAGAAGTTCTTCCTCATATTGTTGTGGAACCTCCTGTGGTCCAACTTGTGGCCATTGTCCCTTGTCCTGTTCCCACAGACCACTGAGAAGAGGTTGGCATCTCCCTTTGTCTCCCACACTTAAGATATTTATAAACATTGATGAGATCCCCTCTCAGTCTTCTCCAGGCTGAACAGCCCCAGCTCACTCAGCCTTTCCTCATAGGGGAGATGCTCCAGGCCCTCATGACCCTTGTGGCCTCTGCTGGACTCTCTCCAGGAGATCCCAGTCTGGTTTGTACTGGGGAGCCCAGAACTGGACACAGGACTCCAGGTGAGGCCTGACCAGGGCACAGTAGAGGGACAGGTTCACCTCCTTCCACCTGCTGGCCACTCTCCTCTTAATGCACCCCAGGATCCCACTGGACTTCTTGGCCACCAGGGCACACTGCTGGCTCATGGCCAACCTGTCATCCACCAGGACCCCCAGGTCCTTCTCTGAGGTCCAGTCCTACCTGTTTCTTCCATGTAAAAAATAATCTATGGAAAATTCTGGGAATCAGCCTTTGCCACTGGCTTTTCCATCCCATCTTCTGTTCTTGGGCTTTATTAAAAATAATATTAATTTATTAAGAAGAAGTAACTCCCAACCTCAGCTTCTGTGGGAGCTGACTCAGCCAAGTGCTTCTACTGCTAAAGGAAAAGCCATTTCCAGTCTCTGTGCTCCCCCAAAGGGGATGGGAAGGGATTATGGGATAATTTTCCTTTGGGAATGGGAGAAAAACTTCATGTGGACTTCAGGGGATTTCTCCTGGTGGTGTTAAGCATGGAGCATCCATAAAGGAGATGCATCCCAGCATCTCCTTTATGGATGCTCCATGCTTAAGCATGGATGCCTGGAGCACAGGCATCTTCCACCCACATGTGGGGCATTTCCACCTGCCTCCCACCCTCCCAGCTCAGGGAGAAGAGGAGTCACAGAACCACAGTCTGATGGGATTGAAAAAGACCTTTAAGATCGAGTCCAACCATTCTTGTTCTCTCCTAAACCATCTCCCTGAGCACCTCATCTACTTGTTAAATACACCCAGGGGTGGGGACTCCACCCCCTCCCTGGGCAGCCTGTCCCACACCCCCACAGCTCTTTGGGGGAAGAATTTCTTCTGACATCTCATCTGAACCTGCCCTGGTGCAGCTTGAGGCCATTGCCCTTGGCCTGTCCCCTGTCCCTGGGCACAAGAGACCATCACCCACCTCTCTGCAACCTCCTCTCAGCTCATTCCAGGCAGGGAGAAGGTCTCCCCTCAGCCTCCTCTGCTCCAGACTCAACCCCCCCAGCTCCCTCAGCTGCTCCTCAGCAGGTTTCTTCTCCAGACCCTTCCCCAGCATCATCACCCTCCTCTGGACCCGCTGCAGGACCTCCATGTCCTTCCTGTAGTGAGGGGCCCAGAAGTGGACACAGCACACAAGGTGCAGCCTCACCAGTGCCCAGTCCAGGGCCACAATCCCCTCCCCACACCAGTTCTGACCCAAGCCAGGATGTTCTTGTCCACCTGGCCACACCACTGTCTCCTCAAACCCCCTTCAATCAGCCAAGGAGAGGTTTTAGGGACAACCACCAGCCCCATCCCATTTTCTCTCCCATCTGAGGGGATTTCCCTGCTTTCAAATCCCTTTAAGTCCCCCTGGAGTGACATCTGGAGGAAACAGATTTTAACTTTCCCATCAGGTGCAGCTGGAACCGCTCGGTGCCACCTGAAGCGTGATTTACTACACTGTCCACTCCTCAGCCTGGATAATATATTTCTATTAGATTTCCTTCTTTTCTCTCCCTTCTCCTCCAGAAGAGTGGCAAGTTTCTCCATCTGCCTGACACCTTCTTAGGCTTAGGCAAAATAAATGTTGATTTTCATCAGGAGGAAGAGCTCTGCAAGTCCTCGTTCCCCGGCGAAGCTGACGAGCTCAGCAAATGCCGCCCGGCTCTTCGCCGGGGAGCTGCTGCTCCAGCCTCGGATCTTCTCTTTGGAAGCAGTTCAATCATTGTAATGAAAAAGGGGTTTCTTAGCCTGGCTATTCACTAACTAGAAATTATATACCTGGTTCCTGGAAGATGGATTGTGGGGCTGCTGAAATGCAGAGGAGAAAGGAAGGAGGAGGAGGAGGGGGGAGATGGGACCCAAGATTGATCACGCCATTTGCAGGATCTCCCGTGCACAAAAGTGGAAAATATATTTTCCTTTGCTGGGGTGGGTTAAGTGACACCCCTGTTTTCTCCAGGTCCCCTCTTGCCCTGTGGCTTTCATGACAGAGTGGTTTGGGATGCTGTGTTTACCCATCCCCAACTGCTCCCTGTGAGGGGAAGCATCCACTGCTCCATCCTTTCCAGGAGCTGCATCTCTCTCCATCCGTGAAACAGGTCTGCTTTAATCCTTTCACCATCTCCTTTAGTTTTACTTCATTTTTACCCTCCTTGAATTTTTTTTTTGAGAATACATTTAAAATGTATTCTCAAAATACCCATCCCCAACTGCTCCCTGTGAGGGGAAGCATCCACTGCTCCATCCTTTCCAGGAGCTGCATCTCTCTCCATCCGTGAAACAGGTCTGCTTTAATCCTTTCACCATCTCCTTTAGTTTTACTTCATTTTTACCCTCCTTGAATGTTTTTTATTTTGAGGAATACATTTAAAATGAGTCATGGATGCTCTGAAAGCACCTCAGCTCCATGCCACCCCGTCCCAAAGTCGAGAAGCTGATGACAGTCAATTTAAAAATCACCTTTCTCGTCCTTTTTATTTGTTTTTCCCCTCCCCCAAAACAGAAATCTATATTTCTACTTCTGTAATCCTATTTGTTTTGAATTGCAAAGCATGGTTTTTGTGCTGCTGCATGGATATTAGCTAATGAAGTTTCCTTGGGAGAAATTGAGCCATTTCATTCTGTGATATCCACAGTTCTTCTCACTGGACCGGGGCCATGGTCACCGGTGGGGCAGGAATGAGGAGATGTTGATTTTGCCCCCTTGGGGTTGATGGACAGTGACTCTGATGGATCCCAATCATCACAACTGGGATGAGATTTGGAAATCCCAAGCTGGAAAAACCACCTGGCTCGATGTCAAAGGGATACTTGGGGCCAACTGGAAGACAAGGAGGGTGCTCAGAGGCTGAGCAACGGGCATCTGCTCCGTGTTGCCGTTCCCCGAAGCCGAAGGCGGCTGCGTCGCCGGTGACTAATAGCTGAGTCCCTTGTGCAGCCCTCTGATGTATGGGTGTTATATTAAGGGTGGAAAGGTGCTAAATGAGCCCTCTTTATTTTACATAAATTAGCTCAAAAGCCATGTATCACTGCCACGGTGCCTTAGACTCTGAGTAAGTTTGTTTACCCAAGTTTCAAAGGAAAGAAAAACTCTTGGTGGCTTCCTGTTGTCAGATGGTGCTTGGAGTCCTTATCCTTCTTGCCTGCCCCAAAACCACCTTCTTTGAGTTTTCAAGGCTTCTCAAAGGTGCCCATGAGCCCACCTCCACGTTGGGCCTCGTGGCTGGGACGTGTGGTGCAGAGCAGTGGTGCTGGGTGGTTGAGGAAATGTGTAAAGGTTGTGTGGTGTTCATCCAGAACATCTGTTTCTGGATGGGGTTTGGGTTGGAATCCCTCCAGCTCCTCTGTGGTCTTCTCCATCTCCTACAATCCCAAGCAAGAAGGGACTTTTCCCACTAAATTTCATTGCTCAACAAACTGTGGGGTCTTTTATCTGGGAAACCTTCTCCTTTTCCCATCTGCATTCATCTTGGTGTCTTCTTCTCACCCAGGTGGCCACCACACTCCTGCCAACCTCTTGGTGTGGCAGGGAAAACACTGGAGCCACCTGTCCACAATGTTCAGGGGGATAAACAGGAGAAACTACATAAAGTCATGTCAAATGTTGTGGTTGAAATGGAGAGGGACTTCATGCCATCTGCCCTGGTCCATGGGTGTGCCTGGACTCATACTCACCTCCCAGAGGGACTTCATGGGGTTTTGGCTTTGTATGGACACCTGGGATGCTCTTTGGGGGAGACTCAATGCTCCAGCAAGCAGAAATCATCTCTCAGAGCATTACTGGGGGGAGGATGCTGGGAGTGGTGGAAAGGTTTAGTCCCTTGGTGAGAGCACCAAGCATGAGTTAATCTCTTGCTTGTGGGTGCTCTGCTCTTCCCTGCTCCAGCCCAGCCCCTCAGCAGGTCAAGACATTCACCTCAGGCTGCAATTTGAAGGTTTAGATAATTTTTTATATCCTTTTTTTGCCCATAACTTGGGGATTTTGCAGTAGACTCATTGCTCTGTGGTGGGAAGGGACCTGGGAGCCTCCATTCCTGTGACACTTGCAGAGGGGCTGAGGGTGCTGGTCAAGAATAGTGTGACCAGAAGCAGGGAAGGGATTGTCCCATTGTCCTCAGCTCTGGTGGGGCTGCACCTTGTGTTCTGGGTGCAGTTCTGGGCCCCTCACTCCAGGAGGGATGTTGAGATGCTGGAGAGTGTCCACAGAAGGGTGATGGAGCTGGGGAAGGGTCTGGAGCACAAGTCCTGCCAGGAGGCTGAGGGAGCTCTGGGGCTTTTGTGTCTGGAGAAGAGGAGGCTGAGGGGAGACCTTCTGGCTCTCTCCAAGTCTCTCCAAGGAGGGTGCAGAGAGGTGGGGTTGGTCTCTCAGGTAACAAGTGACAGGACAGAGGAAATGGTCCCAAACTGCCCCAGGGGAGGTTGAGGTTGGACACCAGAAGAATTTCCCCCCTGAAAGGGTTGTCAGGCCTTGGGACAGGCTGCCCAGGGCAGTGGTGGAGTCCCCATCCCTGGAGGGATTGGAAAGGTGTACAGATGTTGTGCTGGAGGACATGACCTAGCAGAGGACTAGGCAGGGTCAGGCTGTGGTTGGACTTCACACATTCACAGAACTGTAGGGGTTGGAAGGGACCTCGAGAGGTCAAGTGCCCTAGAGTAGCTCACACAGATGACTTGATGATCTCAAAGGCCTCTTCCAACCCAAGTGATTCCATGTTCCAGGATTTGGGGCAGCAGCCACCTCTGTCCCAGCTTTGGCCAAGCAGGACATCGCATGGAGTCACCTCCCCACCGCTGAAGCGACGGGCCTGCAGGAGCCTCAGAGGATCATGAGACACTCCCAAAGGTTTTCAGCAGTGACTCATGCCAACCTCAATGACCTTCTCCTCTCCCTTTCTTCTCCCAGCAAACACCAAATGGAAGAGGACTCTGCCACCAGCATCCTCCTGGGACTCTGAAAACACCCGTCTTGAAGACGGCGGCAGAGGTGAGTACCAAGGTGGCACCACCCACACCCCCAGTGCCTTAACCCACCACCACCAGGCAAGGAGAAGCCCAAAGGGTGTCCAGACCCTCATCACCCACCTCCCACATCACCTTTTTTTCCCTTTTCCTCCCTTCAGGCAAACGTCTGCAGATCAAACCCCGGCTGTGAGCAAAGCCCAACCCCCCCCCGGCAGCCGACCAGCTCAGGAACCGCAGAGCCGGGCACGACCTGGCACCTACCTCAGGAGGCCACAGCTGGACACGGCCACCCCCTTCTCATCTTGGGTTTTTTTCTGGGATAGAACCTTGGCAAGGAGCCTGCTGGCAGGGTGGAGAGAGTGCCACCCATTCCCACTGAGGAGAAGCTTCATTTTATATGTTTTAATTGGCCAATTAATTCTCTTTTTGGATGGTTTGTTGAAGGTGGGACCTGCCACCAGGCTCCTTGGATGCTTGGTGGGACTGGGAAGAGGTTCCCATCCCCATCAGTCCTCCAATGGATTGTGACTCTGATGCTGTCCCAGACACAAGGTGACATGGGGACCTGAGGAGCTTAATGCCATCACGTGATGTGCCCGCATCCAGGTCAGCCACTGTATTTGGGACAGGAGAGTTGCAAGTCACTGTGGTGTGACAAGGCATAAAGCCCCTGTGTGGCTCAGCCCTGAGCCAAGACCCCACCTACATCCATCCTGCTCCATCCCCTTGGTTTTGGGAGGAGATTTCATGGAGCAGAGCCACGTGCCAAGAGCATCCCTCGTGGAAACGTGTGCTGGGAGCAGCGCTGAGCTCACACCAAATGCTCCTGCAGACCATCAAGATCTTCCATGGCCAGTTCCACCATGACACCCACCTTTCCCCATCCCAGCAGGGGATTGGACCAGCTCTTTTGGGTTGGTTGTCTTTTCTTGTCACTCCAAATCCAGGTGGAAGCAGAGCAGGGGAGGAGCACTGTGCTGAGCTGAGTGCTGCCAGCTGTACAGCTTCTGGCACAGTGAGTTTTTGCACCCATGGGTGCCATTACCACAGGGATTTTGGGATTGGGATGTTCCCCTGACATGGATGTGATTTTTGGGGAACAGCTTCAGGTTCTCCCCTTCCCAAGAGGTGCTGAGAGCTTGGAGCAGCCGTGGTAGGGGAGAGAGGTGGCAGGAGTTGCCCATCCACTGCCCCTCGATTGCAGCTCCTTCAGGAGGAGCCTTGAGGGCAAAGGGCAATGACAACCCCATGGGTGAGCACTGGGGCTGCCAGGGGTCCCAGCACCCAGGTGTGCTTGGCAGCAGGGTGGGTGACAGAGCCACCAAGATACTGTGGGCTCAGGGGCACTGTGGCTCTGATGAGGGGCTGCCAGCTGCTCCCCCCACCCAGGGTTTCCCTTCCCCAGTTGAGCACCCATGGGTGCACACACCCCATGAAGGAGGATCTTGATATCACCCACCCATCCCATCAATTGGCTGGGTTGCTCCCCCCCACCCCACACACCTGGCTCATGGTGGGGGGATTTATCACCTGGCTCAGGTGACATGTCATGCCACCAAAGGCATGACATCATTAATACCTGTCACTGCCCAACCACCAGCTTGAGGAGGAGAGAGCGAGCAGTTAGTGCCACTTAGAGACCAGTTTGAGGTGGCCACATCCCCAGCATCTCCCCTCCAACCATCACAAGGACCAACATGTCTCCCCCAACCCACCCCTGGGCTCACTCATACCCCAGTGTGGGTACAGCAAGGTGTTTTTTAATAAAAACTCGGTTGTCACCATTGATCTGAAATGTCTTTTGTTACCCTGTGTGTTTTGATATGGAAATAAAGAGTGGGATGCCCGGTCAGAGCGGGGCTTGTCTCTTTTGTTCCAGCAGGAAAATCCCCTCAGGAAGCTGATGATGATGATGAAGGGGCTGCTCTGCTCCCCAAATCATAGAATGGCTGGAGTTGGAAGGGACTCCCAGAGGTCATCTAGTGCAACCCCCCTGCAAGAAGCAGGGACACCCCCAACTAGATCACGTTGCTCAGGGCCTCATCCAACCTGGCCTTGAACGTCTCCAGGGANAGCCCCAACTCTCTCAGCCTGTCCTCGTAGGAAAGGTGCTCCAGCCCCTTTATCATCTTGGTGGCCTCCCCTGGACCCTCTCCAACTGGTCCATGTCCTTCTTATGTTGGGGGTTCCAGCACTGGACACAGTACTCCAGGTGATCTTTCAGGAGGTTTAATTATTAAAACATTCCACCCCCCACCTTTACCCAGAAAGTTTCTTCACTCGGTTTCCTTAAAATAATAACAAAAAACCCACTTAAATTCACTAAAAATCACCCAAGGAAGAGATGATGATGATGATGAGTCCCTGGTGATGGTGGCCAGGAGCTTCAGTGCTGCCCGTGGCCGTGGCTGCCTAACGAGCAGGCTAAGGGGGATGAAGGCTCCCGCTGCACTAATTAAGCGAGCTAATGAGGAGCTCTCCGGGAGCTGCTGCTCTGCCGCCCACCGGCACCGCCGCTCCCTTCCCGCGGAGGGTCGGGATTTATTGCCCGTTGTCTTTAAAGCGCTGCTCGGGGGGGTGATTCATTTCCGAGCAGGGATAAAGGTGGCCCCTGGAGAGGTGTCGCCGAGCGCCCCCCTCGGTGGGTTTTCCACCCCTCCCCACCGCCAGCAGCCACGACACCTCGGTGATGGGCACCAGTAGGGGGAGGGTTTATCCATCTTCCCGGTGAAACTGGGGATGCTGGGATGGGTGGCCGGGCAAGGACATGCCCTGGAGAAGGGTGGTGATGGCTGGCAAGGGGCAGCGTTTCTGGAGGGCACTGTAAACATTTCCTGGAAAACCCTCCTGCAGAGGCTGCTGCTGGCACAGCTCTTGGTCCCCTGCCGCGGAAGCAGGTGCCTGGCTGGTGTCACCCACCGGCTCACTTTTCTAACCTGTCATCAGGGTGCCTGTCCCTTGCTCTCCTCCTCCTCCTCCTCAGTGCCTGTAGCTGGTCCCACCACAGGTACCAACCTCTTTGCATGGAATTTGGGTTCTTTTTTTTTTGTTTGTTCCTTCTAAAATAATTTATGATCCTTTGTGCTGAAATAATTTATGATCCTTTGTGCTGAAATAATTTATGATCCTTTTGATGCTCCACCAAGATGAAAACATCAACTCTTGGCTTGGACACCACCATCACCATGAGGGTGATGCCCTTTTGAGGGCTTCCCAAGCCAGCAACACCCCCATCTTCAACCACTGGGGAAACTGAGGCAGCACCCAGACACCCAGCTCTGCTCCAAGGGTTAAAGGGGCACACGAGCTGCCAGCTCTAAAAGCAAGAGATGACGCCACCCCCCTGCCATCTCCCTGCCACCAACCTGGTTATGTCACTCGACCTCCTGCGAGTAAACTTAGATGACCGGCTCGGCGTGGCGGGGAGGGCTGGGGACATGCCATGGGGCCCGGCCACACTCCCCTGGCCGTGTCACTGTACCCAGCCACCCCTCTAAAAATACCCAAGGAGGGAGAGGGAGGGGGGTGTTGTGGGTGAGAAACGGCCCCGTTGGAGCCTGTCCCGTTCCTAATCCCTTGGTGGCTCTTGGCCCGTTGTGAGTGGCAGCTGCTGGTGGGGGTCTGGGTGCCCCCATGGTGTGAGCAGCTCGGGGGAGAAAAGCCAGGGGGTGTGGAGGTGGCACCACATCCCAGTTTCTCCCCAGTTTGGGACTCCAGTATCCCACTGCACAAGGACATCAATGCTGGGTTTGGGGGTCACTCTGTTAAGCAAATAATGGGTTAAAAACATGCTGTGAGAAGGGGGTTTGGTTGGAAAATCATAAATACTTTTTGTCCCCTTTTCTGCCCCTCACCCCAAGTTGAGGGGAGGCCCCAAGTTGAGGGGAGGGTGTCCCATCATCTGCTGCCCACCTTTGAGGACTCCAGTGTCGCAGCAGGCACACAACTGGTTTTCTCTGCCTGCATCTGTGACCCTCCCTGGGGGACATCCCAGAATCACAGACTGGTCTGGGTTGGAAGGGACCCCAAGGACCATCGAGTTCCAACCCCCCTGCCACAGGCAGGGCCACCAACCTCCAGACCTGCATCTAGACAAGGTTGCCCAGGGCCCCATCCAACCTGGCCTTGAACACCTCCAGGGTTGGGGCATCCACCACCTCTCTGGGCAGCCTAGTCCAGCACCTCACCACTCTCTCCATGAAGAACTTCCCCTGATCTCCAACCTGACCCTTCCCTCCTCCAGCTTCAATCCATCCCCTTGTCCCACCAC
>VXBZ01000176.1:49837-60541 GCA_013399135.1 Heliornis fulica | reverse complement strand
CCCCCCCCACCCCTCCTCCCCAACACCAGGTTATTTATTCATGTAACAGGCCGAGGCTGGAGCTCGGCTCAGCGCAGCCCTGGCAGCTGTCTGCTCCCTGGGAGCTCGAGCTGTAATTTGCACAAGCAAAAATAAACTAATTGTTATTTCCACTTTACATAAAGGCAAGAGAGGTGGGGGAGGAGGCTGAAGGGGAGCCTCGAGCCGTCAACCTCTCCTGGGTGGTGTGAGCAGGAGGATCAGCTCTTCTGCAGCTCCTGAGGGTCTCATCCTGCCTGCTTGGGGGGTGATGCTGGTAGGTAGGAGTTGACATGGAGGTGGGGAGCTGGAATCATGGATTCATGGAATTGTAGGGGTTGGAAGGGACCTTGAGAGATCATCAAGTCCAACCCCCCCTGCCAAGGCAGGTTCCCTAGAGGAGGTCACATAGGTTGGTGTCCAGATGGGTCTTGAATGTCTCCAGAGAAGGACACTCCACAACCCCCCTGGGCAGCCTGTTATGGTGCTCTGTCACCCTCACCATGAAGAAGTTCTTTCACACAGAGGTTCTTTTGTATAAGACCATCTTTTGCATGGACCATCATCTTCCTCACCATGGGGACAGGTCTGCTGGCCCACCTCCAGCTGCAAGGTAAAAAGCTCATCTTGATACAGGTGTAACCCAAAGGGAGAAGATGGAAGATGCTTTCATCATCCTGCCAGAGCCAGGACACTTTGGGGGGCTGAGGTAAGTTTACATGGGGGTTTCTCTTTGGTGCTGGGACATGGAATGAAAAGCAGGGCATGGTTAACACTAAACACAAGAGACAAAACTAGAACATGAGCTGAGTGGAGACCCTCAGATGATTGCTGCCCCTCTTACAGGTCCTTTGCTTTCTGAGGCCTCTTTTGGGTTTTTTTTCATGCCCAACCACTTTTCACACCAAGAGTTTATTGCTACAGGAAGACCTTCAAGACCTTCAGCCATTTTATCAAGTAAGAGCTGTGGAAGGCACCTGATGGGGATGTGTTTTTTTATCTGGGCTTCTGATGGAGCTGAGTGTGACACTAAATAGCAGAGGGGGCTGTGAGTGCTCTCTTCTCATCAAATTTGGGCATTCCAAGGACTCCTTGGGCTNGACAAGGGGCAATGGGTCCAAGCTGGAATGTAGGATGTCCCATGTGAATTTAAGGAGGAACTTTTTCCCTGAGAGGGTGACAGAGCCCTGGAACAGGCTGCCCAGAGAGGTTGTGGAGTCTCCTTCTCTGGAGACATTCCAGACCAATCTGGACACATTCCTGTGTGATCTACTCTAGATGATCCTGCTCAGGCAGGGGGGTTGGACTGGATGATCTTTCAAGGTCGCTTCCAACCCCTGACACTCTGTAATTCTATGATTCCTCAAGACCGTGAGGAAGAAGAGGAGGAAGAGGAACACATCCACTGTCCCAAGCATTGTGAGGGGAACACTTGGACTTACTGGGGCTTCCCATCTCCACCAGAAACCCCATCATGCAGCGTGGGAGACCCCCTGCCATATCCCAGGAGCCTTTATCATAACACTTTGAGTGAGACGTCGCGGGTGTTTAATTTAGATTTACGCCGACAGGTTCTGTCCGTTAATTAAATATCAATTGATTGTTCGGAGAACACTTCCTTGGGTTTATCGTGTTTCTCAGAGACAAATCAAATTGCCATGTCATTAACTTGCAGCTATACAATCCATACATAATTACTGCCTTATTAATACCTTCGAGTTACGAGGAAGTTTTAGGCAATTAATATTTGTGGGATAGTTTGTATCAAGTTAATTCCGTCAGGGTTATGTTAATAATGCCGACATCTAATAAGCTGGATAATTAACCTCTTTCTCGTTAGCATCTTCTCAGATGCCAGTTAAATGTCAGGCCAGCCTTTGTGGCCAGGCTGTGTTTAATTAAACATGTAATTACAGAGGGACTCATGTCTGTTACATGTGAATAGAGACAGGTCAGAGCAATGTGTGGATCCCAACCTGTCTGGATTGTGGATGCAAAATGGGTTTGGAAATGGGATGTAGGGTTTGATTTCAAGCTGGAATGCAGGAAAAGGCACTTATTTGCCTTGAGGAGGGTCGGGGTACTGCAGGGAAAGGCTCTTCTTTGCCTTGAGGAGGGTCAGTGTACTGCAGGGAAAGGCTCTTCTTTGCCTTGAGGAGGGTCAGGGTACTGCAGGGAAAGGCTCTTCTTTGCCTTGAGGAGGGTCAGGGTACTGCAGGGAAAGGCTCTTCTTTGCCTTGAGGAGGGTCAGGGTACTGCCCTGATCAGTGTTGGTCCATTGTTGCTCCATTCAGAGCAGAGTTTGGGTTTAAACCTCGGTCTTCCAAAAAGGTGTCCAAAACTGAAAGCTCTTTGACATGGACATGGACACACTTGTCAAGGGATCAGCTAGAATCTACAACTAGGTTTCCCTGGCAAGCTCAGCCTTGGATGTAACTCCAAAAAATATCTCCATGAAAATTCAGGTAAATCTTAGGCTCAGCTTAGCAAAATATGAGGGTTTTGCTTGGGTGTCTTCATGGGTTAGCAGAAACCTTGCCAGTGTGCCCCAGCCCTGGGATTATCTCACTCCATGTTGCTTCCCTGAGGTTTTCAAGCTGCTTTATCCCTGGTACTGTGGAGAATATCAGCAGGGGAACATGTCTGTGTTCCCCCATGGCAGGGACTGGTGGGCTATCTCCACCTCCTGGCATGTCACCCTCAGAGATGCCCACAGGACAGGGATGTGCATCAGTGGTCCAAGTGGGCTTGCCCATGAGGTTTTTCACTGGGAGATGTCCATGACCTCGCTGAGCCTAGATCTCACTGCCCACAGCCTTCCCTTCCCTGATGCTCATGAATAAAAGATTGACCCTATCTACCTGGCCTGTTTGTCTTTGTGAAATATTCATCAGCTGCTGATTAAGTTTTAAGGAAGGGACATGTTGCCCAGGTGGGTTTCTATGCTCCAGCAGCCCAGGGGCAGAGGTTTTGAGGTGGGGAGCTATGAGGTTGGGCTTTACTCCCCTCCTATTGCTCCAAGAAAGGAATGGATAGAGTTTTTCTCCTTCCTTGCTTGTGTCTGGGCTCCCTGCAAGAAATCCTTGTGAGATTGTGGAAGGGGGGAGGACCAGGCTGGGCTCAGCTCCCATCTGGGGAGGTGACTCACCATGCAGACCACACCAGAAAGAGTTTAATTCAGGAGAGGAGACACAAGCCTTGCCACTGTGACCACAGAGGAGAAAGAAAGCCTTAGGGATGTGAATGAGGTCCTTCATCCCTGGCAAGCACAGTAGCTGCAGAGGTATTGGTTCTTTTCAACAGTGAATCCTTCCTGGGACAACATTGCCACTGGGAAAAATAAAAATAATATTACAGTTAAATGAGAATTTAAATTATTTCCCTTAGTAGTTATCCACTTCCCCTAAAATAAGGGGTCTGTTGTTGCTAATTTCTTCCTTCCCCTCTTCTTGATTCATTGCAAGACAGAGAGAAGACACTCAGGAGTTAGTTTTTAATTGCAATTAGGAGCACAGCTAATTCTCACCATCACAGGTAAGGAGGTGGTGGGGTGATTGTGTGGGAAAGATGGGTAACAGGATGGAGGTGATTGGCCAGGAGAGATGGGCAACCAAACTGAGGCAGTTGATCAGGGGTGATAAGCAATGGGATGGAGGTGGATGAGTTGGAGGGATGGACGATGATCCAGAGGTGGTTGTGATGGGAGGGATGGAAATGGTTGTGGTGGGAGGAATAGGCAGTGGTACAGAGGTGTTTTAGCTCTTCCTAGAGATAACACCCCACCAAGAACTGTATTTTCTAACACAAATTATTTCCTTTTGCCTCCATGCAAGCTCATTAGCACTCCTAAACACGACCATGTGGATCAATGTTGTGCTGGCCCAACGCACCGTGGTCGATTCCTGTTTGCCAGCAGACTTTTCTCCCCCTAATCAGGAAGGATCCAGCTGATGGCAATGTCTTTCTCCCTGATTTTTGCTATGATATTGGTCAGCCACAGATTAATTTCCACTGGGTTGGTTCATCAGGGAAGGAGGCTCTCCAGTTTAATTAGAAATGGGTAATACGAGTGTGTATTACACACAGATGTCCAGAGGTGGGTTCTTGCAGAGGAGTTTCAGCTTTTCTTAAAGTAAAATTAAAAAAAAAAAGAAAAAAAACCCCAAATCCTCACACCCTTGGAAAAAAAGGTCTCTGGTCTTTGTGTGGGCAAGGCCAGCATCCAGCATGGGAGCTGATGTAAGCAGCTTCATAGCCACCTGCTTGAGCCTGTTGGCAACCTGCCCTAGTTCTCTCCACAGGCAGCTGCCAGTCACAGGCATCTTGTTGGGATGTTGCTCCTGAGACTGTGAGTGCCACCAGATATTAGAAGGTGAGGTGACTCTTTGCTATGGAGCCTTATGGGATGGGAGGGCAGCATCCTTGTTGTGCATCCCATCTACAAGAAAGATGGGGAGAGGCTGTTCAGTAGGGCCTGTTGTGACAGGACAAGGGGTGATGGTTTGAAAATAGAGGAAGGGAGATTTAGATTGGATATTAGGAAAAAGTTCTTTCCTGTGAGAGTTGTGGAGCACTGGAACAGGTTGCCCAGGGAGGTGGTGGATGCCCCTGGATCCCTGGAGACGTTCAAGGCCAGGTTGGGTGAGGCCCTGAGCAACGTGATCTAGTTGGGGGTGTCCCTGCTTCTTGCAGGGGGGTTGGACTAGATGACCTCTGGGAATCCCTTCCAACTCCAGCCATTCTATGGTTCTATGATGTCCCCCACAGGAGCTACGTGGGTCCATGTACATGCACTTGCTCCTGCTGGGTTTGCTGGCTCTGGGTCTCCTTGTGAGGAGCTGCTGAGTCAGCAGCCTGCACATCTGCAGCGCGGGATCCACCGGAGGACGATATTAATCAGTGTTTTTCTCACGGACTTTGGCAGCCTCCCTGTGCTCGCAGCTGTGTCTGCACCCTGGGAAATACTCTCTCATGGCTCCCTCCATGCCTGCTGGGGGCCACACTCTGTCCCCAGATGCTTCTGGGGACATGGGGACAGATGTGTCCCCCTCCAACAGGAGAGATGGAGGAAGTGAAGATGGTGTTAATACCCCAATGAAGAGGGGTGTGATGCTCTGGCACCCCTCCCAGGCTTAAAGGAGCTCATTCTCCTGTCTCAGACATGCTGGTGCTCCTTGGGGCTTCTTTGGACTTCCAGGGAGACCTTTCTGCACAGCACTTGGTGCTGAACTGAGAGGCCCAGGGTCACAAACCATGTCCATGGTGCTCTGAAGGGAGACTGGGAGGGGGATGATTGGGATTGGGATACCCATGATGCTGCCTGCACCCACCTCCAAGTGTGGGGCTCGTTGTGGCACATGCTGCTTGGCTGCATTCTCATATCTTAATTAGAAGATGGATGAGGCCATGCTGATTATTACCATAATGCACTGTATTAATGCAGCTCTTCCCCACCAAGGTCTTTACAGGCCCTAATAAATTTAGCCTTGGTGGAAATAGGTGGGAGGGTGATTTTTCTCCCAATAAGGGCCTCTAAACACATTCTTGGAGAAGAATCATTTCCAGTGCCTCAGTTTCCCTGTAGGAAAACATAGGGAGGCAGGGAGGGGTTGGGGGGTGGGTCTGTGGCTTGGCCCTTCTAGCTGAGGGTTGTTGTCCAAGGGAATTTTGGGACAGAGACTACTGTGACCACGTGCTTGCAACCCTGTTTTCCATCACCCAGATTTCCAACACCCTTTCCCACACTTTCACCCCCGTGTTTGTGGTTCAGGGTGGGGTGGGCAGCACTGCTGGGGAAGATCACAGTATCCCAGAATCACAGACTGGTCTGGATTGGGACCCCAAGGATCATCAGGTTCCAATCCTCCTGTCACAGGCAGGGACACCAAACTCCAGGCCTGCAACTAGACAAGGTTGCCCAGGGCCTCATCCAACCTGGCCTTGAACACCTCCAGGGTTGGGTATCCACCACCTCTCTGGGCAGCCTGTTCCAGCAGAGAAGTGTTGGGAAAACAGGATGTGTGAGCTGGGAAACTGCCACCCCGTGGTCATGGGGACACCTGAGTGGCAGCTGGTGAGGACAGGGTGGGTTTGCTCAGCCCTTGCTGGCCAAAACATTTTGTTTTTGCATTGTGCTCCCTTCCCCATGGGCATTGGCTCACCATGGGGGTTGGAAGAAGGAGGGGTGCAAGGGGGGGTAGGGAGGTTGGGGCTCTGTGCAGGCTGCTGCTCACTCAAGATCTCTTTGTGTTGTGGTGTAATCAGCACTCACTTATTCTCTTTGATTTTTTTTTTTCCTCCTTTTTGTTGTTGCTATTTTTCATGTTTCCATCGTGTCGGCAATTTTCTCCCCCCCCCATCCCTCCTGTGATATACCAGAAACCTGAGACCAGGAATCATTCAGGTTGCAAAGGATTCTTAGTGGGTCACTGGTCTCCTGCTGAGGCATCTTCCAGACACCACTTCCAAGCTGTTAACCCTAAACAATCTGCAAGAGCGACCCTCCATGCACCCCCACACCCCCCACACCCCTTGATGCCATACAATTTCTGGTTCAAAAATCCCCATCAAGCTGGATACCCCCCAGCAGAAGGGTCAGAAGAGATTATCTTGGGGGATTTTTGGGCTGAAGAAAATGGCTTTATGACCTCTGAGTGGTCATTCTGAGGATGCTGGGAGATGGCCAGGGGATTTATTGCCCTTTTTTAGGGATCTGGGCTAAGGTGGCTGTAGAAGCTGTGGGGGAAGTGGGGGTGGGATGGAACATTTGAGGATTCTAGGGTACATTTATGGGCAGCATAGCACTATGGACAAAGCCAGAAAACAGAGAAAAAAGGTATTTGAGGGGGATTTGGGCAGGGTTCTAATCACTGAGGTGCTCTGAGATACTGGGGGAATTGGGGCTTTTGTGGCAACAGGGTGGGAATGTCTCATAGAAGCACAGTGATGCTTCAAGCAGTAGAACATCCTGGGATGCTGGGGACTGACTTGTGGGCACCAAAAAAATTGAGGGACTACTTTGGAGAAGGATTGGTGACAGAATTTTCAGGGATGGGGGTCCAGTTGCAATACTTGCAAACTACTGTCTGGTGTTGTGGTTGGAAAGCTATGGGAGATGGAAGGGGTGAAAGACACTGCCCTCGTGAGACCTCACCTGGAGTACTGTGTCCAGTTCTGGAACCCCCAACATAAGAAGGACATGGACCAGTTGGAGAGGGTCCAGAGGAAGCCACCAAGATGATAAAGGGGCTGGANTTCTATGATTCTATGATTCTATGATTCTATGATTCTATGATTCTATGATTCTATGATTCTATGATTTGGGGCACCACTATAATCTAAGATGGGTGTAGAGGGGATGATAAGTGCTTTTTCTTATTGGAGATGAAGGGCTGGGAAAGAGATCTATATTTTTTTTCATCTGGATCAAGTGACAATGGACTATAGCATATTGAAGAAAAAGTAAGGGAAAGAAAATAGTCTTGTTTCCTTGATGTCAATCCCTAGAAAAGGGACTTTTTTTTGCCTTTTGGGGACATATTTGGCCTTTTCATTGCAGGAGAGAGTTTGGGGACTCTTTGTGTCAGACCCTGAATGAAGGGTCTGCATCATGCCCAGAGGTGGGAATCCCTCCTTTTCTCATCTAAACTTTTCCTGGGTCCTGCTATGGTATAACAAGGCTTTTCCTAGCATCATCCACACACTGGCAGGGAGAGGAGAGGGAGATTCATTTGTTCCTCTCAGCTGATCATGATATCTTGATTTCTGCATGGCAGCTTGGCCTTGGTCCTCAGGGTTATTTGCTTTGCTCTTCTATTCCTATGATTCCTTCACAAACCATCTCATAAGGAGAAGCTGTCCACCTCCAGCATGACCCTTAGTCTTTTTTTGGAGGGGTGCAGGAGCCCATGCATCATGCTGAGGGCTGTCCCAGCTGCAGAAATCAGGATTTTGAGAGAGCCTGTGTAGGAGCACACTTTCTGGCTCCTGTACCTTGATTTAGTATTGATTGATCTGTCTGTTCCCTGGGTCAAATATGAGGTGAGAAGTTCTGTCTAGCACAGAGAGAGAACCTACACCATGCAAGGTGACCTGTGGATGGACAACAGTAAGCAGGGATCATGTAGCCACCCAATGCCAGCCTGGTGGGGTTGTTGGCCACCACATCCACCACCCATCTCATGGGTTGCTCCTGTTCCACAGTCCCAGCATCTTCTCCAGACTGTGGAGGAAAACACTTGCTCAGGATGTTTGCCACCAGTCCCCCAGTCTAAGGAGAAATAACACTGTGAAGATATGAAGGGGACTTTGAAAAGGCAAAAAAACAGGCATAATGTATATTATACTTAATAAATAATAATAACAGACAGGCTGACTGTTCTTCCAGTGTTTGGGGAGGTGTGTGTTTCTCTCCCTACTTGTTTATCATCTGAGGCCATTGGAAACACTCAGTCTCAACATTTTTGATCTTTTCCTGAAAGTACATTGGAGGATGAAGACAAAATTGGATCAGTTCCTAAATGCTGCATCAGGAAAGTTGCAGTTTAAACAGATTTTATGTATTTTTTTTTCTTCCCTTCTGGTGGTAAGTGGGGTGTTTGAGTTAAATAGTTGTTGACTAAAACCAATGTGGAGCTGCTAGCTGTGTGAAGACAAATTTCTGGCCCTTGCTCTATGCTTCTTGATGTTGTCTTTCCCTTTTTGCATAGTCTGTTCTTGACCACTGATGCTCCTAGGAAATTAAAAAAAATCATCAGAAGTGGGGGTGAGGTGCATGGATGCCCCAACCCTGGAGGTGATCAAGGCCAGGTTGGATGGGGCCCTGGGCAACCTTATCTAGATGCAGGCCTGGAGGTTGGTGGCCCTGCCTGTGGCAGAGGGGTTGGAACTTCATGGTGCTTGGTGTCCCTTCCAACCCAGACCAGTCTGTGATGCTGTGAAGTGTAGAACAAGGCAGAATTACTGACACCATAAGAAAAAGGGAATAGAATGATACAAGGTGAATCCCAAGGTCTCTTTGGCCACCACTGCTTAGATATCTAATTTTCTCTATCTTGAGTTGTGAAGCAGAGGTGTGGGGACAGAATCACAGAATTGGCCTCAGTCAATTCAGACACTTCTCATGACTATATGCTGATGCTTTTAAAAACAGCCACTGTTCAGGCATAAGAATCCTCTGCACCTCCTGGTGACACATGTATTATGTGGCTAAAGAATCTCTGGTCACCAGGGTTGTCAGTCAGGCATCTTCTAATGGTGAGAAACTCACTTAAAAAAAAAAAAAACAATACTAAAAACAAAACCTGGCCAGGATCCATAAAGCAAAGAGCTGAGCAAAGTGGGGCAATTGTCAAGGGAGATCAAATCTGTTGCCTGTCAAGGCTGGCAGTTTCCTCTAGAAAAGACTTGATGTAAATCATCTCCCTGTAACATGTTGTGGTACCCAGGGGCAGCTCTGGTTTCCTCATGCTCATCGTTTCCATGGGGTGAGTTTTGCATACGCAGCCGAGGCTGATTTTACATCACACTGAGCATTTAGCACCCACTCGAGGCTGCTCCCTCCCCCCAGCTGTTTTGTTTTGGTGGGATTGCAATGAGGTTTGCAGTCAGGGTGACCTTTTGGTGTGGAAGTGTGGGCTGGTGGCACGGGAGGTGGGTTCAACGTGTCACTCTGGGATGATGGTCCAGTGTGAGAGGCAAGTGTGGGGATTAATCACAGAATCATGGACTGGTCTGGGTTGGAAGGGAGCCCAAGGATCAGAGAGTTCCATCCCCTCCTCCAACTAAGCATCAGGCCTGGAGCTAGACAAGGTTGCCCAGGTGCTCATGGCCAAGAAAGATGGGGAGAGGCTGTTCAGTAGGGCCTGTTGTGACAGGACAAGGGGTGATGGTTTGAAAATAGAGGGAGGGAGATTTAGATTGGATATTAGGAAAAAGTTCTTTGCTGTGAGAGTGGTGGAGCACTGGAACAGGTTGCCCAGAGAGGTGGTGGATGCCCCTGGATCCCTGGAGACGTTCAAGGCCAGGTTGGATGAGGCCCTGAGCAAGGTGATCTAGTTGGGGGTGTCCCTGCTTCTTGCAGGGGGGTTGGACTAGATGATCTCTGGGAGTCCCTTCCAACTCCAGGCATTCTATGATTCTAGGATTCTATGAATCTGAGCTGGCTCCTGAGAAATTGGACATACAGGGCAGCCTGGGTTGGAGCCACCGTGTCCTTCCTTCCTTCCTTCAGTGTGCAAACATGCCCATGAAGCCATGTGCTACTTTTCCTGTGTTTGTGACTGTCTGGTGTGCAAATGTTGTTACTCCTGGGCAGTTTATCAGAGACTCAGCTGTATGTACCTGCTACTGTGAGAGATAAGCCAGTGTTGGAGGTCTAAAAAAAAAGGACTGTGCCATCAGCAGAATAAGAAGAAACCTGTTTGAGGTGAAGAAAATCAAGAGCAATTAGTCCTTTACCTAAATTTCATTCATTCTTTCTTTCCTGCTTGCAGAGCTGAACGAGTCCCAGGCCTGTGGGGTGGCTGTGTCACCCTTGGATGACGCTGCCTGGTTGGAGGTCAGGTCCTGCAGGCTTCAACTGATGGAACAAGAGCATCTTCCCTTGGGTCAGACAGCTTGGGTCAGTCTATCACGGCTGAAGAGAGTGACCAGAGGTTCATTCAACCTAAAGTAAATTATTATGTT
>VXBZ01000176.1:32039-43435 GCA_013399135.1 Heliornis fulica | reverse complement strand
ACAGGTGATAGGACAAGGGGAAATGTCTTTAAGCAGCACCAGAGCAGGTCAGAGAAGATGTTAGGAAAAAGTTCTTCACTGAAAAAGTTCTCAGGGTGTGGAACAGGCTGCCCAGGGAGGTGGTTGAGTCACCATCACTAGATGTATTTAAGAGACAGGTAGATGTGGTGCTCAGGGAGATGGTTTAGGAGAGGACAGGGATGGTTGAACTTGATGATCTTAAAGGTCTTTTCTAACCTGGTGATTCTGTGATTCTCTGAGTCCCTGGGGCAAGGTCTCTCTGGCTTCTACTGTCCCAACCCAGCATTTTCAGCCTTGCAGATCTCTGCAGTGAACCTGGTGGCAACCTCCTCCCCCAGCTCCTCACCCTCCCCTCCTCTTCCCGTTGGTCCTCGCCCCCGCCAGCAGCTGGTGAGCCTCTTTCAGGTTAGCTCCGAGCTTTAATTGAAAGCAGCCGATGCTGTGAGCAGGCGGCACACAAACACACCGAGACCCAGGAGCCACTCTGAAGCCTGACTCAGGTTGGGGAACCTGCCGGCACATCGCGGGGCCGACAGATAATTAAAGTGACAATCGATCACGCGGGAGGAAGGGGGAAGGGGGTGGGGGTGTGTGGGATGCAGCGGTGATGTCGGCAGTGATGTCTCTCCCGAGGAAATCTCGGCAGCATCGGGAAACCGTGCTGAGCAGATGGCCTGGATGAAGTCCCTCTTGGCCACCTCCAGCCCAGCTGCGCGGCCACCGTCGCCCCCTCGCTACTTGACGCGGAGGGTTTTGAAGTCCCCACCGGGTGCGGTGCGAAAAGGCGGGGCTCGATCGCTTGGAGGGTCGTGGCGTTTGAAAGCACAAGCAGGGAGGGAGACTTGTGTGTGTGCATAAAGACAGATGGGCTAAAATTTCCGAACGCTCATGAAAGATTCAGGGGCGTCACTTGTTAAATTTAATTGGGAGAAACCCGACTCGGTGCCTGACTGCACGGTTTGCTGGCTTTTGCTTAAGAAGTCAACTGACAAGCTTGTTGTATTCAGGTTGTTTTTTGTTGTTTTTTTTTTCTCCTTCCCTCTCCCTCCCACCTCCTTTCACCAGCTCCTGCCATGGGCTGCACCGTGAATAATTTGGGGAATGTTATCTCCTGCCTCCTGTTAGGGTGAGCGCTGCTCCTGGAGTGGCAGGTGAATGGGGAGGGGAGAGGTGGGCTTTAGGTGATGCTGTTGGCTTGGTTTCCAGGAGATGAGAGGAGGTAAGTGCTACCTCTGCTGCAGGTTCCTTTTCTCCTCTCAGTCCAGTGATTTTAATCCAAATCTGGAAGGGGTGTATGTGCTTCAATCAATGCCACCAAAATCAGTGCCACCAAAAATTTGGGCTGTAATCCCTCTGCTGTGAGACACTTTACACCCATGTGAACATCAGTTGGGAGAGAGTGGAGGTGGAGCTCCTCTGGAATGGAGCTTTGCAGAAGGTGGAGGAAAGCTATGTGCAAGCAGGGGTGACCATGAAGTTTGATGGCTTCTCCTCACAGGGGATTTTGAAAGAGATGGGTGTTTTCAGTGAGGAAGTGCATGTGCTACTTGAATCTTGTTTTTTTTTTAAAAAAAAAAGATGCCAGGGGGGATTCATCCTTCCAAAAGCAGCTATATGTGTTCATTGTGGCTGCCTCTGCTGCCAAGGAGAAAAATAGGCCCTGCTGGAAGGACAATTCATCTCATCTGGATGTTGATATCTGTAGAAAGCCAGATGAATCATGCCTGGAAATGCCTGCTTCTCCCTAATGACTCCAAGAGAAGCTGGTGTGACTCCCAGAGGAGACCTCCTGCTCCACACATATCCTTGCAGACATAATGCTACTCCTACTTAGGGGTATGATATCTTGATATCATACTTATTGTACTTACAATACTCCTTGCTGCTCATACTTAGGGGTATGATATAATGTGCTCACTCCAGCCCCATGCCTGGGCTTGGGAATTAATTTGAAGAATATCTCTACATACTTGAGAACTTCTGGGCTGAGCTTGCATCCATCCACACCCCCAGCTCAGTAGGAGTAGAGAGTTTTGGAAATAATGCATCTCCAAATAGTCCTCTCCTGAAGGTGGGATGCTGCTAGCTGGCAGCTGTCACATCATATTTAACACCTGAGTGAATCTCAGGAATAACCTTAACTCCAGGGACTAGGGGTAGTGGTAGAGCTCACCAAGACTGGTTGGTGGGTATGAGGTCTGCTAAGCACAATGCATGACCTACCAGATGTCCTCGTCATCACTTCTCATGTATGAAGAAGGTGGAACGTGACCCCTTCCTATGCATTGTCTGGTAGGATGTCCTAGCTTATTTGAAACAATTTATGCCATAATGACTTTGCAAAATATAAAATCCACACATTTTTCCATCTCATTGTTCATTCACTCTTCCATCCATCCATCCATCCATCCATCCATCCATCCTCCCCCTTTCATTCAAGGTGGTAATTTAAGTATCTCACTGACAAATTCTCTTTCTCTTCCATGCCACATGGCTGGGTGGGCAGTGTGTTGTCCTCCCCAGTTAGGGTCACACTAACTGGAGGTTCCTTTTGAACCCCAGAATGCTGCAAGGGACTTCTCTTTTCCTGTAGCTCAAGTGGATCAATTGCTTCACTGGAGGAGGTTTATGAAATTAATAAGACCTTGTTGCTGCTAAATAATTGGGGAGATTACCAGGGGTCAGGAGCAGAATGTGCCAGTCACATCCATTTGCAAATCTGTGATCTCTTTTCTTTTATCTGTCCCAGCCTATGATTCTGGGGTCAAAAGTTGGCTTTTGATGAACATCTGAACATTCTGGAGTGCTTTTGCATGGCAAGTTTGCCCTAAGATTGGGACAGAGATTTATATAGGGTAGAGCTTCACTAGGTTTTAAATACCAAACTCTCACGAGTTCCATTATGAGTGAGAGGTGTTGATACCAACATCTTCTAGACAAAGTTGGTAGGACATCACAAACCATTCATTATTGCATTAAGCCCAACACACTGGTCTCAGACACACGATGAAATTACTACAATTCAGCATTTTCTCATTCATCAGTCAGGCTGTGGTACCCTCTCTCCCTGAGGATCTCAGCCATCAAAATAGTTTAGTGTGAATTATGTTGATTAGGGCTTAAGTGAAACTGTACAATTATAGGTGAAAAGTACACACAGGTCTGCTGATGGTTGATAACTCATTAAACTGCTTTAACTCAGTTGTGTTTGTTTGTTATCTGCCCTCACTATGACCTCTTCCTTGAGCAGGGAGGTCCTTGAGCAGGACCATCTCACATACAACAGGATTCTCACAGATTGAAGGAGCAGTAATGGAAGTTCTTCTTCCTTCTTACCATGGTTAATTACCCCTTTCATTAACAACTCCCTCTGTGTTTCCAGTATGCATTGGTCAAGCTCTGCTTTTGGCTGTCAGAACTTTCAGACTTTGCTCTAAGGTAAGTTGCACACACACAAAAAAAAAAAAAACCCAACCCAGATGACAGCACATAGCTGGGTTCCCACAGCTCCATGATGACTCAGTTGCAGTTTCACACTGATTTAGGTTCTGGCTTTGAATTTCTCAGGATAGATATACACATTTTAAAAAGAAAAAAATCAGGGTGAAATTTGCTAATCATCACATCTCCTCAGGGGGGAGAATTTATTGCCTATAATTACAAAACTTTTGCCAAACTTCTTCTGCACTTGCCTTGTCCAAGGGACACGCTCCCTGTCTGATTACACACTGTAATGAGACACACAAATGGTGACAGAGCAGCCAGAAGATTGAACCTCTGCAGGTCCCACAGTTACCAGTGACTTCTGGTGACAGAGCATGACACCATGGTGTAGGAGACAAAAACTGCTCTGGAGTCATGAGTGAGCCATGTCTACATTGCTACAACCCTCCCCTCTTCTGTGGGACCTGCAAGGAGACCTCTGCTAAACATTAAAGCCTCTGACCTGCTACTCAGAGGGGAAAACACATTATAATAATGTGTTAATAAACACATTAATAATAATATTATTATTAATAATAAAAGGGCTAGTGCAGTCCAGGGTAGGTCATCCAGCACCCTGCTTTTGGAGACAACCTTAGCAGTAGCTAGTGATGGCAGTAGATGGGGATGTTCCTAGGTTAGGGGTCTGCTACATAAAGAGAAGCATTTCTATCCCAAATCTCAAAAGAAAAAGTAACTGTGTCTTTTGACCACAATTACTGTTGGAGATTGACTTTATATTTGTCCTTTGTTGTTTGGATCATTTTCCTTCTTCTTTTCCTCCATGAGCAACTCCCTCCTCTATTTTCTCTACTAGTGAAGGAGGAAGAAAGGGAGGAAAAATAAGTATTATGAAAAGGGAAAAAAGATCCCTGCAATAGAAAAAATGCTCCCTGTAGTTTTTGTGTCAAAAATGAGATCTCAAAAAAATCCCCTACTTTGCTTTGATGCAGAATAAAAGAAATTTGAATGACACAGATGTTTTTGTATTGTTCTGTACTCCATTTTTCATTTTAAAAACACTGACTGAACAGTCTTTGGATTACTGAATCTCAAACAAGGTCTATCAATCTCACTTTTAAGACCATCAGATCAGAAATGGTCCCAGGGACGTTGCAGGAGGATGATGACAAAGCCTTTCTGTCAGCAACTGCCCTGTATCAGGTTCCTACACCATGAAAATCAGGTGGGGTAAACCTGCCCTGCAGGTCACTCATGTCAGCAGTGTTGGAGGTCCCAGTTTCTGACCTTGGCATGGACACTGTCGAGAAGGAGCTACTGTGTGAGCTCTGGAGGATGATGGAAACCTCTCATGTGGGTTCTTTCTTTGACAGAGCTCATGAGACCCCAGTGAGCACCCCATGGGTCCCATCTTTCCCCAGTTCTTCTGTCATGAACACGCTGTCAATGTTCTCTAGACTCACAGATTTCTCAGCACTGTGTCTCCCACCCAGAGTAGAGAGATTTATGGTGGAAGAGCTGGACTCAACAGGGAACTCAACTTCTCACTGTAGAATAGTCATTGTTTTATGAGCTGCTTCCATCATGGATGACACTTTTCAGAACTAGGTTTTTCTGTTTGTGTTCCAGAGACAACTGCATCCTTTAATTCAAAAGGCATTTGGTAATTCAGCCATGCCATCCACCTGAATGAGTTGGTACCTACAGAAGAATGCCCTTGAGATCTCTCCTGAACAAGAGAGTCCAAGTCCTCTCTCTGCATTTGTCTTCTCTGAGGACCTGAGACATGAAGGTGAGTTCCAGTGAGCCATCCCCTTGCAAAACTATTTCATTGGAATGTCTTATCTTGGTGTGTAGTGTAGGCAGGAGTCTTGCACCAGGATATGCCTGTCTTTGGTTAACTCTCAGCTGAAAACAATGGCCTTGGTGATAGGTGGGTATGGGTATGTCCTATTAATCATGCAGCATTTGGGACCCTGAGGCTTTGGTCTGTGTATTAAGTGATGTGTGCATTGTGATGCTGAGAAAGATGAGGAGTAAATTTTCCTGATAGCTGAGAAGACTTAGTTTCATTCCTAGCAACCACATTGCCTGCAGACTACTTGTATGGTTGAGGACTGGGACCTACTCTATGACAGCCCTCCTATATCCCTGTGAGGGGACC
Source organism: Heliornis fulica (assembly GCA_013399135.1). Classification (NCBI taxonomy): domain Eukaryota; kingdom Metazoa; phylum Chordata; class Aves; order Gruiformes; family Heliornithidae; genus Heliornis; species Heliornis fulica. The sequence goes on along the minus strand of VXBZ01000176.1, from coordinate 37,806 downwards.
TCAGGTGTGCTCAGGACTTAGAGCTTCTTCCAGAGTGTCCTTACCTGTTTTTCTGAAGGGCATTGTGCCAACTAGCCTGATGATAACTCATCAGAAATTGAGCAGGATAGATTTGGATCAATCTCCCTCCAAAGATGACTTGGTTTTGTTGTCATGTACTGAGGGAGAAAATGAATTCCTGGCACTCGAGATACCCTATGGGTTCAGCGTGGTCCATACACTCATGCATCTCTCTCCTGCTTCTGGGCAGATTTGTCTGTGTTGGCAGAGGCAGGTCCAAGAACTTCAGTGTGGGTGTTTCTGGACCCATATGAGCCATAAATTGCAGTAGACAGCCCAGTCTATTCCTTATGGGGACAGGAGTGGTTTCCCATGGGGATCCCCTGTCAACCAGCACTGGATTTGCTCCCATTTGGGTGTCATTGCCTTAGACTGCCAGTGAATTTTCCTCAAATAGAAAATATGGTAGAAAATATTAAATGAAATTAAGACCTGGTTAAATAAACAGCTCCCTTCTGTTCCTCCCACTGAGGTTTCTAGACACTTCTGTTACAAAACCTCTACAAAATCCAGAGGTTTAACAACACAACAAGCTCAGTCCTGACGTGCTGGAGTCATTGTTGTCCTAGGTGGGAGGCTCAAGGCTTGGAGGCTCATTTCCAGTGTCAGAGACCTGTCTGAGTAAAACACTTTCCTTGCCCAGGTTTGCCTGTCCATGGAGTTGTGTAGCAATGCTTCCTTCACAAGTCTGTGTCCTCTTGAAGAAGAATTTGGGGGTCCCTAAGTGTCTAAGTAGACTCTGGCTATGGGATCATGTTGGAACCTATTCCAACATGAGGAATAAAGTTCCCTCCTGTGCAACTGGCCATGCACAGAAAAGACATCTTGTCCAGAGTAGTCCCATGCAGCAGAAATATTATTAATGAAGTGGAAGCTCTGCAGGTTTGTGCTGTTGGTATGTTAAACCCCCAACACTGAAGTGTTGAGATGCCCAAGCCTTTCTTGAGGGGCAGGAGCTCTTGCCTGCATAGAGGTAAGGGCTTCTCTTCCTTGGTTGGACTACATGACTTGTCCTGAGCATGGGTCATTTTCACTACAAGCTACAGAGGCTCTGGACCACAGCCTAGAGCTTGTACAGCTGAAACTGCAGGGAGTTCACAGCAGAGGAGGCATCTGAAGGATAGGTGAGATGACTCCTGCATAATCAACAAGGCTGAGGCTTGAACCCTTTTTCTGTGAGCAATCACTGAGCATAATCTCTTGAAGGCTGGGAGAAGCAAACCTCTGCATGTCTTCACTGTGAGGGTGGTGAGTCACTGGCACAGGTTGCCCAGGGAAGTGATGGATGCCCCATTCAAGGGTTGACCCTTCAAAGTCAGGTTGAACAGGGCCTTGATCAGCCTGGTGTAGTGAAAGGTGTCCTTTCCCATGGCAAGGGGGTTGGCACTTGATGCTCTTTAGGGTCCCTTCCAACCCAAATCAGTCTGTAGTTCTATTATTCTTGGAATAGACCTTTAAGATCAAGCCCAACAACACCAAGGTGGGCAGGAATCTTGATCTGCTTGAGGGAAGGATAGCTCCAAAGAGGGATGTGGCAGGTTGGATTGATGGGCCAAGACCAACCACATGAGGTGCAACAAGGTTCAGTGCTGGGTCCTGCACTTGGGTCACAACAACCCCAGGCAATGTTTTACAGGCTTGGGGAAGAGTGGATGGAAAGCTGCTTGGTGGAAAAGGACTTGGGGGTGTTGGTCAACAGCCAGCTGAACATGATCCAGCAGTGTGTCCAGGTGGCCAAGAAGGCCAACAGCATTCTGGCTTGTATCAGGAATGGTGTGGCCAGCAGGACCAGGGATTTGAATGTTCCCCTGTACTCATCTCTGGTGAGGCTTCACCTTGTGAGCTGCTCTCAGTTTTGGTCCCCTCACTACAGGAAGGACATTGAGGTGCTGGGGTGTGTCAAAAGAAGGGCAGCAGTCTGATGGAGAGCAGCTGAAGTATTTCATCCTGGAGAAAAGGAGGATGAGGGAAGACCTGATAGTTCTCTACAACTACCTGAAAGGAGGTTATAGCCAGAAGGGGTCTATCTTTTCTCCCAAGTACCAAGTGATAGGACAAGGGAAAATGGCCTCAGGTTTCACCAAGGGAGGTTTTGATTGGATATTAGGAAAAAAATCTTCACTGAAAAGGTTGTCAAGCATTGGAACAGGTTGCCCAGGGAAGTGATTGGTTCACCATCCCTGAAGATATTTAAAAGCCATAGCACTTAGGAACATGGTTGAGTGGTGGACTTGGCAGTGTTAAGTAAATGACTTGATGATCTTCAGGGTCTTTTCCAACCAAAGTGATTCTATGACTCTAAACAGAATTTAGAGAGCAACATGTGGGCAAACCAGGGGTCCAACATCTAATGTTACTCTGCTTAGGGACAGAAATATCTGCTACTAGGTTGCATTTAGTGTTTTGGAGCCAGAAGATTGAGTTCACAGGTGAAGAACACGACTTGGTGTTTTTTGTCTACTGTAATACCAAGATCTCCCCAAAACCTGGCTTGGGAGTAGCATCCTCCTCCTCCTCCTTCTTCTCTGGGTTAGCTGAGACACAACTTGCCTCTTCAAGGGAGAATTATGTTCTCTAATTTCACATGGCATGAAGAGTTATGTGTGCATAGGAGATATGGGCAGGGGAACAAATTTAGGTGTGAGATACAAAATATGGGGTTTTGCTCCAAGCACCCTTGTCCATCCACTTGTGTTTCCCAGATGCTGGTGATCTCTGCAATGGAGATAAGGGTGCAGACAGGTTGGTCATGACTTGGTGGCATTCAAACACATCGTGAGAAAGGTGGGAGAGCAGAGGTTATGAGTCTGGGAGTCTCAGACATCTCCTGATGGACTATAACAGCAGGATTCACCTCAGGGACACATTTGAATGTCAGAGCTGTGGGTTGGACACAGATCTATTCCCTTAGTCTTCAACAACCTGTTTTTTATAGAAGGACATGTACCAGTATAGATTTATNGGAGTATTGTGTCCAGTTCTGAGCCCCTCAGTTCAGGAAGGTCACAGAACTCCTTGAAAGAGCCCAGGAACATCTTCCTTCTGAGGACAGGCTGAGGGAGCTGGGTCTCTTTAGCTTGGAGAAGAGGAGACTGAGGAGTGACCTCATCTATGTCTATAAATATGTAAAGGGCAAGTGTCAGGAGGATGTATCCAGACTTTTCTCAGTGATGACCAATGACAGGACAAGGGGAAAGGGTTCCAAGCTGGAATGTAAGAAGTTCCATCTGAATATAAGGAGGAACTTTTTCCCCGAGAGGGTGACAGAGCACTGGAACAGGCTGCCCATACAGGTTGTGGAGTCTCCTTCTCTGGAAACATTCAACACCAATCTGGACATGTTCCTGTGTGATTTAATCTAGGTGATCCTGCTCAGGCAGTGGGGTGGGACTGGATGATCTTTTGAGGTCCCTTCCAACTCCTTACATTCCGTGATTCTGTGATTCCTTCTGAGAACAGGTTGAGGGACCTGGCTCTCTTTAGCCTGGAGAAGAGGAGACTGAGTGATGATCTCATTAATGTTTACAAGTATGTTAAGGGTCAGGAGGAAGAAGTCAGAGTCAGAGAGTCAGAGAGTCAGAGAGTCAGAGAGTCAGAGAGTCAGGAGGAAGCTCTTGTCAGTGTTGGCCAGTGATAGGACAAGGGGCAATGGTTCCAAACTGGAACATAGAAAGTTCCATCTGAGTATAAGAAGGAACGTTTTCATTGTGAGGGTGACAGATCACTTGAACAGGCTGACCATAGAGTTGGTGGATTCTCCTCTGGAGACATTCAAGATCAATCTGGACATGTTCCTGTGTTATTTAATCTAGGTGATCCTGCTTGTGCAGGGCAGTTGGAATAGATGATCCTTTCAGATTCCTGCCAACTCCCGACATTCTGTGATTCTGTGACATAAAGTTGCCAGGAAGTTGTCTCCCTGCTTCCCTGGTTCTCATCCAGCCTCAGATCAGAGCAAAAGAGGATGCAGCAAAACACATGTAATGGGAAGAGATCTGACTCCATGAGCCACATGTCCTCCTTTGAGCAGTGATGAACACAGTGGCATCATTGTGGTATCCCACATCAGCAGTTGGTGGGGTTACTTGCTCCTGGGATTGATTAGTTTTGGTTTCATGTCTGACTTGAGAGAAATAATGAAAATCCAGAAATGTCTGAACACGTTTCTTGTGATGCAGAGGGAAAGTGTTGAAGAACTGATGTCTTCTGAATTTGGCTTTGGTGTTATCATAGGCTTGAGGAGATGGGTTTGAGATTTGTTCTACAGCAGGGTAGAGTTCAAGTTAGCCATGTTTCCTTGGACAATTTGGGATGCTTGCAATATCTGGCCAGGACCTTCTTGCTCTAAAGAAACAACAGACAATTGGCTAGAACTCTTTGTTTTCCCAGTAGAGGGAAGTCCCAGGTACCTCTTGATCAATTTTTCATGGAAAGCTTTGAAACTGTCAAAATATCTCTTGTTCACACAAACTCTGCTTTCAGCCTTTTGTCTTCATCTGAGTGAAGGAGAAAGTGCTGCTGTTGAAATACCTATGAAAAAGAAATTGCAATGTGTTTGCAAAAGGAGGAGAGAGAACATTTTTCTTTGGCCCCAAGTGAGTTGTGACTGGGTAAAGGGGGTGATTTTCAATTTCTTTAAAAATTTTCTTCTTGGCTGCAGACTGGGCAAGAAGAAAATGAGAATTTAGAAAGAATGCATCTCAAAACTTCCTAAAATATGAAAATTGTTCAAGTGTTATAGTCTGATTTCTACATGCCTGAATCATGCTGCAAAAGTCCCTCTGGGTGTGCTTATCCCACCTCCCCTGCATTATTTTCAGGCAGGATGAAAAGACCTCTGGCTATCACTGGGCAATATGACAAATGTGGATACCTTCTTGATGCCCATCTGTGCCTTGGTGCTTGTGGGCTGATGGGAATGTTTCTGTGCTATCACAGCAAAGCTTTCCTCATCCAGGCTCTGGGATCATTCATCCTCACTGCTCCTGAAGAGATCTTGACTTCAGGGACTTGCATTTAAATGTCTGAAGTGTGGGAGACAAAGGGAAATGGCCAACCTCTTCTCAGTGGCCTGTGGAGACAAGACAAGGAACAATGGTCACAAGTTGGACCACAGAAGTTCTGTACCAATATAGGAAACATCTTCTTCACAGTGAGGGTGCCAGAGCATTGGAACAGGCTGCCCAGAGGGGTTGTGGAGTCTCCTCTGAAGATATTCAAGACCTGTCTGGATGCCTACCTGTGCGACCTGCTCTAGGGAACCTGCTTTGGCAGGGGGGGTTGGACTTGATGATCTCCGGAGGTCCCTTCCAACCTCTACAATTCTGTGATTCTGTGATTGCTGCAGTTCATCTGGTCAGACTTCTTTCCCTTGTGAGACATGAAGGGTGGACCTGGGGATGGTATCTGCACAGCTTTGTGCCAGGAATGTGGACCTGATGGCAGGAAAAATCGGTTATTCCACTTCTAAAGCATCCTGCAGCGAGCGCATGACATCTGTGGAGGGGTGCCTGTCCCTTTCTTGGCTTTCCAAACAACTTTTGCAGGGATGGGGGAAGCCCACAGCATTATTGCCTCCTCCAGCTGGCCCCACTATTGTATCCCAGCTCTACTATAGGATCTGTCCCATCTCTCATGGCAGTGAGCTCCACGGGTGAATGCACCCAGCTCTCCGTGATACCCCTGCGTGCTCTGACTCCCGGCCACG
>VXBZ01000176.1:16829-29437 GCA_013399135.1 Heliornis fulica | reverse complement strand
GGGGGGGGTATAGCTGGTGCATGCACAACCTTCTGAGTCTGTCTTGAAGTGTTTTGTTCTTCTATCTTGAAGAGATCTGAGATACAGAGGTGAGTATAATCTGAACATGAAGTCCATGACCACATTCCTTTGCTCCAGGAAAAATGGATGAAGGATCACTGGTGGCACTTCAGAAACTGGAGGACAACTGGAAAGTCATAGAACTACAGAACCACAGAATGTTTTGCATTGGAAGTGACCTCAAAGATGATCTAGTTCCAACCCCCCTGCCATGGGCAGGGACACCCTGCACTAGACAAGGTTACCGAAAGCCCCATCCAACCTGGCTTTGAACCCTGCCAGGGATCCAGGAGCATCCACAGCTTTTCTGGCAACCTGGTCCAGTTCATCACCATTCCCATTATAAAGACTTTCTTCCTAATATCTAAACTAAATCTACCTTACATAAGCTTAATGCCATTCCTTTTCTGTCCTGTCACTCCCTACCCCTGTAACTAGTCCCTTTCCATCTTTCCTGTAGCCCTGCTAGGGACAGGAAGGCTGAAACAAGGTCTCCCTGGAGCCTTCTCTTCTCCAGGCTGAGCAACCCCAACTCTCTTACACTGTCTCCATACCAGAGGTGGACCAACCCTCTTACCATCTTTGTGGCCTCCTCTTGACTCACTCCAGTGTCTCAATGTCTGTCTTACAGGTGGCCCCAGAGCTGGGCACAGTACTGCAGGGTGGGTGTCACAAGGGTGGTGTAGATGGGGAGAATCCTCTCCCTTGACCTGCTGGTCATGATGATTTTAATGCAGTTCAGGACACCTTTGACATTCTGGGCTGCAAGTTCACATTGTCAGCTCATTCTGAGCTTCTCATCAGCCATCACCCTCAAGTCTTTCTTGTCAGGGCTTCTCACAATCCGTTTTCTGCCCAGCCTGTGGATGTGCTTGGAATTGCCCCAACCTTACACTTGAGCTCATTGAACTTCATGAGGTTTGTATGGGCCTGCCTCTCAATCCTGTCAAGGTCTGAAGTCCTCCAAATGGAGTCTGGATACTATGGAGCACTTGACTGACCCAGGTGTGAACCAGGACTCACTCCACAGGGTGATCTCTGGCCCCTCAGTTTCAACAAGAATACTAACTTTCCAGCCTCTCCAAAGCCTAAAGCATGTGGGCAGCAATTGTCCCCATGAGAGAGACAGTTGGTGGCCAAGACCATGTAACAAGGGTGGCTACCATGCTGCAAGACCAGCAGGAACAGGACAATCTCACCTCAAGGAGACTTTGCACAGGCAGACTCACCCCATGCTCCCTAGACACACATCAGAGATGCTCCAGCAGGTAACCCCCATAAAAATACCAATTATGTCTCTGCTTCCCACCAATAAAATATGTTTCATCTTCAAATTACCTGGGGTTCCCTCTTGCCAATATTTGTCTCTGTCACCACATGTGTATCACCCCTGAGAAGATCTACATTGGCCTCAAAAATAAGGAGGCACCAGAGGTAGGGGGAAGAGGTCATGGTGAGGAGATAAGTGCTTGGCTAGGGGCTTGCTGGAGGAGCTGGGCTGGCAAGATGAGGATGCTGGGGTACCCTCTGGGTGCCTTCTACCAGGTCCCTTCTTGTGGATGGTTAAAGCATTTGGCTGTGTGTTGGGGAAGACATGATGCTCTGTGCTTACATCCCAATGTCCAGCATGTTTGGAAGCACCTCTCTGGTAGCATTTAGTTGGAGTTGGGTGCTGCCATCCATATTTTGGAGCAGTAATCAAAATTTCCACCTGTTTCCAGTGGACTGTGGGCTCCTGGCTGGCTGGCTGGTCTCCATTTGTCTTCTGGACAAGACATATTTCTCTAAAGAAGCAGACAGTTCTCCAGGGTCCACCAAGTTGTCCCATTGGTCTTTCAGGTGCACAGATTCTTTTCTGGATTGCCAGGAGTAGGTAGATGTCTGGAACATCTCCCTGTCCAAAGCAGGTACCCTGTTTCTGCCCAGACAGCAAGGTCATTGTGACCTGGCAAGGTGGATGACACCCCTCATTTGAGACACCTGGAGAAAGTGTTGGTGTCAGGCATCAAGTTTTTGAATGAGCGATGAGGGGTGTGATGAGCAGCAGTGATGTGTTGAATGGCAGTGATGTGACGAGCGGCGGTGACACCAACATGTGTCTCCTTGTCACTCTCAGAACTCCTGCCTCTCCTCAGAGGAGATTTTGACAAGTGGATGGAAAGAAGAGCACGATAAGGAGATGGTATCTGAAAAGCAACATCTAGAGTCTTTTGTGGGTGTTTGACTGGTGCAGGTTAATTTTGATGGCATGGCTTTAATTCCTCTAGTCATGGGTGAAGAGAGCTAGGGAGAGCAGAGGATATCTCACAGTGGCACAAGTCTGCTAAGGTCTGAGGTGCACCCCATCTGCTCCTTCAGAGGAGAAACTTCCATGTTTCAAAGACAGCTTCTTATTTTGGTGGCCCCCTTTTCCATTCAGATGTTCAGGCCTGAAGTAACCTGTGGCTCCAGGGTGTGTTGATGTGAGCAGTGGGTGGTCAAGGTGACCTATGGCAGGGATGGTTTGGAGAGGGGATGACCTTTGGAAGGAAGAACACCTCCAGCCTGTCAAGATGACGCTGTGTCTACTGGGGAAGAGCCAAAGGAAAACTGATCAACAGAGCACGGGAGAGAAATCGAGATGCCCAGAATAGCTTGGTGTCTGCACCTGCGCTTCGTGGTGAAAGCCTGTCTGTCCACAGACCTTCCCTCCTGCTCCATGCCCATGAGGGGCTCTCCCTACATGCCAGGGTCCTGCAGAAGAGCAGAGAGCCTGTGCAACAGTTGTGGTGGCTCTGTGGGTCTGCAGATACCCCCAGACGTGGTCCCTGACAGAAACAGGGCTTGGGAAAGTGGTTCTGCAGGGAAATCAGAGCTCAAGCTGAGGATTGTCATTTAAATTGGACTCATCAAAAAATATAATCCTGGTGAATTTGGGAGAATTGCAGTGGGGGAATGACATCTGTCTATGCTTGGGGTTTAAACATGCCCATCATCATGGCTTCCTATCCCCCAGAGCATCTGCCAAGCGCTGCTTTGAACCCTGTAGAGCAGGGACCTCTCCAAATTGATCTTTTTCTTCTTTGGTCCACTTGTCCTGGTTCTCCTAAACTGTTTGCATTGCCCTGCACCACATTTGGCATAGGACACTTCAGGGGTCCGTGTTCTGGTAGCTTCAGAGGTGCCTTTTTGTTTTTGCAAAAATACCTGGTTCCCTCCACTGGGGAGCAGAAACAATCCCCTGTGCACTGGGGAGGCCAAATGAATGACAAGGGGAACAGGGACTTTGTGGGACAGAGTGGTGCCAAATTCAACCACAGAATGAAGAGTGCAGCCCAGAAAGGAAGAGGATGTTTTGATGAATGATTAGGGGAGAAAAAAGAGATTAAACCCACCCCAAAGCAGGAACACAAAACATGGCATCTCTGCCTGGGTTACTTGGTTTTGCTGGTTCCTGAGACTCTCCTGGCTTTGGCCTCCAGGTGATGAGTTTCTCACTTCACAGTTTGGGGAGCACATGTTCCTCTGGCCTGTGAGCTGTCATGTTTCAAGCATATTAATCTTCCACCACCAATGTCCCGTGATGAGTGATTTTACTTTTACTGGCTCTCAGATTACACTGAATTGGGGGTGTGTGTGTGTGTGTGTGTCACACATTTAAAAACATCCCTGGGGTTGGGGCATTTTGACTTTCCCCTTCTAGGATTGAAGAATAATGTGTCCAAGGGCCAGATCCTGCTCCTTCACTATGCCATTGTGATGACAGCACACACCAGGAGTCATCACAGGAGGAATATCCCAGATGACTCCTGAGCATCAGCGTTTTCCCAGAGGACCAAACCACACCGTGATGGCCCCAAGCCTTTCCCTGAGACATGCAAAGTTTTGAACAGAAGCTGTCCCACACTGACCCAAATTGGGATACATGGTGTGATTACAGGACACCTTGATCTGGCCATGGGAAGCTCTGCATGTGTGTGGATGTACATGAAAATGCTCACATGAGGTGATGTGTGCAAAGCCATGTGCTTCATCCCAGGGAGGTGTTGGGAAGGGTGCACATGTACATTGCAAGCACAGGATCAGGTTTTCCTTAGAGGTAGATAAATCCTGACCTGTTTGCCACTGCTGCACCATTTTCTGCTACTGATGGTCCTGGATAACCCACTTGGGATACGGAAAAGGGCTTCTGACACACGAGAAGAAGCATCCTTTAAAAAAATGCATCAGAGCAAATGCATCCCAGTATTGGAATCTCATGTCAAAGCCCCTTGTCCTGCACATGCTCTCACAGGCATCACAGTGCATCCCATGCAGGCATGCACACACAAACACATGCATGTCCCTGTACAGCAGCAACCACAAATCCAAACCAGAAGCATTCACTGCTCTCCCTCTGCTCATTCATCCTCTCCTTTTCTTAAGAAAAGCCTCTCTTTGGGTTTCTTCAGCTTTGCAGCCTTTAGGGGTCACTCCTAGCAAGATTTCCATCATTTCTCTGCAGCTTCACAAGGTAACAATATCTTCAGAGCCAGCTGTGCTGTCAGGACACCTGGTTTCCACATGTGTTTCATGCTGAGTGTACCCAGTTGCTAGTAGGGCTGGTGATAACCGATGGTGGCTTTTCCTGGGCATGAAGATTCCCTTCTCTTTGACATTACTTCTCCGTGCTCCCACCCCCCCAACCCCCTGCCAGAGTAACATACTTTCTTTACATGAGTGGGAATGTTATATCAGCAAATGTAGTGAGGAAGGAGGAGGATGGTGCTGTGCTAGAAGCTTCATCATCCCCTGACTCCAGAAGCTTGGTCTGAAAGATGAACAATCCACAGCATGCAGTGCAGCTATCAGCTTGGGCTGAAACCCCTTGCAGTGCTTGTCTGAGAGCATCTCTCCCAGCATCCATCTCTGCACTCTGCTACCTGTCCAGCTTGAGATGGGGCTGGTAAAATGGGGTGCACAGGTTGGTAACAGAGATAAGCAGCATGGCTCATGCACCAGTGACCCTTAGGCCTTTCCCCATGTGCCAGGAGGGCAGCAACACTGCAGGGATTCACTTGCTCTGTCTCCCCTTGATGGCTGTCATTGTCTGCAACATCAATATCAATAATGTAAACAGCATGAGAGCTTGTTCCTGGGCAGTGGAGCTCCATCATCTCCTCTGCTCCATTGGGCCAGGCCAAAGGATGCTGTCTCCAGGGACTTGAGAGTGTGGCTTAGGTGTTAGGGTGGGTTGAGGACTCCTCAGTGCTCAGCATGAAGATACCCACACTGTCCTAAGTCTGTTTAATGGAGAAGTATGGATGTGTCCCTTGTGCACATACAGTAGTGCCTAGATCAGCATCTCTGGTGCTGTTTGGTGCTGTGTAGATGTGCTGCCACATGCAGTTCCCTTTCTAGGGGGTATAGAAGTCCCTCTATACTATAAGGGATTGGGATACTACAGATTGGGCAATCTTATTGCAGCCTTCCAGTACTTAAAGGGAGTGTATGGACCAGAGGGGAATCAGATTTTCACAAGGGTAGATAGTGGTAGGACAAGGGAGGGATGTATTGAAGCTGGAGGAGGGAAGGTTTAGATTGGATATCAGGAGGAAGTTTTTCATGGAAAGAGTGGTGAGGTGTTGAAACAGGCTGCCCAGAGAGGTGGGGGGTGCCCCAACCCTGGAGGTGTTCAAGGCCAGGTTGGATGGGGCCCTGGGCAACCTTGTCTAGATCCAGGCCTGGAGGTTGGTGGCCCTGCCTGTGGCTAGAGGGTTAGAACTTAATGATCTTAGGGGTCGCTTCCAACCCAGACCAGTCTGTGATTCTGTGATATGCTTCAGTTGGAAAGGGGACCCTTGGAAATGCAGGTGGGCAGGGATTTGATGTGGGAACCATGCTATGCTACCCAGAGGAGTGGAGCTGGCAGGTTGGGACCATTTCAACAGAGCTCCAGTCAACACCAGCATCCCACATCCCTACACATACCCTTACCCCCCCCGAATCAGCAGCTCCCCAAATGCCTTAGGGGGTGGTTATCCCTACTGGGTGAACAGCTGGTGCTGCCTTCCCAAGGTGGGAAGGCAAAATCCCAACTGGTATGACACACAGTGGTAGCTGGATGACCAGAGATGCCCCCCAGCCCCCAAGCCTTTGGCTCCAGTGATGCTGATAGGGTGGCTGGGCACAGAAGGACAGCGTGTCTCTTTGGTGAGAGGAAGAGGACGCAAAGCCAGCGTTTGCCTTGGGAACCCTATTGATTGGATTTCCTGGACAAGCCAAAAAGCCCAATAAAGGGAATTGTTCGATAATGAAAAATAGACAATTGGACTCTATTAAGTAACTGAGCCAGCAGCCAGCCTGAGTGCATTAAGGGCCCTGGCTCAGAGCCCCTGCTAGCTCGCAGAAGAGAAGTGGCTAAGGAGCAAAGGATGGCCAGAAGAGCTTGTGCTGGTACCAGTCTGTCAAGGATATTTTGGGTTGCCCAATGCCCTGGGTGTGAGTCCATGTCTCCTAGCAGAGGTCTAGGGCTAACACAACAGTACTGGTGGTCTGGCAGGAGTGAAATGTCTTGTGGAATGTCTCAGGGAGGAGCTGTGGGCTGGTCTTGTGCTGTGGATCTGTGGTGACTAGGGACAGAGGGGTGGTGCATGTGGTCTAATGGTTTAAGAAGAGGACCATGGGTACAGGGATGGGAAGGGGGACATGGTGATGGCTGGCTGGCTTGCTCTCACTCTCAGTATTGCAGGTGGGTTGAGCCTGCAGCTGCGCTGTGTTGCTCTGGTCTAGCTGAGGTCCCTGGCCCACCTGTCCCTTGAGGATGAAACTTTAGCTTGGTGCTGGGACTTGCAGCTTTGCCAGTTTGGAGTCTGATATATTCTGTCCCCTGCATGAGGAGGGGGGAGCTGGAGCCTTGCGCATCCCGCTGCCAGGTCCCCAGGCTTGGTGGTGTAAGCGGATCCCTGAAGCTTGTGGCTTGTTATGTTTCCCAGCACAGTCTGTGCCGGTTAACATGCACCTCCAGGAATTTGAAGATGCTCCTTCCAACTGGGAGGCCCCTGGGTAAGAGATGGCATCGTCTCTCCATGACGTAAGCCCCTGCCGAGCCAAATAGCTCTGTACTCTGGTGATCTGCAAATGGCTCATCCCAGTACATATCCCTACTGTAAAACTGGTTTGCACCATGCATCCTTCATCCTTCTCTCCTTGTGACCTCCTGGGGGTGTATGACTTCATTGTGGTTGGGCATGCAGGAATTGTGGGGCTGATCCAAGTGCCATGCACTTTGTTGGGGTGCTGCCTGTGGTGTAGTTCCATCCACCAGCAAGTCTCCTGCTGCAGGGCTGGTGGTAACCCCGGGAAAGCCCATGGGTGGGGACTGAGCTCAGTGTCTTCCAAGCAGGAGGTGATGATGCATCGGGTGTCAGCCCTGGGTGCCAGCCAGGGTGTCTTCTAACAGCAACCTGGGACCTGGCGCTGCTTTTGGGGTCAGGAAGCCAAGCAGCCCCCCATGGCAGGTGTCCTGCAGGAGGGGAGGGATGGGGGGCAGAGGTGGGAGATATTTGAGAACCAGACACAGCTTGAATCCAGCTCTCCACACACCAGCAGTGGAGGGCAGCCCTTGGGCAGCAGGGGTGGGGAGAGTGGAATGTCTGGCTCAGATGTACTTGCCAGTCAGGTCAGAAAGGATGTACACATATCCTCTCCAGCACTGGGAAAACTCCAAGAGTGATTTTGTATGGCTTGGATGTTTCTAGAATTACAGAATTGTAGGGGTTGGAAGGGACCTCCAGAGATTGACCCCCCTGACAAAGCAGGTTCCTTAGAGGAGGTCACACAGGAAGGTCTCCAGATGGGTCTTGAATATCTCCAGAGACAGAGATTCCACACCCCCCCTGGGCAGCCTGTTCCAGTGCTTCATCACCCTCTCCCTGAAAAAGTTATTTCACATATCGGTGCAGAACTTGGTCCAGCTGTGGTCCATCCTCTGACCATTGCCCCTTGTCCTGTCCCCATAGGCCACTGAGAAGAGGTTGACCATCTCCCTTTGTCTCCCACACTTCAAATATTTATAATCATGCATATACATGAGATTCCCAAGAGAGAGTTGGACAATGCAAAACAGATCTGAGAAATCATTATCATACGTCCCCTCCTCCAGGCACATGAGTGGTGACAACTGGTGGTCATCTTTGGGGGGTCCCTCAGAGGAAGGTTCCTCACATTGTCCACTTGTTACCTTTGGGGCTGAATACCTGCCAGGAACTGTGCAACCTACCAAGACCCCTTCATTTGTGCAACCCCCTCCAATTGCCTTTTGTTTCTGATGGCCAGTTAACTGCTTGGTTAAGCACGATAATGTCACAGACCACCATGCACTATGCACCCTTCCCCTTTTGTTTATACAAAAGAATACCTGTTCAAGTATTTAAAGCACTTCTTAATTTTTAACTTCTGCTAAGATGAGCTTTCATGCTTCTCTGTCTAGTGTTATGGCTGTCTAACAAGGCTCCCTATATCTAAACACATAATTCCCTAAAATTACCTGAATTACCTAAATCTAGTAACAACTTCCCTGGGAAACCCATTCCAATGCCTAACAACTCCTTAAGTAAAGAAATTCTTCCTGATGTCTAACCTAAATCTCCCCTGGTGCAGTTTGTAATCATTTCCTCTTGTCCTATCACTTGTTACATGAGAGAAGACACTGTGAGGGTGACAGATCACTGGAACAGGCTGCCCAGAGAGGTTGTGGAGTCTCCTTCTCTGGAGACATTCAAGACCAATCTGGACACTTCCCTGTGTGATCTAATCCAGGTGATCCTGCTCAGGCAGGAGGGTTGGACTAGGTGATCTTTCAAGGTCCCTTCCAAGTCCTAACGTTCTGTGATTCTGTGATTCTGTGACCCCCACCTCTTGGCACTCTCCTTGAAGGTACTTGTGGAGAGTGGTAAGGTCTCCCCTCAGCCTCCTTTTCTCCAGTCTAAAAAAAGTCCTAGTTCCCTCAGCTGCTCCTCACAGGACTTGTGCCCCAGATCCTTTCCCTGCTCCATTGCCCTTCTCTGGACATGCTTCAGCATCTCAATGTCCATCTTGTAGTGAGGGGCCCAAAACTGAGCACAGTACTCAAGATGCAGCCTCACCACTGGACTTTACCTTAAAAACAATATGACTTTGCCTTATTCCAGCAGATGAACCCATCTCTGCACCTTTTTTTGGAAACAATGTTTTCTTGGTTACACATAACCTCCAGCCTGACTCTGCTCTTCTTTTGGTGTTGTATTTGCAATTAGTAACCCAAGAAGGTCTCCTTGCATCATCCATGAGCAGGACCCTGCCTGTGTACAGGTTTGTATGTCAGTGAGATTATAAGAACAGGCTTGCTGAAATGTCTTGGCTCCTTGGACCCCCTGATTCCTGGCCAAGGAAATGTTTTATGGATACACAGGTTGTCCAGATCCTCACATTCAAGAGTTTCATTGGGATTAAACTGAGCACTGAAAGAGTCACTTTTGGCCCCTTCTACAGTCAAGGGAGAGAGATGAGTGTGCCTGTCATC
This sequence comes from Heliornis fulica, assembly GCA_013399135.1. Taxonomy (NCBI): domain Eukaryota; kingdom Metazoa; phylum Chordata; class Aves; order Gruiformes; family Heliornithidae; genus Heliornis; species Heliornis fulica. The sequence continues at coordinate 19,857 of VXBZ01000176.1, read as the reverse complement.
CCATTCTCAGACATGAATCTACAGGGTAGTGAATTCCCAGGACACTGTTAATTACTTCTGTGATCGGTGCAGCCTTTTTCCTCTGGAGTAATGACTTCTGTGGTAATGGCCTGTCTCCTCTCCAATCCTTTGTGTTCCCACATAACCCTCCCCCAAACAGCAAGTGCAAGCATCTCTATCCAGCACACAGGGAAATCTAAAATCCAGGTCCCCTAAAGTAAGTGTAATCGCAAGGGTCATTTTCAACTCTGCAGATGCTAAATCGTGCTCTGCTGACTGCTGGAAAACGTCTCCCTCTCCCTCCCAATCCATGCAGAAGTTTTGCAACAGCAGCAAATCCCCTGATAACCCTCCTATGCTGGAAGCAAAGCCCTCCCCAACTCAGTGCACCAATAAGTGTGCACAGTTAGCTCTGCAGAACATCAGCTTTGGTGATATCCCTCTGTTTCCTTCTCTGCTTGAGAGCTCCAGGCAAGTACCATACTTCTGAGACAGTCTCTTTCTTTAGGTCCTAATTCAGGGCAGTTTGCAAAGGGATTAGTTTCTGTTTGAAGGGTTTTTCATGCTCCAGGATAGTATCTAGGCAGAAGAAGTAGGCTAAGGGAGAGAAGAGACTTGCTGGGTCCCTTCCCATCAAACTGGCAGCCTGTGATGGTGTCAGTGAGATCAGGCTTGTGCTGTGGACCAGGTCTAGTGGGTTCAATAGCCCCAGTCACTGCTGGATAAGGCACAGCCCAAGTCTGTCTCTGTATGGGAACACTTTAAGTCACTTGTCATGCCAGGCTTGTCATGCCAGGTGAGCTAATGCTAGTACAGCTCATGATGAACATCATACTGCACAGAGGTCTCTTCTCTCTGCTCATCCTTTTTGGAGGGCTGACTTGGAGCAGGTATGAAGACACTTGGGGACTCACCCACACTTGGTCTCTGCACCTCACCTACAGCTGTGGCTTCCAGGACCTCTTGGTCTCCTCTCACCCTTCGTTTTTGCCTGGATTAGTGATATCTACCCCCATTGTTGCTTTTCTACTTACAGCTCTCACCAACTGTTTTCTGTCACTGGAGACAAATACATGGTACAGGTTATTTCAGTGCTGCCAAATATTTTGTCTTGCATCTTAAATCCCAGTGGCTCCATCCACGCTGCTGCAATGGTACTGGAGATCTTTTTCATTGTCCCAGCTCCCTGAGCATCTTGCATGCTTTGCAAGCCAAGATGCTCACTTTTCCCAGAAGTTCTTCCTGAAAGCCACTCTTTCTCTCAGATGGGTTGCATGGCCTTGTGCTGTATCATGAGCCTCTCCACTGATCTCTGTCAACAAGTTTAAATCCAGAAGTGAGTTTATAAGTTGCTCCATGGCTTGTTTGCCTGGTTGTTGGCTTCCTGTGTAGGTTCTTGGCTCAAAGCCCCACATCAAGACCTCACACTAGTTTAAGATAAAGGATTGCATTATCAAGGACAGTTTTGCAGATTGTGGTCACTAAGTTGGTAATGAGAAAGTCCACTTCCATATTCTTCCAGATGTCTCTTCATCTGGGCTTTGATGTTTAGTGCATGGCCATTTCATGCTATGCAATGGAATGTCATGAAAAGGTGTCTGGTGAGGACCGAGAGCAAGGAAGGAGCATCAGCCTGGTTCTGGGCTTGAAGGAGTAGGAGGAGAGAGGCAAGTGTGCCCTATGACACACCAACTCATGGGCATATTTGTGCTCTGGTGAGCTGGGCAGATGGAGGAGAATCTACCTTTACAGCAACTGTCCTGACAGGGTAAACAGGGTTGACCTTCAACAGGGATCAGATACACTAGGGTGTACCTTTGGTGTGACCAAAGGCTCCTCAAACACAACTGGCTTTGCAAACTGTGATGGAAGAGGGACCCCAGGCCTTGTGTCTCTGGTGGAGACCCTGATGCTGAGTCCAAGCCAACTCATCCCCATGCCAGAGGCAGCACCACTCACAATGTGCCGAGGGACTCCACACTTCATATATGCCCTGCTTGTGTCTGTGCTTCTGTGCTGCTTTTTCCCCAGATCTTCTGCTCCTTCCACATAGTCATGGACTCATGTGTTCTTCATCCCAAGCAGTCCTCCTAAGGAGGTACCCTTGGTCTGGGCTGTCCAGCTGCTTTTCTAGCCTTGCCACTTACTGATTTCCACAGTGATTCCTGTTTCATGTGCCCCATTCTGCCCAGATTTATGGTGATTTAGTGCTGATGGAAACCATTCATTACAACCCAGTATCTTCTCCAAAGCCACCAGCCAGCCCATCTTCATCCTTCCATATGGCAGGAACATTCTGAATTCATATGCTCCCTAACTGCTGAAAGTTTGTCTGAACCACCTAAAAAAGTGCTGCCTTTGCCCAAAACAGCCTTTAAACCCTCATCTCAAGTCCCCATGCTCCTTAAGAGACTGAATGGCTCCATCAAGTGAGCATTTTTCCACCTATCTCTTGCTCAAAGGCAAGAATCCTGCAGTTGTCTTTGAATAAACCCCCCCTGCACCTCATCTCTTCCCCTGTGCTCTCTCTCCTTCTGCATTTTGTGCCTTTCTTGGCAATCTCTTCCTGCTCTCCAGCTCAGAAACTGAAGCGAGTGCAACCTTGGGTCAAGTGTAATCATTTTTATAGAGCTGAGGGATCAATAGCCGCTTGAGATAAATGCTGTGTGTCACAGTCCCTCTCAGATCCTGGAAAGCCAAAGCAACAAAACATGAAAGAGCACTTACTATATTACTGCTGCAGGTGGATAGAGGGGCCAGAGATCTGTGCCAGACGCTTGGCAGAGCTTTGGGAGCAGTGGCAGGACTTGTACACAGGCTCTCTGAGGGTAGGGGAGAGCATCCCTACTGCTGCATAGCTCTTTCCTCTGCCCATCTGTCCCTGGCCTGCAGGAAAGTCCCCATTTTATGTAGTACAAACCTCAGCTGCAAGGACACAGAATCACAGAATCACAGAATCACAGAATCACAGAATCACAGACTGGTCTGGGTTGGAAGGGACCCCAAGGATCAATGAGTTCCACCCCCC
>VXBZ01000174.1:74110-181034 GCA_013399135.1 Heliornis fulica | reverse complement strand
TTGTTAAGGAAGCTTTGAGCTTGTGGAAGGTGAGTGGTTGTATTTTGTGTTCACTTACTGGTTAGAAGGGAGTGACAGACATCTGCCTTTCTGTAGTATTTGCACATCTCAGCTTGAACTGAGAGAGCCAGTGCTGAAACCGAAAGACTTTTCTCTTGCTGCTCACTCAGTCTGTGCCTTGTTAGTTGGGTTTGCCAGCAAGTGAGTGTGGTTTTCTTGTATTCATTTGTCTTTCACTAACAGGAAGGATAGGAGGGTGTCTGGGAGATTGCTCCAGGTTTTGAATCAAATACCTGAGCTGCAGAGCTCAGTTACTGCTGCCCTGTTATATTTTAGTGACTACACTTTTTATTTAAACCATATAGTTATTTACTTACATTGCATGTTGTCTGACCATATGGTTCGTACAATTTGGACACAGCTGTTCAAGTAGGCATTTTTTCCTTCTAAATCTAATGGGGTTTTAATTTGACATGACTGTGTCTCTACAGGAGATGGAGTTAGGGCCCCTCAGCTTAGTTTGTTGTTAGCCAGAGGAAACAGCTCCTGATACTAGGACAGAATGTATCAAGCAACCAAGCCACCTGCAGATGCAACTTTCTCCTCTCTGTATACTACATATTGCTCTTGAGACTTCAGCTCATATCTCTACAGTGTGAAAGACTTGAACAAGTACATACTTGTCTAACTGCTGTCATACCTGGTGAAAATATTCAACTTTTACCCATAGGCTTAGCCTGATAATGGGATAAGGTGTGTGGAAAATCCATCCCTCATAAAGCTGTCACACTGGTTGTATATGAGCAAGGTTTCACTGTGGACCTGCTCTTATTTTCTCTGTGCGTGATTCCTTCTGTTGTGGGTTTTTTATTGACATCCATGCTCTCACCTTTGTGTTTAGGTCGTGCTGTTAAGTGTGTTTTATATGGTCATAATCCTTCTTCCCTAGTTCCTGTCAGACACGTGGCACTCTGTCACTGCATGGCATGCACGACAGAGGTGGCTGCTGCGCTGCAGGAACACCGTGACTTAACCCTCTGTGCTGCATCAGCCAGTGCTGGACATGTTCGTGTGCCACGTTCCATGATTGGAAAGTCATCTTCCCCTGTAGTTTGGAGATCTGGAATCGTTCTCAAAGCACAGGAACTGCTTCCTGACAAAGATGGCAAGGAAAACCTCCACTGACTGGCATGTTCCCACAGCCCCAGGATAAGGTGCCGCTAGCTTTTCCTCCCGGCCTGCTGAGAACCACGTGTATACAGCTGGTTTGTTCTATCAGCCTGGCAAAGCTGGCTAGTTCTATTTGTGGTGCCAGATAAGAGCTGATAGAAGAGCAAAGAGCTGAAAGTGGTGTGGCCTGTCCGCCAGAAGGTGAGCTCTGCCGGCACCCCGATAGGCGAGGAATCTCAGGCAGCCAGCAGCTGACCCCGAGCTGGAGTTAATAGGGGAGTGATGGGCAGCGGGGGGATAAGAGACCTCCAGAAGCATGGCTCCAGGAGCACTATTCTGAGCAGTTGGCTTTGGCTGGTTTATAACAAAGTCACCTTGCTAAGGAGTTTCATTGTTGTGTGTTACTAGTGCAGGATTAGTTGGATTCAGTTGTAATAACTCCTAGCACACTACTCTTACCCCCAAATTGCTAATGGTTACCAAGAGCAGAAGGCTGTGGAGGATTCGATGAAGAGGGAGGGAGAACAGACTGATCTGCAGACCTTAGTGGTTTATTTTTTGTCTTCAGTGTGTTAATGTTTACATTAATGTTTAACAAAATCTAACATTAACAACAAGAAAAAAATCAGCATCTTATCAAGAATTAAAAAGCTTTTCTTGTAAGTATTTATGCACATAAATAACTTCTCTGGAAAATCTAAGACTGTTCACAGTAATGTCTGTTACATATGTAAATGTGTGTGGGATCAGACCCTGAATTATGCTATGCATGACCAGAGATTTTAATATCTCGATTTAAATGGTGATCTGATACAAATGATAATTTTCTATCTTTGTCAGTTCATTTTACCCTACTGCATGTACTAGGAGAGGAAATCTTGAGGCTAGCAAAATTGTTATTATAAGACTTTATTATTAAGCCTGTGATTCATCTTCTGGGTTAGAGGGAAATGCTGGTTTCAATACAGTGTATTGCTTACCAGAGCAAGCTTCAAGGTTTCATAGTAATTATGTAAAAGTTTACAGTTTTATTTTGGTACATGGAAGGATTGGTTGCATTACCTTAAAAAGATAATGTAATATTTGTGGTAGGAGTATTTCAAATAGAAGAATGGTGTTCCTGTTTTTGATGTTGACTAAAATTGGAAATCATATTTAGCTTCCATATATCAGCCTAAACTAAAATAACAAAACAAAACAAAATCTTATAAATAAGCAATCCTGCCATGGGAATATGGATGGTGTCTTAAAGTTTTCTGGTCCTCAATATGTGGCATAAATGTCTGTAATTTGATTAGGTTATGCCAGGTGGAAATGTGTATGAATGTTTTTTGCATGCTATAGCAGTATCAGATATCAAAAGGCAATTACTAGCTAATATTCTTGCTAATTATAAGGCAAAGCTAAGTCTTGGCATACAGGAAGCATTCCACAAACCCAGAATATCCCACGGAGAAGAAACCTTTAGCTTCTATTAAAAATTATTATAGATCACCATAAAGCAGCTTCTCAGTTATGGAACAAATGTTCTAAATTTCCTCTTTAGAGTTAGATGTCTTTCAGGCTCATTTAGGAAAGCCCACATCAGTATGTGCTTCCAGAATCCTTTGTGCTATGTTTAGGTTCCAGGTCTGTTTCTTTTCTGTGATGACTTTTGCAAAGCTGTAGCTCAATGAGCTTCAGGAGGAAGGGGGAGGGTTCCTATGTTTAGATTGTGGGATGCTCTGTAATCTTTGACTTTGAACTGGATCTTCCTCCCTTGAAGGACTGGGAAGAAGTTAGGGTCATGTAAGCAGACACTGTATCAACAGGTTGGAATGTGTTTTAAATCATTAGTTCTTTGACCTTTGATCTGTCATGAGATTCCTTCAGTGGTGGCAGGAGGAGGCTGCAAACTGGCTGCTGGGCCGTTAGTGCTAATAATAGTTTGATGTCAGTAGGTGGAAAGTTTAAATATGAGGACATTTTTGTAGTAGATATTCAATGCACTGTTTGAAAATATTTCTCCATTTCTACATGTACCTCTGAAACAGACACTGTCTTATGAACATGGTAAGATAACTGGTGGCTAAAATGTGCTTCTTCCTGAGCATTGGGAAATTATATGAGGTCCCTTGAAGCTCTGAATCGCCGAAACCAAGAGCCTTCTTTATGGAAAAGCTTTCCTGGCTTGTAATTCTCTTTCAGTACACCATGGTTGTGCCTGCCAGCTTGTGAAGTCCTCCCCTTTTCTGCTCAATTATTAAAACTACCTTTCACATTATTAAGTCCTTTGATTTTTCTTGAGTGTTAGTATTTTAATTATTTTTCTAAACTGTCTCAGCTTTCATTTAAAGAAAGGGCATTTCTAGTTATTCAACTACAAACCATTAGAAAAAGACAAAACTGAAAAATGCTTTAACAGAAGAATACAAATAGAAAGGACAGAAAAGTTAAAATATTCTTGTTTGGATGGTCAGGATTTTGGGGATCTCACTCTAGATCTTGAAGGATTACAACTCCACATCTTTTATCCATGGCAGAATGTCCCATGGAAAGAAAGGAGGAAGACCAAGTTGAGATTTTAAGCACTAAACTGAAACAGAAGTACTCATTGCTGAAGAGATCAGTACACAAATCAAGTGAAGAAGAGAAAAAGGGGGCATGATGTTACCTGTGTGCACAGGGAGAACTAATAATAGACAGCAAGAACATGTTTAAGGAGAGCAAATCAGGTTTGGACAGTTTAGAAATCCATGGAGCAATAGGATTGTCCTGTTCCTGGGAAGCTAATGGATGTTAAAATTTCTCCCATGACAGGAAATGGGATTCAGATGTGAATTCATGCATTCAGGTGGCTTGATAGGAAAGCAAGCCTTGGTTACCTGCCTTTTCTATGTTTGCTTATCTTAGCTGCTCTGCCTTGAAGCTTGTTCTTTTTTTGCAGTGATTCTTACTGGATTTCATTAAGTTCAGGCAAGTGCCCAGGAACCTTGTAAGGTAGGCTGTTTTCCTGAAAAAAAGCCCCAACCCTCCCATAAGCCATAAGCAGCAGAGAGCTTGGTCTCATTAGTGTCAGTAGCCTGTGGGATGGCAACAGGCTGTTTCAGGGGTGCTGCAGATTTTAAATTATATCCAGCCCCTTGGCAGTCAAAGCCACCAGTCATCCTCCACACTTGTGAAACACAGTCTCTCCTGAGCATCCCTTGATCACCACTGAAGAGGTGAAGTGACTTTGTGGGCTTTGACAGTTGGGCTAAAACTATACTCATAGTTCTATCTCACACAGTTCTCGATCCTTCTGCCCTTCTACTTGTTTTCAGTAGCAATGTCCTATTTTATTTGGGTCTTTTTTTCCAAATTATTTTTTCCATTTTCATATAAACCACTGAATTGATAATTTTTGCTTTACATATTGACAGGGAGGAAAAAATTCCCAAGCAGTTTCATCCCATTCTGAAGTGGATCCTTCCTTTGCTCTTGGGGTTTTAATGCTATTAATGGCAACTGGTTGACACTGATCTTAGTTTAGTTGGACCTGAGCTCTCTTTCAGTGATCAAACATTTGACAGGAATTTAATTTAATTGCACAACTTGGCTGATGTTGAGGAATGTTGACAGGTGCCATGTCAGATTTTAACAAGCTACTGGATCCCTTTGAAAGTAGAGGGCCAGCAGGATGCTTTACAGGTGCTTGAGCAGTGGGGCAGAGCATCCTTACGATAATATAGAAAGTTTCCAGGGTTTGTTGCCTATCTATCTTTCATTTAGTTGGCTTGGGTGAGGTTTGGGTTTTTTTTATATTCTTACATCTGTGCTTTGCTTATTTGTAATCTTTTTGGAGAGATCTCTTACCTTGATAGGTGCAGCCAAACTATCCAAGGTTAAACTTTGACATTTTTCCACCGATTGCATTTGCTTCAGGGTTCATTTCCCAGAGACCCATAAATGACTTTGATCTCCACCTACTGCTTAGTTTAATGTGAAAGGTGTTTTAAATGGTTGAATGACTCTTACCATTGTTTCCATCCTGGTGCATAAAACATTGATACTTAAGTTGGGAAGCTGTCACATTGCTGCATTGTATGTGGCTGCTGTTGCTTACTGTTGAGCTTAGATACTAGCCGTTGTCTGTTAGAAAGACTGAAATATATGCAAGTCAGGTGTGGATAGGAAAGTTTCCCTGTGCAGCAGTATTTGTATCTCCCGTGTTAAGGAAAAAATAACAAACCAGAACAAAACAAAACAAAAAAAAAGCTGACCTTGTAGGACTAAAGACAGGGTCATGGCATTGTTTAGGAAGTTGATTAACTTAAAACTCTGAGCTCATCTGAAACTCAGTCATCACCAGTGGCTTCAGTTGAGCAAATGCTTCCATTCATTTGAACAGTTTCTAGAGAAACTGGGAGTGCGCCCTAATTGGCAGGGTTCCAGGCCAGGTTGGATGGGGCTTTGGGCAACCTGGGCTAGGGGAGGGTGTCCCTGCCCATGGCAGGGGATTTGGACTGGGTGGTTTTGAGGTCCCTTCCAACCCCAACCAGTCTGGGAATCTTTGTTTAAATGTTTAGGTGTTTCACTCCAGAACCCCACTGAGAATTACTTGTGTCACAATGACAGTGACTCTCAGTACTGATGCTGGCAGGATGTTTGAAATGGGGTCTCAAGGTTTTTCAGGGGAAGAGAAGTTGTTCTTGGCTAGAGGGTGCTTCTCATGGGGATTGCAGAGCAGTTGCAGGGAAGAGAGGAGCAATGCAGTTTCATCTTTTGCTCAGAAAGTATTTTAGCTGCTAAATCTTTCTTCCAGCTGTTGACTAGATAATTAAGTGTATTTCAACATCACCTGCATTTGTTCTATGTATATAAAGCTCTCTTGACTTCTCAGAGTTGTTTCTAAAGTCAATCTGTTGAAATGAGAAGATATTCCACAACCACTAGGAATGTAGGACATAGTTCCAAATAGCTTAGATCAAAATGCATCTCTCATTGGTGTATGGCAAAAGAAGTCTCCTGTGAGGGGAGCATGGCAAAAAAATTACCAAGATCTCTCTTACAGCTTTTCTGCAAATATCTGTATGTGACTTCTAATGGTGCTTTGTAATCTTTCTGCAATGGTAGTGCTGCAGCATGGCTTTGGAGATTTACTGTTTTCATGTGGTCGATCTTCTGGTGATACTTTGATGTGCAATCATTTTTTAAAGGATTTAAGGAACTGGAGGTTATGCCATCAAGAAAAGTATTGGTAAGAAGAATAAAACAAAGGCCAAGAAAGACTTGGTTCATTTGAAATGTAGAAACTTTAAACTTTGATAAGAACATGAGCTTTGCTTTCATCAGTTCAGGATTTGTTAAGCTCTCTTAGGCAAAAAAAAAAACAACCAAAAACAAAAACAAAAAACCAACAGATTTTTCCAGTGTACTTGTTTAGATGTAGATGATAAACTGAAATATAGCCAAATTCCATTCTAACTTCAGACTAGACTTTCATTATGCCCTAAGAAATGATTTTTGTATGAATATTCCCCTGCTTGAGAACAGAACCATTATTCCATGAATCTTAGAAGTACAACAGAGAAGAAAAACCCCAGCAGGAAATGGAATTAGCTTACCTTATTTAATGCATGATGACAAAGCAGATTGTTAGACTTTTCTTAATGAAGAGCATTTACTTATACAAACTGAGAGCTGATGCTCACAGTTTCTGCTCGTATAGTTTGGTTCCTTTGGTGTTGAAACAATTTTTACTCATAGCTTGTTTTTTTCAGCTCTCACAATAACCCTATTGTGAAATCCTACATAATGCTCAGTAGGATCAAATCCTCCTCCCATTCACTTTGAAAAAGTGATCTCTTCATTTTTATCACATCCATTAAATTGTGGAAGTGAGTCAGCCTAAGAATGATCTGAGTCCCTTGGAGATCACAGGCAATTGGGTTGCTCTTGAGCCGCTACATTTTGTTACAATAGCCCAGGCACACATTCACAGGCCCTGGAGCTTTGAGAGCTGACAGCAGCACTGACAGTATCCCCAGTATTCCTCTGCTCCAAGGAAGCACAATGCTAGCTCCAGAGAGTTCAAGAGAGAGAAATCTTGTAGGCGTGTGTTTTCCATACCGTGTGAGGCAGGACTGTGTTCCAGCTTACTCCATTCACAAGAGGCAGGATGGTCAATTTGGAATATGAAATCCTCTGATGTTAGTATTCAGAGCAAAAGGCTGAGTTCCTCCAGAAGCAGGTGAAAATAATGGTTTTCTTTTTACTTACTTAAAGAAAAATGCTGATTTTTTTTTTCTTTTTTGTCTCTATGCTTGTGGTACCTCAGAACAGAAATGCTCCCCAGTGTCTCCTGTTTCAGAAGGGAGGTCAAGCGGGAAGGTTCTAGGGGAAATGTTGCTCTCCTGTAGAACTATTTATATGTGACAGATGTTTATAGACTACCTCTCCCCTTTTTCCTTCTCAAACATGATTTGTGCATCTATTGGCTTCACTGCTTAATTCTTTTGACTTTGTTTTCCCCACCAGCGTAGGAAAATAGAACATAATTTGATGTTTCCTATTAAATGTCATCATTTTGCTATTTGTTTCCCTTTGGTGACATAACATTTGTATCACAGCAATTGCCTAGATCACACTCTTGGGATTTACTGTATGTAGTGTTCACAGCTGGCTTTGTTGTGTCTGCTCTTTGTGGTATGAACAATTTCTTTTTAATAAAAACAGTCACAATTGGTCCATCTTTTCTGTGGCATTTCTACAGTGATCATAAATACGCGTGCTAAGGCAATATGTTTAAGCTTGAGGGAATTTATTATAGGCACCATGACTTCTGCACAGTTGCCAAAAGGGGAAAAATTAAAAAGAAGCAGTTTTTAAATCCCTTCCTTGCTTGCACACTACACTGTACACCAAGTGTGTATATAGTCATGTTCATCCTTTCTGATTTGATCTCTGACTCAAAGTGAAGGCAGCCTGCTGGAACAGCATTTTTCCAACCATGGATGTTAACAGTCTGGGTGACCCTTTTTGCCCATATAGCTTAAAGTTGTGGTTAGTGATGGGAACACATGTGCTAAATTGTGTGCAAAGATCCATTGTAATGTGGGGTTCTCAGGACTTGTCTTTAATTCTTGCAGATTGGCGTGTGCTTCCTGCTGTGAGTACACCAGAGATGATGAATCTGCTGGTGGTTCACATCATAAGCAGCCTGAATTCACGACTTCCATATGAGAGAATTTAACTCATTCTGAGTTGCTGACAAAAAGAATAAGAGATTGGGTAGGAAGGAGATGTCATAAAGGAAAGGGCAATAGGGGGAGCTTCTTTTTAAATACACTAGTTACTGTCTTTAAAAGACTTGCCAATTCTTTTGTCACCAGGCTTGAATCATTGAGGACACACAAAAGGGATGGAGCTTAACAACTGTGAATGCACAAACATTTTAATTTGAAGTTTGTAGTGTTTTTTGCAAGTGATGATCTGTCGCAGACCTCTCTATAGTTGGTTGAAACAGGATTTTCAGAAGCAGCTAGAACAGAGGTTGCATTGAAAGTTACTTCTGATCATCCTAGTTTATTAGACCCATTCCCTAGACAGGTAAAGAGAGCTGTAATGACTAAACAATTTTTTTCAAAAGACAACTCGTTGGTAGAGGTGGGGACCATATTAAAGAGCCAGAGAGCCCCCAGATGCAGCGTTTGAGCATCTAGCAGCATGCTGATTGCCTTCAACCTGAAGCTGAAATATTTACAGACATGGATGTTAAAGCTACAAGCTAAATTATAAACTAAAGGGGGTCAGCAAAAAAATTTTTTGAGTAGACACACAAGTACCCCATAGCTCTTCATGAAATTTAGCATCTTTGAAGTATCTAGAATTGACCACTCCATGACAATACTCCAGTTCTTACACTGTAACCACAGGACTTAATAGTCTGAATACTGAAGTAATCCCTAAGAACTTTTAGGCACTAAAGTAGAATTCTCAGTTGTGATATCCCTGATTTCATGGCTAATTGAGTTTTGGCTGCTTGTGGGTTTAATGCCACCAGAAAATATTTGTTTGCACATGAAATATTAACACTCTTCTATGCAGAAATGTGAAACCAGGATAAAGCTAGTACTGATAGTGCTTTAGTTCTACATGGCACTTCAGTGCACTCTGTTTATTGTTATCCTATTAATTATTGTTAGTGACACTCATTAGACCTCTGGGGTTTGGCAACAAGCAAACAGAGAGTTTACACTCCCTGCCCCGAACACCTCACAATTTTAATTTTCAAGGCAGGTAGCTAACAAGATATTAGTCCATTATAACAAGGTACAGTATAAGTGTTGTACACAGTATCATGCTTGGAATTGGTGGCAGAGCATGAACTGAACCCCATTTGCCACATAATCTCCTGTAGTTCATATTTTAATTTTTCAAGGACTCTACAACTGTAGAGTTATTATTTTTCCTTAATAATCAGAATTTATGATATTTGATATTTCTAATATTTGATCTGAATGCACTTGGGTGTTATGAGGAGGGATGAGATTGCATTCTTTGCAGAGTAAAACTGCTATCCTACACTGCTGCGATGAGTAGTTTCTCTTACTGAATTACACAGATACAGCAGTATGCAGAGGAACAGTAGGAGTGGCTGAAACAAAAATTCCTGGCAGCTGCCACGTTTATATTTGTTTATGAAACCATCTAGCAACTCTTATTTATGCTATCTCACTGAGGTGAATAAATAAGGAGGAGTAATTAAAGCTGTAATGAAGCAGGTAGTAGTTTTGGTGCTACTGTGGGATGTTAAATAGGTAGGTTCAAGTCCTTTGTTCAGCCCAAGCTAAAGCAGAATTGTGAAATTCCATGGCACTCTATCTTCCCAGGAGTTGGCTGTTCTATGATGGATTGCTTTGTCTCCTGTGCTAACCAGAAATGTCAGTGTAGCACTATGAATATACATGAAAACAGACACCTAGTTTGATATGTTTTAGTTTGAATGAGTAAGCATTTAACAGTGGAAAAACTGGCACACCACAGAAAGCCTTGACTGGTCCTTCACCCTTTTACTGATACAGTTCCTTTTCCCAATACAGTTGTACATGGCCACAAGTCTATATCCCAATATTAGAGTTGTTTATCTAATCCATGGAGTACAGGGACTATAGTATGTGAAAGTATTATTCCAATGCAGATTAGGCACTCAGAGGTAATAGTTCTTGAGACACTAGGTGGGGAATGCTTTTTATTCCTATTTGCCTTATTCTATAGTAGTGTTCTATATACAGTTGTATATCATGAAGATGTGACTAGATTTTTAATGTTTGATCGTCTCTTCTCTGCAGCTTTCTCACAGTATTTATGCTGAAATTAATACTTTACAATCAACCTGAACATTTCAAAGATCATACTTTGTAAAGCAAAATGACAAATATTGATGCAGTGATGGTGGAGCAGCTCAGTGTAATCTGGGAACTGGAGGAGATCCTTTAAACAAGACAACATTTCTGGAAGATTCGTTGTTTCAAAAAGATGCAGAACCTTAAAATCTTCTTACATTAAAGCACATGCTTGAAGAAAAATGTGTGCTAATATGTAAAATAGTCAGATCTGGCCTATTTATGGAATTGTATCTTTCTTCTGCTCACCTCCAGTCCCAGACGTGAAAGCAAGATTGCATTGGTACACATAACCGATACCTCTAATTATCCAGTTAATCATGTTAATTAAGTTCTTCGCAAGGACCAAGTACATGAACATTATTATGTAGATTACTCCAAGGGAAGTCTTTATGACAAGCTCTCTTGTAGCTAGAGAATACCAACTATCTCCTGCAATGATGAGGCATGTAGTGACAGGAGAAAGCAAAAATCGGATAGAGGGAGCAAGACCACCGGAGTCATCTGTCAGCAGCATAGACTGCTCCTGATGTCCTTAGTAGGCATATTTTTCAAATCTGTCTGTGTTTTTTTTTTTTGTCTTCCAGTGTGTGGCTGTGACTTGGCCCAAGGAGGCTTTTTCATTAAGAATGGGGAATACCTTTGCACCTTGGATTACCAGCGCATGTATGGTACCCGCTGCAACGGCTGTGGGGAGTTCGTGGAAGGTGAAGTAGTGACAGCTCTGGGAAAAACCTACCATCCAAGCTGCTTTGCCTGTACTGTTTGCAAGTAAGTCATCCCTTTCATCTACTGTGATGTGAACCCAATACAAGGAAAACAGAGAGAAAGTTACTACAATGAGGCACAAGTCTCAAGACTTGTTTCTCTTTGGGAAGCTTTTTGTTGAAAAAGATGTGCTGCAAGTCTGACTTGCAGCTTCGAAATAATGTTTATTTATTGGGGACACATCTTCTCTGTTACTTCCCTGTTGTCAGAAACTTATTCTAACATATTAACTAAGTATCAGGCATATGTGTTGAGATAATCTATGTGGTTGGAGTTGAGCTCTGGTGATCAGTCCAGTTTGATAGCAGAAATGAGGTAAAGCAAAATTGTGGATACTACAACAGAGAAGTTATTTGGGCTATAAGAACAGTTAAACAATGGAAACATCCTGGATACTCATTTTCACATTGTGTAAGGACATGTGGCTTTGAGACAACTGTGATCACCCTCTTCTTCCCAAATACTGTTTGTTGTGCCCGGTAAGATAACCAGTCTTTAGTTCTACTGGAATAAAAAGAAGTTAACTAAAGATGTGGGGGTAGGAAAAAGGTGGCTTTTTTGTTTAAGCTCTCAGTAAAATATTAATTCAGGATTTAGGAGGCTACTGGGCAAATTTCCCCCCTGATCTCATGGCATGCTAATTTAAGCAGTTCCATACTTTAAAATCTCAGTTGTGCTTTACAGCCTAGATTCAACCCAAAGTCCCTATCTCTTGACTAGCTGGCTGTAGGTACTGAGGCTGTGCTAGAACTTAGCCTAGAAACAAGGCATGTACTTTATTGCTGTGGTGATTAGTGTAATATTTTGGATGCACTAGGGTTAATAAAGCTTCTGTAGGTTTTTATAGCAGTGGCATATTTTTATGGTAGTAATAGTAATCTGTATGCAAAGTGAAAGCACAGGGATGTGGTACCATCATCATTCTGCAGAAAGCAAACTGTGTTGTGTGTATACCTACTGGTTACTGATCTGGAATTAAGATGGTTGTTGGGTTCTTTATTTCTGCAGTTCTGAGCCCTGCAGGTAAACCAGAACTTTTCTTAAGTAAATTCCCTCTGAGGGACAGAGCAGAGGCATCAGACAGAGATGTAGGTAGATTTCATAGACAGGGAGGACCCAAAAGATAGAGCCTGTTCCTTTGTAGCTTTGGAGGAAAATAGAGCAGTGGAGTTCAGGCTCCAGTCTGAGTCAGAATCTGGCAGCAGTTGAATTGTCTGAAACATAATGCAGGAGGGTGACATGAACAAGAAAGGCAAGAGTCTACATTCTGAGATAGCACCTTGTTGGAGATCTCATCATATGAGAGTGGGTATTAGTGTGGTGGGCTTGTCAGATGCTTCCCTAATCTTTCATAGCCGTGTCTGATGAGTAGTTGAAGTACTTTGTGCTGTAGCCTGGTACATTTTCCAAGATGTATTTTTGTTGAAAGCATTTTTGATCACTTTTTCATTTAGTTTTAAATAGTGTGTGAATTTACTGCATGCTAGTAATAATATGATTTGCATGTTTTATATTTATTTCCCAAGGACAATGTGAAAGTAGATGAAACAGTATGAGACATGATATCAGTTTTCTGCACATTGGCTCGCATTCATCTTTCTATGTTGAATGAACACAAGATGAGTCGTTAGAATAGATTCATGAAATCCAATATTGCTGTTGGCCTATTTATGGCCTGCTTAAGAATGGCAGTAGAAATGTTTTTTGTGAAAACGAGCAGATGTTCATTTGTTAGGCACAGTTTTGGAGTGAGGTGTGGTTTAGGGGAGGCTGCACTCAGCAGCTAAAGCTCCTGCTAAAGATTTGGAGTTACATAACCTCAATTAAGTGAAATGCTCATACCAATTTTTGTTCATCCTCTGTTTTATTCATCAAATACATCAAATGGCAACATCAGCATCTGACTGACACACATTCCTAACATTCTGGTGGGTTTAGCAAATAGTCTCAAACTTCCAGAGTGCATTTAGCCGTTCTGTTTCTCCTAACACCATCTGCACAGGTCGCAATTACACTGATGGTTCTGTAATGTAGACATCTATTTTAAAGCTCTGGGAGAATGAACATGGATAGCATTTTTTTATATTTTTTTTAAACTGCTACATCGACTGTAATATAGTCATGTCTAGGAGGACTAGCTCCACATTCCTTTGCTAGCCTTGACCTATTCCAATTCTTACTTTGACTTCTCTTCTGTACCGTTTACAATCCACAACATCACACTGAGACCAGCATAAATGTAGCTGTTGTGTCTAAGTGGATTTCACTGTTGTGGACTCTTTAGATAAAGTACATTTGATAACTTTTAAAAGCCACAATACATGCGAGCCTAACCTCTGCTCTGCTTGCCTCCACGGGTTGGATGTTCTCCAGCGCCTGGATTTGCCAAGGCCACATTGCAGAAACTATTTGGCCTGAGTTTCTGTAAAATATTGATTGCGCCGGGGGAATGCAGCAAACTCCAAGCATTGGGAACAGGGGAAAATTTCTGGCATAACCTCTGCTAAAATACATTTCTCTTTAACTCTCCAGACGTCCATTTCCACCCGGCGACCGAGTTACCTTTAATGGAAGGGACTGTCTCTGTCAGATGTGTGCTCAGCCAATGGCCTCCAGCCCGAAGGAGCTGTCTGCCTCCAGCAGTAAGTATGGCACCTTCTCTCTGAAGCTGTCCTGGGCTCATCAACATTCAGTTGAAACTAAATTAATGCAGTCTTTTGTTTTGTGTGCTTTTTTTTTTTTTCATGAAAAGGATCTTGTGCTCCAAGTGGGAAGGGACACACATTTCAATATGAGTAAATTACTTTTCCTCAGTGATTAGATTTTTAAAAGGGCTGAATTTTTATTTTTTATAGGTACTGGAAAAGTATGTGCTTTTATGTATGAGGCTTCAGAATTGATAGATCACATTTTTTTCCTGAATAATTGCACAGGTTTAAGCATTCAGAAGAGGACAAAGTCAGAGGAAATTAATTTTCTTCTACTATTTGACACTCTAATTTAATTAAATTATCCTTTAAAAGGAGCACTGCCAGGATTATGCCTCCAGTAGACTGATACCACAATGAAACTGTGACCAGAACCTCAAAAAACCATTTATGAAAAAGAAAGCAAATCAAGGGGAAAGAGACAGCATGAAGAAAGTTTGTGAGGGAAATTAACTTGGTTCGCTGTTGGGTTTTAATGCTTTTTAAAGATAATTTGTAAATTACTGATACTAATCGCTGCCTCTGGTAGTTATTTTTTTTAAATCTTCAGGGATTTCTGATTCTTCTCTGACTGCTGGATTGTACACAGCACTCTTAATATGTAATGTCTTAACCAGTATAGTTTCAGAATACAAAATGGCTACAGATTTCCTTTTGACACTAGGTAGTTTTTCACCAGTGTTTGTTTTCTTCAAGAAGATGCTGTGTGTTTTGTACTGGTACTTGGCTTTGAGATCCTGGGATTATAAAGTACAATGTAGAGGCAAAGTTAGATAATTGTGCTCAGCAGATGAGTCAAGTGAATCTCCAGTTATCTGATTTGCCTGAAAACATGTAATTAGACACTTAGCAAAATGGAAAATGAGAGCTTTTTTTTTTTTTATCGTGACATCCTGTCTGTTACATGATATTCTTCCACTGTAACTATAGATTTGCAGCAGACACTGCACAGAATGAATTTAGGAACCTGAAAAAACGCCTTACAAAACTTATCAACCAACATAGAGATGGTCCTACTGAGATACAGGAAGGGTGTGGAAATTGTTTGAATTACTGATGTTTTGGAAGGATAATGGACAAGGAACTGCAATGCATAGGACAGTACTGATGTTGTTTTTCTGTGAGTGTCACAGCACTGGTTCCCAAACAGCTGGTGTTCAGTGGCAGAACTATCTGGACAACACTACATCTGCTTGTCAAAGTGACACACTGGTCAAGCAGCATGGCTGCTTCCCAGGTACGAGACTCCAGGTCCCAAAATACCTCCTAGCAAATGATAAGCTAAAGCTGTCTGATAGTTAGCAAGTGAAAAAGCTGGAAAGCCACTTTCTGATAGCCATAGTCTCTGCTCGAATTGGTTATTGGGTTCCACACTGAAGACATATCTATGAAGGATTAAAAAAAAAAATTCTCTACTGCTTGTGATGAGGTTGCTTTTTGTCGGGTTTTTTTTTTTTTATTATTATTATTCAAGACTTGGTCTTGCTGGCAAACTGCCTTACCAGTACACACAGCAAGAGAGCTCTTGCTCTTTATAATTTACAGTGAGCTACTTAAAAATTTGCAAGTACCTGTCACTGTCTATCTTGTTCTTTTACGGGCACAGACTTGTAGGTACAGATACAGTATGAAGATATAGTATAGAGTTAATGGTCATTTCAGAGCAAAACCCTCCAAAACTGACAAAAGTGAGACCAGCATGTGTTTATAACTTCAGAAAAACTCAATTAAAAGAATTCTAATAGAGTGCCCTCTGTCTTCAAAGATATGCCAGCTGCTGCTTTAGCTTTGTGCAGAAGTTGACTCAGACATGGAGAAGTCTTTCTTTCTGGCACTGAAGAGTAAATTTAATTAGTGTAAGCTGTTCCAGATTGCTTCGTCTCTCCTGCTGGCTGAATCAGACACATCATTTTTTTTTCCAATCCTTTGCCCTGTTTTGAAAGGATGCATTTTTTTAGTACAAGTTCTTCTAGAAAAGAATCTTATTCATACCACGCATCTATTTTCTATATTGCTGTCAGTTTGCCCTGATTACTTCCAAGCAGATTACTAGAGGGGGCTTTCCTTAAAACAAAGCAAGCTGGAAGTGAGGAATTCAACAGACTGAAAGTGTGTCAAGTGTGATTGGTTTATATAATGTAAAAGGAAGCCTTCTATCCACTAGCATGTCTGCACTGCTGTTGACATGTGGTTTTCTGAAGCCTGTTACTTCATGTAAGAGAAAAGCTTATTGACTGCTCTGCCCGGATGATTTCAAGGAAAATCAAATGTCTCTAAATACAGAGGTTGTTATCTGGAATAACATGAACCCAAATACCGTTACATTCTTCTATAGGACACACAAATGAAAATCAGAAGGGAAAATACAGAATAAATATTTTGCCTTTTTTGTTTAATAGCACCATGGATCCAACTAATATTTATAATGGTCCCAAGTACTTATATTAATAATATATTTCTTTCACTGCACACATTATCTGGAATAATTATATCTGTTCTCTTGAAGAACCATTTCGGTGACTCCTTTTTATTCTAATATTGTAAGACAGTCTTTTTCAGTACACAGATGCATACAATGGCCATAATTCATCATTTAGTCAGTTCTATTCCTGATACACTGCTAGATATACACGGAGCGCTAGCTTTGGGATTTTCATTTATTCATGTATTTCAGCAGCAAACCTAACACCAAATACCTGTAAATAGCTTCACAGACTAATGAAGTGGGTGGTGTTTTTTGTTGTTATTGTTTTATTTTATATGGCAGGTTGATAAATGAAATGTGATCTGCAAAGCAAAGTGACTGGGACAGATGTAGAGCAGTACAGAAACAGGAGACAACTAGATGACACTGACAGAAAGTGTGTTGTTGATGGCTTGGCTAGTTCAGGGTTTCTGATATTCTGCCAAATACAGGATTTTCTACTCCTGATAAAAAAGCAATATAAGTGATGTATCCCAGTGTTTACTATTTATGTTCTAAATGGTGTCCAGGTGTTATTTCCAACATCATGATTTCCTGCTTTGTACTATCTTAAGTTCTTTCTATTTTTTTGTTGTGTTCAAGCTCCATGCTAACATGCCTGTGTTTGTTATGGTCCACATTATCTTTCCAGGGAAGCATTTGTGCAAGCATCTATTACTGTATTGTTAGGAATTTAAAGCAGGTTCTGCAACTTGTGTGCATGGTGCCCTACTTCACCCCACCTTTTACCTTCTTTTAATTAATCTGTTCTGACAGCCTTATTTGACTGTCAGCATTTTGTATTGCATCTTCAGTGGACTGTGTTTAAAGACCACCTTTAAAAATATGCAAATTATAGGTTTTTTTCCCAATTGCATGCTGTAATTTGGAGTGAAAAATAGTCAAAGTCAAACTTCTGAAGTAGAGATGGCCTTATTTTATGTTGATTCATGGTTTATTATGTTGTGAGAGGAGTGATTATCTAGTGGTTATTTTCCTTGGACCTGGAAATTCTGGGGTTTTTTTCACATATGTTTTATATATCAGTGTAGGTACATAAATCTTAAGAATTGGTTCTGTATCAGCAAAATGAAAAAAATAATACTACCCTACTATGTTGCAGTTCCAAGCAAACTGAAGATGGTGGATGCTTGATGATACTGTCCTAAATAACAGCCTGAGTCTTACCTATTGATGCTAAAGTCATAACATTTAGAAAATTTGTATGGATATAGCTTGTGTAAGGAAAGGTGTCTTTGAACACAGTTTAATACTTTTCCCTCAGGCTTTCCACTTCACTAGTTCCACAATAAAGGGCTTCAGTAATAAGAACTTTATATAATTATTTCCCTACCTGAGATTGAGCCCTTCCTCTGTTGATTCCTTGTCTTGGTGCTGGTAAAGACGTTTTAGTCATTTCTGATTACCTTTTTGCTGAAAGGCTGGATAATTTTAGTGATATGCATGAACTGATTAAGAAATTGCAGTTCAAATTAAACTGGGCTTTCTAGATAGATAGGAAAAAATTCCCTATCCAAAAGAAACTGTATGTTACACTTACCTAATAAGAGGGGCTTTTTCATTTGAAGAATTCATCTTCTAAAATGATGGCAGAGACTTTCAGTTTCCTCTTCTTCAGTGAAATAGATAGTTGCAACCTATATACGCTGAGATGTCAAGTGATGATACTGTTTGAAAGGAATCACAGGAAAAATACTTCAGCTCCCCTTATTTCTCTAATGGTTTCTCCTGTGGGTTAAGAACATCACAGTATTTCCAAGACCTGGACCAGAGTTTTCAAAATGTCCAGTGTTACATGTGCATGAATAATCTTTGGTGCAGCTGTTCCCTGACCAGCCGGCGTCCACGTGGAGATTTCACAATACTGTTTTGTATGTTTGCCCTTGTCTGTTTTGCACATTATGTTCTGGTTCAAAGAATGTAAGTTCCATGGGACAAATGCTTTCATGCCTCTCAGTACAGCCTAATGGAGTCAGATCCTGGCTCACAACTAGAGATCTTGGCTCTATTGTGATAGAAATAATAAGCTTAATGCTTAATGAACTTGTGGGAGAAAGATATCTTTGTTTATTATTCAATAGCCTTATCTCTTTAAATAAGATGCAGTAAAGCTCCTAGAAAATAGCTGAAACTTCCAAGGTTTCAGTAATGCTGAAATACAGCAGAGCCAACATACCTATTGCAGAAAAAGATGGGCAGGAAAAAATGGGAATCATCCTGTTCTCGCTGCCTGGAAAATGGGATGGAAGTGAGGTTGTTTTGAATCAATGAAATATTAGCATGAAGAAGCAGCAAATTTTCTTTGCAGTCCTCTTGCTAAAGTTTTATCTTTGGGCCATAGCAGTCTTTTCATTAGATACAGGTGGTTGTTGCCAGTGTTCAGAAATAACATCTGAGCTGATTTATAGGCATCCATTAGAAGTTGGCTGAGGGAATAAAATGGATGCAAAACTCCTTTTAATTGTAGTTCTTGTGTAAAGT
This sequence comes from Heliornis fulica, assembly GCA_013399135.1. Lineage (NCBI taxonomy): Eukaryota > Metazoa > Chordata > Aves > Gruiformes > Heliornithidae > Heliornis > Heliornis fulica. Next base: position 162,057 of record VXBZ01000174.1, on the reverse strand, counting down.
CTGCAGCTAGGGTTTGTAACTATTTATCCACATTTGATTCATTCTTTATTACTTTGTTCTTTAGCCTGGCTTGGATGTCTGAAAATTTCGAGTCCATAGGGAAGACTTTAAAAGAGGAGGGAGAGAGTTGGCTGGCTATCTGTAAGCAAGTTATCTGCAGTGATTTTTGGCTTTAAAGGCAACATCCAACACATGATTTTGTGCTCATTCTTAGAAAATAGCCTACAATTTCACACTCTGTGTCAAAGCTGCACAGTGTATGTTGGTATTGTACCAATTCTTGGCATGGATGTGGTAGGGTCTTAATGTAAAACACTGAGCCCAGTTTTTCCTTAAGGGATACACACAATATCTATAAGCTCCATTGAAGGCACTGGGGAATTCAGATGGGCTCCGCAGTTCTGGTTCTGAACATGCATTTGTAAAATTTTTACAGATTTTAAAAATCTTGTGTGAGATTTTGATCCTTTTAAGGGGTTAGTATTTTTTTTTGTATGCACACAAAAATAACACACAGATTGTTTTGTTTCATAGTTCCTCATTTATCTGCTAAAGATATAGAAGTGACTTAAGTCTACATACCTGGAGACTCTGTGGGGGAATTTGGGGGCCTTACAGAGGAGCTCATGTAGTCATGGATCCCTTTTGCCATTTGCTATAGAATCAAGATATTTTACAGACATCATTGTAGATTGGTTTCAAGCACTGTGATTTAAGTTACTGATTTTAATCATGGTTTACCTAACAACCCAGGAAACCTTGATGAGAATAATTGATTGTAACCTTGGTTTACATTTAGATTTGTAATTACAAAATGCTAATTGATAAGCATAAGTATGCTTCATATCTGTACACATTTACTTAAACTAATATAGCTCTGCATAAATTCCTCATATTCTTTAACGTGTTTTTTTCCTAAATGAAATTTTTTTTTCATTTTTTAAACTATTTGAATGGAAGCTGAAATTCAATTAGAATGCATAAAATAGCATTGTGGAATTTTTTTAGTATCAGAAACTACCTGAAATGTCCTAGACACATTAATAAAGTAAATACATTAAAATTTATTTAATTCTGGGACTGCTGATTTCTCAAGGATCTGTAGCATATAAAAATCCTTACTTTGGATCATCATGTCCTTTAAAGATTTTAAAAGTGGCAGATCATTCTTAATCATACCAGAATTAGTTCGTAGATTAAAAAAAAAGAGCATGTTTCTTCCCTGTGTTTTCAGATCCTATTTGAAATTTTAACTTAACTAAAATTAAAATAAAAATTATTAGTTTAAATTAAATCCTTGATTTTTAAATAACAGCATTTTGACTCTCCTTTGTTTAAATTTGAGTGTGATAATGTTGCAGGGCAACTACATTTATGATTTAATATTTTGAGCATACCATAGGTCTAAAATTTTACCTTTTCCCCCTTTATAAGAATAAAATAAGTAAATCAACATGCATTAAGTGATGCAAATGTCAAAGAAGATATGCAAATTCAAGCAGTTCCTTTCTGGCAAAATCCATTACGTTATGCCTAAGAACACGCAGCTTTTCCCTTAATAAATGCTTCCAATGACACAGGCCCAGTTTTATGATTACTCCAAGATTTATCTTTTTGAAGAATGTTTGCAATTTTGAGGCATTTTCATCACTGGAATTACTTTCTTGGATTAATTTTAGTCCTTGCTTATGTTTCATAACAATGGCTTAGCCTCTGTTTACTCAGCTATTTCTTATTTTACAAGGACGGGTATTTTTGTTTCTGCTTTGTAATAAATTGCTTTAGAACCTTCTCTAGGAGTGTATAAAGCACTGTTCAGAGTAACCTTTGGGTTTCAGAAAGCAGTAACTTCATGAGAATTTTGTCGTGGCAGGGCAGAGAGTTTCTGATTTAAGAGTTTTTTTATCAGAAAATGTACCTTTACAAAAATTAGTGTTTTTCAGGCAGGTGTTTTCCATCCAGTTTGTCCATTTATTTTGTATATTTTGGTGTTAAATGTAAATTGGGAAGAAACAATTGTGAATAGGCTATACCAGTGTATTGAATAATTACCGGTTCTTATTTGTCTAAGTCTAACCCTGTCTCGAACTTGAAATCAAAACATGTCTGTCTCCTTAGCTTTTACCTGAGGAGTACTGATCAAGAGGTAATTCCAAAGGAAGTTCTGGGGGAAGTACAAGGAATTGCTCAGTATGTGGGTGTTGCATGAGAAGGCATCAGTAGCTTGGAAAAAGCCAGTAATGGGAGATCTCCAGAGATGAGAGTATCTGGGCATTGTGTACAGAAAGCCTACAGGGTCATATGTCAGGAATCAGTGGTCACTTAACAAGAATGTGAGAAGAGATTTAGTTAGCTAGACCTCAGCTTGCCATGAATTATTAGGCCACAAAAACCTTCTGAGTGTTACATTCCTGTTATGGGAGGTTGTACCCTGTTTGAATTACTTGTTTTCCAGGAGTAACAACTGAAAATTACCCAAAATAGTCTGCAGAAGAGACACATTGTACTATCCATTAGCTGGGTATTAAACATTGAAGCTCATTTGCTAACTGAGAAATTCACTAGCACTGTGAATTGGAATGGTGAATTTGAATTCATGAGGAATATCTGAGTACTGAGGACTGAGGTTGATAGTACAGAAAAAGCGTAACTTGGTGGTATGTTGCTTGCAGGGACAGTTTGCAGAAGTAAGAGTTTAAAAGTTCAATTTGTTTGGACTCCTTTGGGAAGGAGGTGTAGAAAAGGTGTGGAAAGAGGGGAAATTCTGTTTCCTTTTCCTGTACAGAAGGCTGACACAAATGCTTAGATCATTATAAAAATTCCTTGGATAAAATAACATTGTGTTAACAAACAAGAGTTGGGGAAGATCATTCATCTTTCCAAATCACTTTAAATTACACCAGATGATGAAAGAGCTATTTACTGTAATCATACATTCAAGATGTGCATTAACTGGTTTCTTAAAAAGACAAGTCAATGTTAGACATTCACAGATGGTTAACAGGGGCTTACGTTGTATACAGAGTGCCAGTTCATGCCATTGTGATTTTTTTCCATACTTAATAAAAAACCCACTTTATTTTCTTCAAATATTCTTTTTGAAAATATCAATTTTACCCAACTTGCTCTTGAGAATAATCTGGCAGAGCTATACTCCACTTCCGTTGGGAAATTTACTTCCCTCCATTGTATGTGCCCAACCTCTTATTGTTAGATTTTAGGAGAACAGGACTGCCTGCACGGGTTTGTTTTGCCTGTAGCAAAAGGGCAACAGTGCATGTTGTTCTGACAAACATTTCCCATCCTTGCACTGGCAAAGAGGAAGGGTCTGGCAAAACTGAGTTACATACTGAGACCTAAATCCTGGATGTAAAATTCCCAGTATGGAATGTTCTTCTCTGACTTCTAGAACTCAACATTACCAAGGTAAAGTGGTTAGGCTTTAAGCTTTGAAAGCACTGGTCATACTGTAAACAGACAAAGTGAGTTTGCATTTTCAACTTTGACAGAAATACCCTGATGGTCTGGAAGAACCTGTATGATATCCTCAAAATGTTCATTTTAAAACAAAGCTTTAACAGGCATTGCCTGATCTGTGGTTAAAGGGTGACTTTGGGAAGGTGCTGGTCTTCCTGACTCTGTAAGAAATGTTAATTGTGCAACCCTCGAATTGCCACGGAAGAATTACTGGATGTAAGTTGCTTTTCAAGGTGGCTAGGAGTTATTCACAATTAGATATTTCTTGATCTTGATTTGAATGGAAGTATTTCCCTCTTTCTTCACTTCTAAATTAGTGTTCCTTGTAGCTTGCACTTTAGGTCTGCTTATTTATGTCTGACATCGCTGTGTAAGTCCAAACAAACTTACTTGTTTCATAAATAGATAAATAAATAAACAGATCCCTCTCATCCTGCCCTGTTTTGCTCATTTCAGAGCAGATGCCTGCGGGTGCTGTCTTTATAAAACTAATGTGTCTGTGTTTTATAGAGAGGAGAACAGTAATAAAACTCATAGGGGTTGTGGCTAGACATGTACTAATGGCTATCAGTATTGAAAGCAACTTTTTGGTGACTTAATTATGCATCATTAGGTCAGACTGCAATTAGCCCTGTCAACAGTTAACCCTGCACCAAGTAGAGCTGGTATGCTCATGTAAACTCTCTCTGCCCATGACTTGGCATAACCACATACATTAGGACAAAAGCAGGTAGGGATGATTTTTCCTTTCATAAGTTACGTGGGGTGAGCAGAGAATGTTAAATAAAGGCAAAATTGCTAGTAAATTTTCAAAGCAATCCCCGTGGGAGTGGTTTAAGTTATATGCAGTGTGCTTAGGGTTAATGCAGCTGTATCAGCTCTGAGCCCACTGCGTTCGCTCTGATCAGAGCTCTCTGCTATTGGCTGCGAGCAGGGGAGGGAGGCAGAGGAAGAAAATCCACCACTTAATTTAGGCAGTGACGAATGGGTTGCTGTGCAGGATGTTTCACTCCTGGATCTCTCGGGTGGTGCAGATGCTAAAAATGGAAATGTATTTTCTCATCACATCTTTACAAGCAAGGTGTCATGGATGGCAGCTCACCCTGGCCTGTGTCATAAACTGAGGCTGCTTAAGGAGCTTGGGGAGTGCAGGTCTTAATCATATAGAATATTATAGTGCCATGCTACCTTTCCTTGTCCTGTCTCCCTGTTTTTCCATGCTTTTGGGCTGTCTGACTCCACATCACAGCCCTTTTGTCCAGATATTGGCATCTGCTTTCAAATCTGGACACGTCAAACATGATGTGCTTCCAGGCTCTTTTATTCCAGAGCTGTAACTGAAATATGTTAGGGAATATCTTCAGGTTGAGCTGCAGCTTAAATATGTTAGGGTGTGTCTCCAGATTGGGCAGGCCTAGCCAGAGTATGTGAAAGACAACAGGTATATTTAAGCATCTCTCTGGCAGAGAGTCGTGTAAGAAGCTCTTGCATGGCTGAAAAATGGTGCTGTCAGCTAATGCTGTTATGAGGGAGAGTGAATTCAATTTTTGTACACAATGTCTGAGCAAGTGGATATTGCTTGCAGAGGCTGCAGCTGCTGGCATCACAGGCAGCCCAGGGAGGTTTCATTGTGGTTTGGGTAACTATATACATCAGGTGGTGTCAGAGATGTTTTTTCGTGTTTTTTTTTAACCCATTAAGGATTGATTTGGGGGAATACATTATTTTCCTTATATTCCTGGATAACCTTACAATGATCAGGTCCTTATTGAAGTCATACTGCAGTGCTTTTATTCAGAAATGGCTGTCATAGAGCTGAAGATTCTGGGCATGGACACAGTTCATATGAACATGTGTGACTTCCCATTTCTTATGTGAATCAGTGCCATGGAATATCTCTTGATAGTCTTCCTTCAGCTCAAACATAATTCCACATAGTGGTTTTGTGGTATGCTTTTCTTTAGATCATAATGCTTATAGGAACTGAACTGCTCTCTGCATTTTAAGCAGTACACTGCACCTTCCTCCTCCTCCTCTTTGTTACACTGGCACAGCTGAATGTGTGGATGTGCAAGGAATGGGAGAAGGGAAGAATCTGGGTTATGTGACAAAAACAAAGTGCGAGAAAATTCAAGGTACACGTCTGTTAGACGTAGGTAGGAATCTAGAGAGAACCATGGTGGGAACCATTGCATAAAATTTTGGTACTGGTTTTCAGATTTTTTTTAGTACAAGGCTGTTCACACATATGTTTGTGGACACTTGGTTTTACCTCCTGGACCTTTTATTTGCGTCTTGTGCTGGCTATAGGTTAGGCTGGTGCAGATTGTGCTTAGTGTGATGCTGAGAGCCTGCCTGCATATGCTGTATGCTGATGAGATTCAGCCAAAGGCTTTAATGTGCCTCATGCAGGCTAGAGATCATAAATGGCTTTTATTTGTAGAATTTGGATGAACAAATGGTCTTTTCTTAGCCCAGCCCAGCCTTATTTACTTTCTATTTTAGGAAATAATGATAATTGCTAGCTTTTAATATATATACCCACCTGTTTTTCCAGAGTTAAAATCAGGTTTAGTTAAAAGCTATCTCAACCTAATGTGTCAGTACTGTGCTATTAGTTTACTTTGATTCTAGACATTCAGCAAATCTGTGATATTAGCAGAATGTACATAGTGCTGTTAATTTACTGTTGCAAACACTTCAAGGAACCCAGAAAGAGTAAGTAAATGTCATTGTTACAATAGAATAAAAAAAGCATCTTGTCAACCCTCTCTATCACATGAACACAAGAGTAAGTGTGGCAACATCATCTTTAGCTTACAAGAAGCAATACAACAAGTAGAGATACTTCATCAATCCCTAACTCCTCCATGGAACTGGTTTTGGCACCTGTAAAAATACTGAGCCAGGTAGACTACTCGCATAAGGCAATTCTTCTATTCTGACTGCTTCAGAAATTTAGTTAGGAGAAAAGCTATGTGTTTTAAAAATCTCTTCCTTGGTTCCATATCTGAGGAATTTCAGCTTCATGCAAGCTTAAAGCATGGAAAACACATTCCATTTTTTGAGGGATTAATGTAACACAAATGTATCAATTTGGCAGGAACCCAGGTCAGAAATGTGGAAGCTGGCATACTGGGAGAAGCAGTAGTGCCAGGAAGCTGAGAAATGGGTGCTCTTTAAAACTGCAGTTCTGCACCCTCTGAGACTGGAGAAAAGATCCCATTTGTCATCACAGTCAGAAGGCAAATTCCATAGTTTCAGGCTGGAAGGGACCTCGAGATGATGTAGTATCCTCCCAAAACCAAAGGCAAGATCAGTGTACCAAAACCATCCTGACAGATGTTTGCTTGCCACCTCCTCAGCCTCATGCTGGAAATTCCAGAGTGTCCCTCAGTGACCTGCTCCAGCCTTTGCTGTTGTTACAGTGGCATGGAGCCTTCAGCTGGCACGGAAGAGCAGAGGGATCCATTACATGCTGTCAGTCCTTGTCATTTCATGATTTCCATTTGTAACATTTGTCCTCTAGAGCAAAGTCCTGGTATTAGGACATCTCAGGGTTGCTTTTCAAGTCCAAGTCTTGTCAACAGTCTGTGACTTGCATTTTATCACAAGATACCATAGTGCTTAGTCCATTTTTTAAAAGGAATTTGAGAAAAATAATTTTGACATAGAGGGATATGGTGTGAATTGTGTTCTGGATAGCAAGAAGTCAGGCCCTTCGGTGTCAAAAAGAGTGACTCTCCTCTAATTATCAGTTGTGATAATAAAATTGGACTCGCCCTTTTGCAAGGTGTGGCGTTGCCTGGGCTGTAAACCCCTGAGGAGGTGAAGGCTTTCAAGCTGTACCTGTTAGTCAGCTTGAGTAGTGCAGGCAGGATGATTTTTTTCCCTGGGCTTTAACTGCTTTGTTCCTGTTGGTCTCGGTTACTTGTCATTTGTTGTTTCAGTTGTGTGGAGAGAATGTTATATCCACCAAAGGAATACTCTGTTTGGGGATAGTAAAATACAGAAAATCCTTTGTTCCAGGCTGTCTCCTCTGTGGCTTCCCTCAGCTGATGGGCATTCCCTTTCTGCTTGGTTGGTCTTCCAGGCCTGGCCTTCCCTCCCTCTGTCCCCCGAGGCTGGGCACAGAGGCAGCAGCACAGCCCTTGCAGTTCAGCGCTGTCTGCCACAGCGGCCTCTTCAGATCTTGCCATGTGCTGAACTGCCCCTTACCAGGAAATCTCTTTTGAGTAATTTCTGTTTGAACAGAGAGGAATGGGAGCCTGGGGCTGAACCAAAGACTTCTGATGTGACATAAGACATTGTGGCATCCTCTGGGATGGAGGGCATTCAGTGCTCCTGGCTTCAGGTTTGCATTCTGCCTTCAAGGAGCCTTTCAGTGAAAAGGGAGCGTCGGGTACCACTGTAGTACCAAAATCCCCGAGCAAGCGCCATTACGCTCTTTAGAGACCATGGGAAGTACAGTTTCCCGCACCTGCAAGTGGGAGGCAGTAGGCACAGGGCATACCGCAGGCAGCCTTGCCTGGAGCCCCGCTGAGGAAAGGCCTGGCCCTGGCCCTGACCTGGCAGCCATGTGCCGCCGCCCTGAGCTGCGTGGACACGCTGGGCTTTGCTGCCACCCAACGGGCAAGTGCAGCGTCCTCATGGTGCTCTCCCGGGTCTCGGCTTCACGTAACAGGCAAGATTTGCTAAAAGCAAATCAGAAAAAACGCCGATTACTTTAGAAGACAGGAACTTTCTCAGGTGATAATTAACGGAGCTGGTTCCGATCAAAATCTGGAGTCTGTAGAGAGCTCACCGGGCAGCCCCGAGTCATAAACCAGAAGAGGTGCTTTCCCGCATATCCATAACAAGAACCTTCAGCCAGGGCCCGAGCAGTGGAGAGAAAGATGTTTCTTTGCATTGCTCTCTAATTGTCCCGTTTGCTTACCCAGTGTGGCGATTGTCAGGTGATTAATGAACTGAGTGACTGACAGCACGTGGATTTGTTTGTTTATTTGCAGATTGTGCTGGCTGCGGAAGAGATATAAAAAATGGACAAGCATTGCTAGCTCTGGATAAACAGTGGCACCTGGGGTGCTTTAAGTGCAAGGCTTGTGGGAAGGTCCTAACTGGGGAATACATCAGCAAGTAAGTAACCTCTGCAGCTCCTCTGCACGCTTGGCGTGGATTTCTTGTTGCCAATGAAAATGAGTTTGCAGCAAAGTTCACCTTTTGAAATCCAGTTTTGACAACCTTTCTGTATATGCCAAAGGTCTGTATTCCCAGTGAGAGCTGAGATGGGAAAGTACATTGAAAAGAGTAACTGAAAGGTGGTGTTTAATGATATAATGATACTTAACCCCCTTTTCGTGCTGGTATTATCTCAGTGGTCCCACTAAGGATTAGGTGAATTCCTGCATGTCTTTTTTGTGTTAGACAGATAAAGCTTTGTGTCATTTTCCTTTTGAACATGTGATTTTGACGACAAAATTAAGAACCTGGCCTTTGCTTGCCTTTGCTAGAGAATAGAGTAAGTGTGGTGATGTGATTGACCTGACATAGTGTTCCTTATCTCCATGTAAAAAATTAATGAGGGGTTTTGAGTGGAAGTAACTATAGAGGAAAAGAATGGCGTAATGATAAAATAGATGGAATTAAGATGCAGTTTCTGTTTCCCTCATATAACATAGAGGAAAAAGTAGGAAAAAAATCTATGTTTCATGAACCTGTCATAAAGGACGTTCCATCTTAATATAAGGGGGAACTTTTTCCACTGTGAGGGTGACAGATCACCTGAACAGGCTGCCCAGAGAGGTTGTGGAGTCTCCTTCTCTGGACACATTCAGGACCAATCTGGACACATTCCTACGTGATCTAGTCTAGATGATCCTGCTCAGGCATGGGAGTTGGACTGAATGATCTTTCGAGGTCTCTTTCAGCTCCTAATATTCTGTGATTCTGTGACTGCATAACATTTAATAAAAAGTAGTATCTGTAATTTCTCAAAAGTTCAGTGCCTGAGAAATGCTCTTAAGCTGACCAGTATTTCCACTTATACTAAATAATAAAAAACCCCAAAACAAACAAACAAAAAAAAAAAAACCCAAAAAAACCCCACCTGTCTGTGATAAAGACTTTTCTGATCTCCTCTTACCCCCGTGGACATAATTCCACTGATTCCTTAGAATTGTACCACCTGTATGTGTAGAGAGTTTGTTCTAAAGAATGAGATTTACTTCAGTGGTTTGTACTGGATGCCTTTTCTCAATGGGAATTTAAGGAATAATTATAAAAGACAGTAATAAGAATATGGTTTTTTTTTCTGCTGCTACAAAGTATTTCCCTTGAATTCTCTCCATTTTGCCTATTGCTGTATGTAGGAATTTAAGGCTGAAGACAAGGGAAGAGTGTAAGTTGTGCTGTAACCTGTTCATTGGTTTGTAATTCGTGGATTTTCTTTTTCAGAGATGGTTCTCCTTATTGTGAAAAGGACTATCAAGTTCTTTTTGGAGTCAAATGTGAAGCCTGTCACCAGTTCATTACTGGGAAAGTCCTAGAGGTAGGTGTTTCATAAACTACAGTTTAAGAATTGGGCCATGTCCCATTATGTCCTCATGCCACTGCAAAGCATACAAAAAAAAATCTCACTGGAAGGCTTTTTCTGATGATTTTAGAGCACAGATGCTAATTTTCAGGAACATTTTCAGTGTTTTACATCATGAAAAATAATGTGACAGGAAATTGTACTTATTTCTATGAATCTGTGGTATTTATATTTCTCTTTTAATGCAAGGTGCGCTGCTTATTCTGTTAGAGTCGGTATTTTTATAAAGATAATTTGAGTACTGGAATCACCTTTGGCAACCACAAGTTTACCAAAACTCACAATGTGAGATTTCTCCTCTCAGGTGAGGCCAGATGATATGAATGATCCTTAGAAGATGAGGAGAAATATGCTAGAGAGGTAAATTACATGTTCAGAAACGAGAAGGCAGAAACTCAGAAAATCTAAACCAGCTCTTTCATTGACTTTTAATTGCAGTCCTCAGCATTCTCACTGAAACTGGCTAAAACTTTTGTGAGACTTGTGTCTTTTGTTGTCACTGTAGATCACCATCTCCTATAGCTGTCATGATGAGTGTCTTTAAGCTCTAATCCTTGATCCCTCTGTCATCACTGAAAGGTTTAAGGGGCAGAAATGCAGAAGACCTTTCTGCAGAAGATACTATCAATGAGATAGGAGAAGCAAAACTGTTATCTCTTTTCCTTGTAGAAAGCTCAGTTCAATTGAAAGAACCTGGGCTTTCAGCTTGGTGTTTTATAGTGAGTAACAGAAAATAAACCTGAAAGTGTCACAGAATTAGAATTAAAAGCAGGTGGGATTTACTGGTGAATGTTTACTACAGGTTCTCCTGTTTGTGTCCTGTCTACTACAGATATAAGACTGTGTCATCCCTCATTTGAGAAGTTTTTGGTTTGATAGTGGTAACTGCTTGTGGGTTTAGTTTCGGATGTTTCTCTGGTTCAGTATTCAGAATATTTACTCTGATGGTAGCCAGTAAATGAGGCACTCCTAACACATGTGGACACCTGGTGCATTTGTCATCGCATCTACTTGAAGGAAATACACTTTTTAATTAGCCAGACTCTTAGTCCACCTCCTTTGCTATGTTTGTGTGATTCCTCTGGAGACCTACATAGATAATTAGTGAGAACAGTCTTGAGTTTTCCCTTGAGTAGGAAGGCTGTGTCTCTGGCTTTAATCTAGTGGTCTGCTACCATCTGCTTATCAACTCCCATCTACTGGTGAGTTTTTCAGTTTAATGCTATGTATAGGTGACACCACAGTTGCATTCCAGTGCATGAAGCACTGCAGGAGAGAAATACTTGGATTTGTGAGATTGGAAGCGTAAAATGATTTAACCTGTAAAATGATTTAACCTGTTCTGTAACCTGCAAGTAATGCAGCCTATTCTGAGGCATGGTGATGAAAGGGATAAAAAAAGGAGGTTGTTGGAATCTATGAGGAGCTGTGAAGTAATAAACTACTCCTGTTTAGAACTTGTTGTGTAGTGCATGTGAATATAGCTAGACTGTGCTCAGGTTACTTATCCTAGCATTAGAAAGAAACCTAGCTCAGCTGTATTCTTTAAGAAATGAGTAAGTTGAGGCTAGGGAAAAAATAGTTCAACTTGACTAGGACCTAGCTCTCCACCATAATCTAAGCTAAAGTTCAGGTTATCAGAGACGTGTCCTAGGCAGAGCCTTGATGCAGTCATTTTGGCCTCAAGATCCGTTTCTCACTCCAGAGTTCTTACTCTTCTGAAGGCTATTTATTATCAGAAGAAGAGACAACGTTTTGCCAAAGGTTTTTCCATTTGACCTGGGCCCTACAGATTCACAATATGTTGATAAATTAGAAGCAAGCCTATTGAATGATCTTATCAATACACGGAACTATTAAGCATGCTCAGTTATGGGTAAGACTAGAAATCTTGTGGGTGTTTGTGGCTGTCGTTGATTGTTTGAGGCACAACCCCTAATGATACAGTAGAGGGCAGCAGTAGTTTTCAGTATGTAACTAAATTAATCTAAAGCCTCTAAAAGTTGAGTAATTAAAGCAGTGCAACTCTTTCCTGATCAGCTACCTGAAAGGTGCAGATTGGACAATTTCTTAGAAACTTCCTTCAAAATAAATCAAGACTGTGTAGTCAGGGAATCCATCCAGACATTGGTGTAACTGCATTACAATATATACTGTCAGCCTGGATAGTCCCTGAATAGACTTCTCCACATATCATTTGGGAATGAAGAGACATTCAGGAACTCTCTGTCATTAGATGATGCCTGAAAAGATACAGGTGAGCTGCTAACCTTTAATAATCAGCAATTTATCAGAACTGTGGGCTAGTTTCTTAGCTCCACCTGGGAACCTTTTGCACTGTCAGAGATGCACAGTTCCAAAGGGGCTAAATTAGACTAATGGAACTAATAAGTCAAAACTTAGGATGAGAAAATAACATGTCAGCAAATGTGTCCCTTTTGGGCAGAAAAGGTAGTCTAAATGATGGGGTCAGAGTATCCTCTGCTAACAAGGGACATGAGAGGTTGGAAGCAGCCACAGGGCCACAGACGATGCAAACACTTCCCTCTAATGCATCAGAAGTGACTAGCATAATAGCATTTTAGTGCTGCTTTATTTTCTGCTTTTCTTTTTTTTTTAATCCATCTGGGACAGTCTATAGAAAACTGAAGGAAATTAAAGGATGTAACTTAGCTTTGGGTTCACAAAGGCTGGTAGTATCTATTTTTCCGGTAAGATTTTTTTATTCTTTAAAGAGAAATTGAGATTCTTTGCAACACTGCAGGCTTGCAGCTCTTGTTCATTTTTGTCCCTCAGTGTGGCTTAGCACCTCTGAAAACTTAGGCCTTCAGTCAAGAGAGACAACCACTCCTAATGTGAACCTGAGCGTCTTCATCTCAGAAGCAGCTATGCTGTGTCCTCAGTCCCTCAGCAAAGCCAATGGGTTTGACTTCAGCCCTTGAGAGGACAGACTCGCTCCAGCCATTCTGTAGAGGTGGTCCCCCTGCTTCATTTAGAAATTACTAGAAAAACAGCACTTTGCTAATATCCACATGCTGTGGAAGAATACTCTGTTTTCTAGTCCATAGATCTAACAACTTTAGCCATGAAATACGCAAGAAAAATACTGTGTGCATTTCAGTCAGCTCAGATACTTCTCCTGTATTATTTGGCACATAACTCTCTGTGGCAGATAGTCACAGATGATAGATGAATGCATGCCAACACAATAAAGTGATGAGAATCCAATGCAGAATAGAGATATTGCAACTTCTGTGAACATAACAAATAGTTGAATACTCTAGTATTTCAGGAAATGTTGTCAAGGCAACAGTGATCAGTGTTCTTTGGTTTCTCCAGCAGAAAGGAATCTTTATGAAAAATTACTCATTTCCCATTAACTCTAATGAAAAACATTTTTATCGGGCAACAACAGCAGAGAGCGAGTGAGGACTTTCAGATAGGCTTCTCACTAAGCTGTTGTCATAGCTTCAAGGCTTGCCAATTGAAAGATGCCCATCTGATGCTAATCCTGAGAATTTCTATGTAGACATATGTAACTCCACAAATGCAAGTAAACTTCAGTGCATGTGTAACTGTTTGAAAGATGCAGGCCTAAATGATTATTTTTTTGTCTGAAGTGGTTATCATACACAATGTTACTATTCCTCCAGGGCTTAATTAAAAAATAATTTAAATCAATGAGCAGCATTCTATTGACTCCAGAGAAGGGTGCATCATTCCTTTATGCATGGATTTAATCTCTGCTTATCCAATGTGTTTTATAGAACTTCTCTAAGAATAAGATTCAGGATTACTTTCACTTTTTTTGGCTGTTACTGATATGAAATGGATTTGATCTCATCTAGAGATACATGCATCTCATCTAGATACATCGAGATGCATGTATCCACTATCAAATCCCTCAACTGTCTTGCTACTCTACCTATTTATTTTTACAATATCTTCTGAATATTCATTCAAATAAATGCAAATAAAACGGCGCTGTGTGATTTCTTCTGGATGTGCGTAGCTTGAGTTCCTGTTCTGATGGGCTGCTGCCTGCCCGGTGTTCGTTTCCTGTGCACCGCTGAAACCTGCACCCCACGTTGTGAGTGGTGGCATAACGCCATTTTAACAGATGGACTTGAAAAGAGAAATGCCAGGGCACCAGAAGGCTCCCTTGACTTCAGCCTGCAAGGTCGAGTTCTAAATGTGGCTTTGATATGGTAACTTACACAGAGCTTCCTATGATTTTAAAGAGAAGTAGTAATTTAAGATGTGGTATTTAATTTGCAGGATGTTTAGTAATTGTAGGTGCTGCCAGAATTTTAAAGATGTCTCATCTGTGCTGCAGCTAACTCAGATGTGAATTCTGGCACCCCTAAACTTCTGAAGTTAGAAATAAATAACAATAATTATAGGAGGGGAAAACTAAACAAACATCAAAAGCAGCTGTGGTCGTGTAAGGAAGCTATCTGTATTTAAGAGGCGAAGATTGTGAGTGAGGGGAGCCTGTTTCTTTAGATAGTAGTTTTCAGTATGTAATTAGAAATGTGCTGTGAGTGGTTCAGAGAATTTTGTGCTGATTACATGTATGGGTCTGTTCTAAATAACAAATACATGACAGTAGCAACATTGCCGGTTCCCATGTGAATTATAAATGATTTATTCAAACAATGCCTGTTTATGTCAACCAAGGATCTGCCTTCTGCTAACACTTCAGCGTGCAAGCTTTGCTCATGTGAGTGTTAGTATTCAGATGCTTCAGTTGATTGACTTCCAGGGAAACTCAGTAGCCTACGTGTTTAAGTAATTTATTTTGAAGAGATTTAGGCTCGTATCTCTGTGAAAACACCACACTTCTCTGCAGAGATCTGTGCAGTACAGAGTTTAGTTGGGTAGTTCAGTACATTCATGCACCTGGCCCTGTGTTCATATACCAGCATGCTTTTTAGATTGAGAAACTATGCAGAGAATATCTTAAAGCAGGGATTTATTTCAATTCCATTCAGATATTTAAAATGAAAGGCTAACATTTATTCTTCTGTTGAATGAAATGTTTAGTAAGGCTATTTCCATAGTTGTTATGCAGGAAGTATCATAAAACATGTCATTTACTGGACTTTAGTGATGCAAGCTGTACTGGTAAAACAGGTTAAGGTGATTTAAAATTTTAAATGCTTTTATAAATGGATCAACTGATGACTTGAACAAAGACTAATGATATGGTTTAGTGGCACGTTAAAGTTGTGACAAATAATGTCCCTGGAGGATGTATTATCATTCAGTTTTCAGTCTCAGAGGCTTGGGAGATAATTTGCTCTCAACTGGCCTCTCCCAGGCACCACTGTCATATTCACACACCAGAAAAAAGTGCACAACACATGAGAAGAAGCAATGTAGTTTAGTGTGTGCTTTTTTAGTTCTGTGGTTTGTTTGTCTTTAACTTCACTGCTGTGACAATAAATGAGAAGACATGGACAAGTTTCCTGGACATCACAGGTAGATGAGAAAAAGCAGGAGCACGTGCTGTGATCGTTTACCCTGTTAGTCAGATGGGTATATGCTGCAGACACCAGGACTTGCTAATGGAAAATACCTGTTGTGAGATCAGATTGGGTCAGTGCACAGGGTCTGCTGTAATTTCATCAGATGTTCACAGAGTGTGTGTATAGAGTATTCCTGTCAACAGGGTAAGAATGCACGTGCCGGTGTCCACAGAGAAGGGGCCCCAGCACTCTGCCTGCATCCATCTGAACTGGATGGGAATATGCTCTCAATGTAACTGTTCCTGGCAAAAGTAAACCAAGACCTGTGAGGCTGTATAAGTTCTTCAGAAGCCTTGGAAGCAATATTTAATAGCTTCCAGAGAAAAAGAGTGCTGATTTCATACTCAGCAGATACCCAGGTACAAGGACAAAATGTTCCGAGTTGTATCAACACCGAACATTGCCACACAAGTGAGGAGAAATATCCCCTGCCTGGGCCACTATTCTTCCCCCTTTGCTTTTTACAGAATGGGTCTCTGAGCTGCTGGAGCGTGTTTAATGTGTGGGGAGGATTATTTGCTTGTGTTGGTGGGTGTGTGCAGGAGAGTGCGTGAGTGGGAGCAGAGGAGGAGTGAGGCTCCGGGCTGGGTGCAGCTACAGGCACTTCACCGTGCGCTGGGTCGCTGAGCACAAGCCATCTGTGTGTCGCTTCTGGTAGAGCTCCGGCTTTGAGCAGAGGTGGAGGCAGTGCTGAGGAGGGAATGGACTTAGACTGAAGAATTATTATCTGAAGGTAAACCCCCTTCTGTGCAACTAGATCTGAGCTGGAAAGGGTCATGGCTTTCTTTTGCATGGGATGTGCAGCTTTGTGACGTGACGGAGCAGCTTGCCAGTGATATCAGAATAGGGTGCTTTTGTTCCTGTGCACCAGAAGGGCTCTTTCAAAGGCTGTGTGTGATGCTGTGGTTCAGATAACGAGGGCACAGCTAACGTTTTTAAACTGCTGTGGAGAGAGGAGAATGGCACAGAGCTTGGGCTGTTTCTGATGTTCTGAATGATGAACAATGTGAATTACAATTAACAATTCTTTAGCACAAATAATTCTTAATATAGTTTGCTGTCTCATTTGATCACTTCTGCAGATTTGTTGCATAGAAATGAGGTTAATTTCCAGCTCATCTGCATTTTTGCTGAGGAACGTGTTTTATCAGTTAACTTAGAACACTGATTATTTTTTTTCAGTTGTAGCATTTGCATAAAAATAGGGAAATGAAAAGTTTAATAATAACTCAGGATATGGGTAAATGTTTCAGACAGGCTGTTTATGTAGCTCAGTGCCAGCATAGATTTAACTTAGTCTTCCCTTCCCTGATGAAAAATGTATTAGATGTAACTAATTGCATAGAACACCACACAACATGCACAGGTTTTATTTAGTATAAATGTATTTCCAGCAAAATAATGTAAATTGCTTCATGTATAAATCTTTGTAACAGGATTTTGGCGACTCCCCCACCCCATTTAAAAGCTTGAATTTTGCAAGAGGGTACCTATTGTTTGGAAAGACTTGACACATAAAGATGACACAAGAGTATCTGAAGTTGACAGAGCTCTCACCGAAGTTCAGTTGCTATGGCAGCATAATAACAAGGCATTAACTTCTCAGCAGTGGTTTGGAAATCATCCTTCAGTAATTTGAACATCTATAGGGAAGGGAAGAATGTTAAGAGGATATAGAGGTGGTGAATAAGAAGAGCAAGTTGTAACAAGTGATTTGAAAAAATAACTAATTATATTTCCATATTGTCATAAAGGGTCTTGTGAAATCTTGCAGGTGCTTATAAAAATAGAGCTTATCTGTATAAATTGCTTTTGTGATTACAGGGATGCTGATTACCATCTATATTTCCTGCACAGGATCTTTAGCTTTTACCTTTCTGATTTAGTTAAGTATTCTCTAGTGTGTTTCTTGCACTAAGTATTACTGAAGAACCTCAGCAAGCTGATCAATATACTTTAAAATGACATTTCAGTAGAAGCTTTTACATTGGTATAAAGCTTCTTACCACCACCAGCAGTCTTTGTGATATGTAGTCATTGTATGTATTGCATACAATGTGTGTAACACACAACACACTTCAAACAAGTAGCTTTCTCATGTCTTAGAGGTGCACATAAGACCTATCAGTTTTTAGTAGAAGAATAACTCAACTGGATACCTTTTTTTTTCTTGTTACATAGCCATGAGTACTGTGTCCAGTTCTGGGCTACAGGAAGGACATTGATGCCCTGGAGCAGGTCCAGCGAAGGGCAACCAGGCTGGTGAAGGTTCTGAGGAACAGACCTTCAGAGGAGCGGCTGAGGGAGCTGGGGGTGTTCAGTCTGGAGAAGAGGAGGCTGAGGGGAAACCTTATCCCTGCCTTGAATGACCTGAAAGGAGGTTGTAGAGAGGTGGGTGATGGTTCCTTCAGCCAAGTGACAGTTGGATAGGACAAGGGGAAATGGCCTTAAGATGAGCCAGGACAGTTTCAGAGTAGATGATAGGAAAATGTTCTTCACTGAAAGAGCTGTTGGGATGTGGAACAGGCTGCCCAGGGTATGGCTGAGTCACCATCCCTGGGTGTATTTAAAAGACAGGTAGATGAGGTGCTCAGGGATATGGTGTAGGAGAGGACAGGTATGGTTGGACTCTGTGACATTGCAGGTCTTTTCCAACCTAGTCTTTCTGTGATTCTGTATTAAGAATTCAGTTGCATGGCTATCACTGCAGCATGCATCTCATTCTCCTCTTGGAACAGCCTGCTTTAAGGAAAGCATGATAATGTTTTTCCCATTGCTTCTTGTGTTCATCTTTTAAACCTTTGCATCAAGATAGTGCTACCTGCCACAGCCACTCACAGCACAGATATCAAATTAATAATGATTCCTGCTGCAAAGTACTTAACACTGAAAACAAAACATCCTCCAGTGTCACAGTGTCACTGTCAGTTGGGATATAGTGATCAGGGAATATGAGGCACTTTGTAACAATATGAGATTATTGCAGACAGTTACTTTGTGTCTCTCCTGGACTGAGATCTCGATAAAAAATGGCTTAAGTGCCAAGTTTTGCAGGATTGGTATAATTAATTTTCAAGTCCTCCTATCAGTTTGGTACAGACTTCTTAGAAGAGTAGGGCAGGACTTAGACCTGTCCCTTGTAAAAGGTAGTTGCTGGGAAGAGAGCAGCACTAGCGTGTTGGAACCTGAGAAGTGGAGAAGAGCCTGTCGGGACAGGTCTGTAGCTGTCACTGTTTGTAACAGGCTCCACACAGGTGCTGTGCTCAGCCCCTGTTCTCTTTTGTCTGCCTTGTCAGGGTGTTTTCCCGGGGAAGGAAAAACAAACCCAAAAGATACTTTTGGAATCTCAGGGCTTAGAATTCCACAAAACTAACACCTGTCATTATGGAGCAGGTGCTTTGCAGAGGAAAAAATACAGCACACAGGAGTATTTTATGGGAGAGTAGAAGTTTAAAATGGTCACCTGGAGCACAAAAAGGGGAAGATTAATTACATGCTAAATTAGAAGATCATGCAGGTCCAGTAGCTCTGTGGATAGATATCTGGGATGTATGACACTTACTACAAGCCTTTTTTACTTTGTGAGAGGGGAAAAATAGTACACAGCAAGAGATGCACCCTTTCATCACCACAGATACTGTGGCATTTAAGCTGTCTGTGAAACTAGTTTGGGATATTTTTTAGTTTGCAGGCATCTCTGAAGGGAATGTCATAAATAATTTGAGCAGGACTGTTAAGAAATTGGAATTTACGTGTAGGATTGGGAGAGATCCATTTTTACAGGTGTATCACCTGTTACTTTGCATTCTGTAAACCAGTTGCATCTTACCTGGCATGTGTTTTCCTAGCAGTGAGGAGAGTAAGAACTGAGGCAGCAAGAAACTTAAAGCAGAATTAGCTCAGCAGCACCCTTGAACTACTGCTGTTGAGGCAATGGTCACGGAGAATCTGTACTTGGATGAAAACCAAATGATGTTAGTTATCCCTTTTTGCTTTATGTCCATCACCTCTTTGCTCTTCATTACCCTAGTAATATGTTCTATCATAGCTATTTTGTTGGAATAGTTTTCCTCTGGTAACTAGAAATCTTGATTTTTATATGGAGCTGAAGAAAACAAGGTAGGGAGTAAAATCCCTGTGTCTTGGCTCTGACAAACTCTTATGTTCATGCCAGGTAGGATTCAAAAGTGTGCTTGCATAATTTTCCTCTGTAATTTGAATTCACAGCAGTGAAAAAATGACAGGACAAAACATGGACTTCTGACAAAAAGAAAAGGCTCTGCTTTTAGTAGAGTACATGTTGGTAGTCTGACATTTATTCAAAGTTACTCTGAAAAAGAGACAACTATTTCTCTTCACTATCTACAGGTTACCTTGACACTTTGGCCAGAGTTGCAGAGCAAGGATTACTGAGAAATGTCTGGATGTAGTCAAGTCCAGGCTCATAATTATATATGGGTGACTCTGGATTTAAGAGCAATGTGATTTGGAATAAAATACTCAGAGAAACTCTAGTGTTTTCATAGATCATCATTTGTTGCTTGTTGTGACCTCTTATTGGAAGAAATGTCCAAAGTAGCAGATAGCATTGCCATTAATCAAGAATTAAACCTGTTCTTTAGAATTTTTAAAGCATTATCCGATGAGAATAGTTGGAACATCAGTGGCTTTTAGGATCATCTTGCTACGAGAAGAGGCTCTAGTCATTAAAAAAATAAATACTCCCTGCTCAATTCACTCCTGACGTGTTTTCCTGCTAGAACAATCTATGAGTCTACCAGGTATAAATTAGTGTAATTCAAGTGCTTTGTGTCTGTTTTGTTTCTTACAGGCTACTCTTGTTTCATATTCTCTGGTTATTTTCTCTGGGTGTGCTGTGTGTGACCTCATGCTTAGTTTCTTTCCCCCTCCTTTGGCCTTCACAACTCTTATTTCTTGGTTGTTCTGGGGACACTCCCTCTAAACTGAGTACAGACATCAGAATGGAGACCAGGCTTTGCTAAATCAATGCCAAAGGTTGCAGAGGTCATGAAACAGCCTTCTGACAGAAAACTGGAGAGGCAGTCTTGTGTTAGGTGAACAAGTAAACTAGCTTCAGTTGCTTGGATGGAGTGATGTGCTATGTGGAGGTCGGTCGGGGCTGGGAGTCAGAGAATGTCAGTTCTCTCCTTGGCTCTGCTGTAAGTATTAGCTCTGATCCAAGGTGTGTTGCTTAATCTCCCAAGCTCTCACTTGCTTCATCAGCTAGAAGGTGGTTTGCACTTGCCCACTGAATAGGTTAACATGAGTTTTGCCTAGCAATTTCCCAGCCTTCCCTGTAGTACAGAGCCCTGTCTCAGTGCTGGACTCTGGGTCGGCATCTGCTGCAGGTTCAACACACCCAGCCCCAGAACTGCTCCTGGCATTGCACTTGACCTGTCTCTCTGAACCACAAGCCACATCAACAACAGCTCCCTTCTGGCAGCAAAGCCCCTGCTATACCCGGAATTTTGCTGCTTAGCTGCGATAGCTCTCAGTGACCTGATGTAACTCGATTGGTGATTTTTCCAGTGTAGGCCTAGACTGACTCCAATTCTGCCAGTTTGGTCCAGACCTGTGCTCCCTGGGAGCAGCCTGATGCACATATAAAGGTTTCTCTCTATGTTAAAAAAAAAAGCCCACAGGAATGGATTTTAAGGTCAGAGGAACTGCTAATCTTCTTTTTTGATCTTCCTTTCAAAATTGGTAATTAAATTTCCTTTGCTTTTTAAAACCTTCACCTTATTTTGAGGTCAAATTTGTCTAACTAGATTTTGGATTTCCTAGTTTTTCAACAAGACTGAAAAGTTTATGTTCTTTCCTACTATTATGTACTTTCTTTGCTTTTAATCATTTGTCCATTGCAATCTAGTCATCTCTGAAACCCCTTTCTGAATAGTGATTTGTCTCTGAGTCCTTCAGGTTCACAGCAGAAGCCTCACGCTGTTTGGTTGGTTCTCCGCTGAACTACATTCTGTAAATCCACATGTATGTGCTTATCAGAGCTATAATGGTGATGTTGCTCTTTTTGTAGTGAAAAGCAAATCATTTTTGTATACAGTAACTGATCAGAGGAGCCAGCCATTTAATGCACTCTGGGAGGCAAGTAATGATGTTCTCAGACTGCCCTTCTCAGTTGCTCTTGCCCACAACAGGCAATCAGTCTCACAGAGCCTTGCTTTCTTGATTAGCAGGTACATTATGTGCAACTAGTAAACCATACTTGCTGGGTTTAGATAACTTAAACATGCCATGGCCTTGAGTCATCTGCAGATTTACCAGGAAAGGTTTTATGTTCTTGTCTTGGCCAGTCGTAGAGGTGACTCATGCTGTGGGTAGAAGGAAGTCATGTCTAAGGCGTCTGGCTCAGCACAGCCTTCCCTGCTAACACATCCATCTGTCAGAGAGCTGCCTAGCTGTAGTTTTTTTACAACTCTTGAGTACAGATTATTCAAGTCTCTTAATTTGTAAATGTTGACTCATGGCAAACACTATTCAAAAAAATCTTGCTCAATAAATAGTATCAAACAGGGAAAAATATGTCTTTCGGCGTTGTCAAGTACAGACCAGAAAGATAGACCTCCTGAATATCCTTGCCTTTTGTGTGTCAGCTTTCACCACTTCTCATTTACAGCTCACAAGGGACCTTTGCCTGTGATTTGTTTTTTTGTCTTATTTTTCCTTTATTTTTTGTTTTCATGCTTAATGAAGACTCTTACTGTCTTAAAGCATATTGTCCATAGTTATTTCTTTGGTAACATTAGCTTTCTTATCAGTTTTCTTTACTATTAATGTAATGGTTTAACCATTACTTTTTTTTTTAGATTACTAGTATCTCAATACTTATGATTTTTCTGTGTCTGAAGTGTATGGATCATGGTAGCTTTTTGGTCTGTATTTTAGAACACAGAATTTGGAACATTCATTAGGATATTTTAAAAATCTCTGGATTTATCATTTTATGGATCCTTCTAAGATCTAGGAATAATTTCCTTTAATATTCCATGTGCACACACACACACATATATATGTGTATGTATATATATATATGTATGCACATATAACAGTGCTCTTTATTTTGGTCTATAAATGCAATCAAATCATGATTAGAATGAAAATTATAGCTAATTTTTGGAATTGCAAATAACTTTTTTAATGTTAGGATGAGGTCTAGTGTTTATTACATGTTGTCAGATGCAAGAGTTTCTGACTGGGGATTTTTAAGATACAAAGAACGTTTTTTACTAACTTTTCTAGCTATATTTCATCGGGTTAAGTCAGATGTAGTTCTACTTACTGACAAAATAGTTTCAAATTAACTAAACTACCAATATGTGTCTTCCAAGATACTTCTCTCTGTTTTGGAGATACCGTTGCAGCCCTGCAAATGAAAGTTGAGTTAACACACATGCATCAAGCTGTTACCAGACGTCAGTCAGAGGGACAGGACATGAGGCAGTCACAGTCATTTCATGCAGAGTTAAAAGGAGAAATGTGCCTTTGTTTCACTCTTGAACTCACACATTCCTGATAACTCAGCAGTCACCTTATCACCTAACAGAAAACCCTAGGAAGATGATTTGGAAGGTGGGAGATTCCTGGTGTTTAGGTGAGATTCCCAAGATTGTGTATCATATGCATCCAGTACATGATGCATTCACAAGACTCGGTGCTGTCCCTTGGCTTATGCCATATAACTAACACCCAGCAACAACCCAAGCCAGAGGCTTCACTTTGCTTTCAGCAGGTTAGGAGCTTTCTCGCCTTGCTTCGGAGAAACTGATCGCTCACCTGTCAGCTCAGCAGACCTACACAACCACTTCAGCACTCAGTAGAGGAGTTTTACTGCCTGGATGAGACAAAGTGATCACTGTGTCAGTATGAGGCTGTTTGAAAAGGCCCTTAGCCATATGGTGAAGTTACTGTAAAGTAGCTTTTCTGCTTGACTCCCATTCCAAACTAATCCAGCCATATAAATGTGGCTGTAGTTAGGTCCTTAGGTGAAGTATCTTTTCATGTCAGAAATCCATGCTGGACAAAATGCATGCCAGATAAAGAGATATTTAGTTCTCTAGTGCTTTGTGAAGCCTAAAGATTAGAGAAGACACAAGTCCACACCTGTGTTTATGAACTGGACCTGCTCCAGCATTGTTAACAAATAAGGAAGGGCTGGTATCAGGTCATGACAAATACTTGCTGTTGAATAGTTCAAAATTAAAAAAAAAATAAACAAACCCATAATGTGTAATAAACATAGTTTAAAAGAAAACTGAATGGCAGATGCTGGATTTTTCCCTCATATGCACCTACCAGAGGGTGCTGAAGGCAGGGAATTCATAGATTTGTATTGTAATTACTACTGGAGTGAGACTACATAGAAAATCCTGTCAATTCACTTAGCTTTTCACTGTAGAATGTATATCTAAACAAAGCACTGCATGCATTATTAGCTTAGCCTTCCTTTTTTTTTCAGAATATACACATTATTTTTTTTAATAAAATCTAGTATGTCCATTTCCTCTTGATTGTTTCTGATTACCTACATGTGCAGTCACTGGGATTAGGTTTCTCTGCATATAAGTGTAACTCTGGATCCTAACAGAGATGTTGTTGAAATCCTGGCAATAAGCCATAAAGGTCTTGTCTGCTCTTGTTTGCTCTTCTGTACTGCCCAGAGATTTCTAACTGGCCACTTCAGACCGTTGTGGCTGCATTTCTTAGTTGAGTGGAATTACCTTAATTAGGGTACCGACCTCCTCCCGTTAACTGCATAGGTAGTACAAGTTCATAGCTTTGGTCCTGCTTGTAGCAACAGGTGGATTTGTCCCATGAAGACAAAGTGAATAGCTACCATAAAGACTGTAAGATGGTATTTAAGCTTTTCACCTCTGTGAAAACCTACTCAGCAATGGATGTTGCAGTGAAGTGAGAACTCGAGCAGAGCTGACAGTGTGATTACAAGTGACTGCCAGGACCTTACTGAATAAGTCCAGTTGATATACAGCTGCCATGAGGACTATTTCTTCATGCCAGTCAAGCAGTTGCACAACTGGGAATTTATCCTGGGACATTGCTCACATCTTTGCTGTAAGAAAAAGATGTATTCCAAGCAGCTAATAATTGCATTGCTGTTAGCACAAACTAATGGGTCTACCAATATTGTATGCTGATGTAATTAAAACTAATAAGTTACAATGTTTATTGTAGTCCATCTGTTAAAGCATGTAAGAGCATGGCATTAGCAGTCACTGTAGGGATGTGGGCAAGTGGTTTCATATAAAAATCAGAAACTGGGCATTAATTAACAGTGGAAGTGTTAAAGCAGCAGGACAGCTGTAGTTTTGGCATAGCCAAGGCATCACTGCAAGCTATGGAAGGCTCTGAGGGTCTTCATGTCTTTGACATGTATGTTGTCGTTCAGATTTACAGTCATGGTCTCACGCTCCATTTCCCACCGTCCCCCAGTGTGGTGTCTTGTGTCTTGCAGCCCATCAGCCTGGGAACTGCCAGTGTGAGCTCTGCTTCCCGCTGCTCTGTCTTGTCTTGGGTTGAACAGAGCCAGATACTGTGCTCAGGGCTGTTTCTGTAGAGATATTGTGACAGTTGTATTAAAAGCAGCTTTAGAAGGTCCTAGTTTGTAAGGGCACTATAAAAAAAAAGATTTCTCAGACTAGAATATTTCAAGGTTTAAATTGTATTACCTTTACCTTCCTATGGTAGTAAGAGAAAAAGAATTGTGGTAGATTCTGAAGTCCTTTGGAGACAAAGGAACTGCACTTTTATTTTTGTATCTGAGCACAGATATTTGTATTAACCCACCAAACAGATAAGACCCTGGGAAAAATGAGTGGACAGTTTGGGTCAGGATGTTATTGGAGGCAAATTTTGATCTTCGTAATGTTTGTGATGTTCCAGCTGCTCTTGAGATCACAGAAGCCTGCAGAGAAGGAAACAATGGAATCTGATGTTATACCAAACATCAAACAGGGTTGAAGGTTCTGTGACCTCTGCAAGTAATTAAAATAAAGCTTCACTGGAAAGTGGCAGGCTACTGCCACAGTTCCTGTTTTACAATTCACAACATTCCTTGAGGGGTTTAAGAGATGAGCCTTAGTTATTCTTTGTGGTGCTCCTTAGTCCTTAAGAGAGTTAACAAATCAGGTCATTCTTCCCAGAGTCTTGATAGAAATAAATATTTGATTAGGTTTGTCCATCAAATGGGCCCATTACACTTGTTCATAAAAATTTAAAAAAAGAATAAGAAAGGAAAATATGGGGGGAGGCTTTTACTCTCAAATATACTCTTTCATAGCAGTTTTTGTGGTATTTAAATAGTATTAGAAAATAAAGCTTTCTCCATGTTTAATAGCAGTTTGTCAGGTGACTGCTAGGATATCTTTGAAAAGAGAGGGAGTGCAGCTGTGCAAATGTAATGCAACAAATATGCACTTTAATTGTGTCCTTTGGCCAGCAGAAAATGTCTGGTGGTAATTAGTTCTTCCTCTACCAGACCCACTGGCATGTGAGCTCTCCTAGTGGGATTCTTGTTATTGTTCTCTCTGGCTCTTGTTCACTGTTGTTCTGGAAGGAAGGACAGGACTGAAGGCATGAGTAATAGGAAATCTTAAGCTCTCAGCAAAGAGGAAAACATTTAATCTTACTCGAGCTCTACAAACACTCAGAGAATAAAAGTAAGTCTTGTGGGAAGTGGAGACAGTGGGATGGACTTGGAAAATACAGTCCTTGACTTTGAAGTACTTTTGGCATGGAGGTAAACCTGTATGTCTGCTCAACACTTGTACTTGTTGTGCTGGGTTTCTGAGGTATGGTGTGTCAGCAGGTGTGCAGCTGTATTTGTAGCTCCTGGGTTAGAATCTTCTTGAGATACCCACTGTTACCTTCCCTGACCCCTCCGAGGGGCACACCTGTGCCTTCAGGAGGTCCCCAAAGGCATCTCAATAATGTGAAGGCAAGTATGTGTTGTGTCTTTTGTGGGGAGGTTGGAGAATCAGTCACGTGAGAAGAGGCTGCACAGGAGCTCAGAGCGTTGTGTTTTGGGTGCTTCAAACACTTCCCTACCCCCCTCCTTTTAGTTTCTTCACCTTTTAAACCACAAGGGATTTCTTTGAGCTTGATGCACACAGTGTATAATGCAGTGGCTCAGCTCTGCCACCTTTCTCATATGGGCAACTGTACAGGGTTATTACCCTTCCCACCCCAGAGCTTTCAAAGCCCTGTGTAAACAGTACATGGTGGCTTTTAAAATGTCATTGGGAGTGGTTTAATCAGCTAAGGGGGTTTGTATGTCCAAGCTGAAGTCATTTAAGAGAATAGTATGCTGAAAGTAGGCTGAAAATAAATGGCTGCTCAATCTGAAAAGATGTTCTAAGAAAGATTTAATCTCATTATCAGCTATTATTTTAGGTCTTGGTAAATGTATGATAGAGCTTTTAATATTGCTGGTGTTATTTGGGATATGTGCTCTGCATAATACACACATCAAGCTCCCTGATGTAGCCCATCATCCATCAGCCCTGGCTACTGAGCCTCCAACTGTCATTCATAAGCCTTAGAGGAGAGGTGATTATGTCGTTTTACTCGCAAGGCTGGTCATGAGGAATGCACGCCTGTAATAGTTTCCTTTGGTAGGGTTTCTTCTAACAAAGGATATTAAATGTTATTTAACCTTCTTTTTAGAGTGGGAAACTGAAGCTCAGTGTTGCTAAAGACTTATTCCAGTCTAAGTCTTGAAATTACTAGAATAAATAAAACCTTAATAATGTATAAAATAATGCTAAAATCTGTTTTCAGTAAATGAATATGCTTATAATGTACATAGCATGTATAGTAGATATGTAATAGAAAATAAATAGAACACATATATTGCCGGTCAGCCACAAATCAGTGAGACTTGCAGAACCATGGAAAGCAAATAAAATTTAAGGTCTGTGTATTTACATTTGTAATAACACTTACAATATAGCTTGGATCACTATTCTAAGGCTCTGGAAGTATTTGATAAATGAGTATATAGTCCTTTTTTTTTTTAATCTACGTTTTTCTGTCTGCTGTGTTCAAATGGGATTTGATTTGAGAACTTGTTTTAAATTAGTTGGTGTGGGTAGAAGATAAATAGGAAATTCAGAATAGATTGTATATTGTTGTGAATTGATTATTGATGCTTCTAGCGCAAATGCAAGTGCTAGTTGATTTAACATTTATAAGCAGTGACAGTAACATGTAGGTTTAAGATTTCATTTTACAAGAAACTTCGCTGTCAATTCATTCAATACCTTCTAAGAATTTGTATCACATTTAAGAGCAATAATGTGTGATATTCTTCTGGTTGGATTTAAGACTTCCAGCTAAGAAAAACCAAGGTATTTTAAACAATTATTTCATTTACTCAAACTTACTTTAGGGCCAGACCTCTAAGGTATGGTTCATAGTTTGCATTTGATAGTTTGTATTGTCCCAAGTACCTCAACCATTGCTGAAATAATTCAGAAGGGCAAAGAATCAATATGATGGATGAAAATCTAGTGGCTGCATAGCTGTATTTTGATCAAGAAAGTAATAACTTGCTGATAGCCAGGTGCAAGATGCCACTATAAAAGTCCTTACATAGCAAAACTAAGGCATTTCTGGCTGTGAACTTGAGAAAGGGTAAGGAGAGCTAAGGATAGAATCATCATTGCAAGTGTTAGGTTGGAAGGGACCTTTGAAGGTCATGTAGGCCAATGTCCCTGCAGTAAGCAGGGACATCTTCACTAAGTTGCTCAGAGCTTGATCAAGCTTGATCTTGAATATCTCCAGGGGTGGGGCCTCCAACCTCTCTCAGCAACCTGTTCCAGTATATTGGGAAGCATAGTAGGAAGGGAGTGATTTAAAACTCTTGCACCTTGGCTGAAGAATCTTCAGAACAAATGTACACTGAAGTAATGCTACTTGCTAACTGCCAGCAAGACTGAGCTAAAAGCCTTCTGTCCATAGCACAACAGCTGCTCATTGGCCAAACTGAATGAAGGTTTAGTAATCTGGGCAAGAGCACATCTCTAAAACGTGTGAGTATGTCATTCCCATCTAGAAACAAAAGGTTTTCATAATACCTTGTGCAAGGCTGATTTTTAGCAACAGATGAGTACTTTAATCTAGATGCCCTGTTCTACAGGATCCTCAAGACAGCTTTGTGATGAGGAGAAAAATAAGTGAAAAATGTATTGGATGATCACAGCAAGTGAAATACTCATTAATGTTAGCACAAGATGGACTGGATGCAGACCCTTTTAGGATCAAGCCAGCAAAATAACTGATCAAATTTACTGTGAATTGACTGAAAAATTGAGCTCTCTAAAGCAGCAGCATGGTTATACTTCAGAGATGTTCTTTAGTTGAAACAGGCAGAGCCCAAAAAAGATTCCTGGTTTATTATTTCAAATCTGTTTTTTTCAATAATTGCCCTGCTGTTTGAAGGAGATCCTTTCCGGCAGTGATTCAGCCTTCTTAAGAATGGGGGGTTTTGTCTCTTATTAACTGAGAGTGGTTCCCAGGACATCAGATTTGACATCATCTTTAAATCAAATAGGTCTGAAATCACTTCTGATGAGCAGCTCTGTGGGCTTTGCTCTGCTGAAAAACTTCAGGAACATTCAAAAGTTGGGATTTTTTTTACCGAACATAGATACAATTGCTGTTCCTCTGTATTTGAAATATTGTTTGTGTGAGGGAGAAAGTGAAGACAAGAAACCCAACATATGCTGAGTGCTGAGCTGTCTGTATTGAAGATCTGGCCTTGAACCTTTTTCAGGACATTCACAGCCCTAAGCTACATGTATGTAGCTGTTCTTTACACATCTGTGTTCAAGACTAGAATACCTGTGGTTTGATGTCAGTGTTACGTTTTGGATATATTCAGAGCAGCTTCTTTTTCTTTCTTTTTTTAAATTTCACTCTTGAATGGAACTGGTGGCACCCCTCAGGGGTTAAATAATTACTAAGATAGTAAGAGACAAAGGGGTCAGCCAATAATGAAAGCAGTAGAAGAAGAATGAGCATTAACTGTGTTGTTTCCCTCTCAGTTCAATATTGGCTTTGTCGCTACTAGTCAAGCATGAATTCTGCTTTACTCCCACATTAACTTTTCTTTCTTAAATCGGCATATCTTGTGGCAACCTTTCATTCTCCTGTATGTCAGAGCCCCTTTTTTTGCCTGATAGGTCTGAATCTGCTGTGCAAAAAATTCTCAATCACATCAGTCTCCTTGTTTGGTGGATGCTGCCCCCTAAGGAGCAGGAGTAAACACCAAAGGCAATAGCTGAGTAAGAGAAGTGCAGCGTGTTTTGCAACTGAGGAATGAGTGTGTGGCTAAACCAACAGCACATCAAGTCTTCTTCTCTGGTCTTGTATTGATGAAATTCCTGGACAGGAATTGTTCTTAGGAGTAACCAAAGATATAAATAGTCATGTCCACAAACACCACTATCTCTGTGAATAGCTGCTGCCTTTCCTGATCTTCCCTGAAATCAAACCAGGTACTACACTGTTAAGGCATGAGCAAATGAGTGCAATAAAATGAAATGGTGCAGCTCTACCTGTAGAAGGGCTAGGTGGTAGATCTAATTGTCTGGTAGTTGTTAGGTATGTTAATCCATGTACTTTGTTGTGTCATATAAATACTTGTTCCCCTAAAAAGAAATCGTATTAATATCTGTGCTTTGATTTTTTCTGTCCTTATAGGCCTGAAATCTTATCAGCTTTGTTTATTATTATGGATATCAATGCATTTAAGAGAATAAATAACTCGCTGGATTTGGATTTGAGTAACAGGATCTAGAGTATTTGGCATGTTTACATCAGTAGTTCAAATTCAGCTCAAGCTGCCTGTGCTAGTGAAGTCAGGCATCTGGGAATTAAGGTGATGGTCCCAGGAGTGGGTCCAGAAAGCTCTCTGTTAATGCCTATACCAGCAGTGTCAGTAAGGAGGTCAAGGAATGAAATGGCAGGTGAAAACTGTCATTCACTGTCTACATTCATCAGTCACAATGAATTGAGAAAACACATGCTGTTTGACAAAATGAGGAGGCAGCAGTTTTACACAAATATCTAACTAACTAACTGCAGGGTGATGTTCATTGCCTTGGACTGTTCTATAGAGATTTGGAAAGATTTTGGGTAAATCATGGAGAGCAAGTAGTTTGTGATGTGGCCTCTAGCCAGGAAGACTTTAAACCACTGATGAATGGTAAGATGTGAAGAGGAAAGGCTGTTCTTTGTTGTTTCTTACAGCCTTTTACCCCAATTAGTTGCTGCTGGCCCTGTTGAGGACAGGGTACAGGACTAGATAGACCTCTGGGCTGAACCACCATGGCAGATCTTACATTCTTATTGCTGTTGTCACATCATGAGGGCAGTCTTGTATTGTAACAGGTGAACCAGAATAAAAATGTTGGCAAATAATGAGTGCCCACAAAGCAGTGCAGTGTCCTTCATTTCCCTTTTTCGTTTGTGTTCAGGCAGGTGACAAGCACTATCATCCGAGCTGTGCACGATGCAGCAGGTGCAACCAAATGTTCACAGAAGGAGAAGAAATGTATCTGCAAGGTAAGGATCTCTCCATTCCAAAACAAGAAAATTGGAATTTTTCTGTCACAGACCTCAGGAGTTCATAAACTATCCCCATGTGATATAGGCAAGGAGAATGATAGCCATCCTATCTTTGGGAGTGTTCTCGTTCACTTGAAACCCTTTTGCTCTACCAGGTGCCCACAACAAAGTCTTTGCAGTGACACTACACCCTAGCTGAGGTAGACTATGTTTTCAAAAGCTGTGTAGCAAAAAGGAAATTTATTAGGCTGCCTTTGAGTTTGGTCTCTCATGGATAGCTTAGCACAGAGATGGGTGTACGAGATACCACACAAAGTTAGAGGGTTTCCCCTGAGTTATGAGGATCAATTTCTCTGCTCTTCTGGACCACACTCCAAACTTTAAAAGGCATTGGAAGAACTTCCAGAGGCTGCAGTGAGTTTCTTTTGATCATGTAGATCTCATTCTCCATGTGTGTTGTCAGATTGCCTCCACCAGTTGTTAATATTTGCTTGCCTTGCCTATTTCTCTTTTATCTGATTGCATTTTTATTCCCATTTATTTTTGTCTTACCATCACTCTATTCTTATATATTCATTTTCATCTCCTCTTTCTTACTAACAGTCTCACACTCCCAAGTATTGCCAAGCATGGGGTTTTTTTGTGATCTTTTCACATAAAAAAGAATGTGCTCTTTTATTTGGTTGATATGTATCCTTGATCTGAATTCCACCTACTCTTTCAGAAGGTAGCACATGTACCATCAAGCTATTTTTATAACTTGCTGTATTATTAATGCTAGTAGAAAGAGGTATGATACACATTTTTGCAAGCCAGAAATAAAAGTGAAAAGGCAGACACATACTGGGATTTCATATATTGCATTTATGTCAGAAAATTTACTTAGTATACCTGAAAGGACTGTAAAAGAGTAGGAAAGAAATTATGAAATTTTGGTGGTAGTCATACTTACTTGTCTTATTCCAGCTGTGCTCTTTTTAATTTCCTCACATCATAGTAAGACAAAATACAGGCATCTGTAAATCACTTGCTGTTACTACAGAGTCATGTGCGGTTTGCAGCTGTCTAGCAGAGTGGAAGTTCATGTGAATTAAGCAGACGGTGGTGTAAATTTCTGCAACTCCAAATAAAACAGAAGGCATTGCTTCTACTTAAACAACAAAAGAATTTTGTCCTGACCAAATTCAGGTGATGTGTGGGGAAGTGGCGAGACACCTGGCTCCTCCTGCCATCATTCTTCTTTTGGCTGTATCTCCCTTTCTGTGGTTGTGAATTAATGTTCTTCATGCTCACTCTATCTAAGAGGAGGAGCAGCCTGAGTTGCCTTGCTTTATTGCTCACAAGCTGTTTTCTGACTAAATAATGTTATTGCTGAGTGTGCTCCAGACTGTTCTGCCAAAGCTTTCCTTGCTGAATTCAGCACGCTTGGAAGTGTAAAGGACCCAAAAGCATTTCCTGTGCAGAGCTCTCAGCTGAAATGTATGTCCGGGCTGCATCCAATTCCTTTACTCTAGGGTGCACAGTAACAGCATTCCAAGCATTTATCTGAAATAAAAATACAACACTGCAACACTAAAGCTAGAACCAAAATCACATTGTTGATATGAAAATAGCAGCTTGTCCATTTTGGGGCTTTGTAGATTAAGGATATAATAAATAAATGGTTTGAATAATGCCAGCAGAAGCACTCTGCCCTTGCCCTGCTTCAGCACAGGAAAATGACATAGAAGCAGCATCAGAAACTTTCCCATCTTTCCCATCGACTTCCTAGTAATAGTTTGCTATGTGGACTGCCCCAGAAGACTTGCTCAGACAGGACATTGCTCAACATTTAAAGGGATGCTTGAACTGATTCTCACACAGGCTTTCAGCTTGATCAGTGTGCAAATAAAAGTTTTAATTACTGATTTCTGGAGAGCTGTATGTTGAAAGAATGGTACATGCAAAGTAAAGAATTGGATAGGTGCACATGGTTGGTGTCTGCCATGTGAACAAACATATGTTAGGAATGGGAATAACCACAATTTGCTGTACTGTTTCTGTTAGGATAAAGAATTTGAGAGTTAAGCCTAAACATTCAGTCTTAGTTTGTCAGTGTTACAACATTACTGCCCTCCTCCTGAGTGCTTGGACCTGTCTGACCTCCAGAGCCAATGCAGGAGGCATGCTTCTCTCCTGATCCCGCAGGCTCTGTGGGGTCCTGGCTCTGAGGCTGCTGTTTGTTTACAGAGAGGGCTGTTGGTACACTTCTCCCTGGTGTCTGACCATTCTCCCCTGCCAAATGCACAGTTTCTTCTTCCTCAGCTTAGACTCAAAGCCAAACATCTCAGACCCCCGATCCAGAGTCACAGCATTCTCTCCAGTCTCCTGATGATGATTATACTGTGAGCTGCTGGGAAGTGAAATCATTCCTGCTGGTCTTTACTTCTGTACTAAGCCATGTAAGGGCTTGTTACCACAAAATTTCCAGGGACCCTGACCCATAACTCCTCCTGGGCTCTAAGGGTGAGGTTTCCTCTGACAACACTTGAGCTAATAGTCACCAGCAGGAGACCTGGTCTTTGCTCCATTTGGTTTCTTTGTGGACAGAGTGAAGAGGTGATGTTCCCCTCTGCAGACAGACAAGGCATTGGCTTTGCAATGACTGGAATGAAGTTTGAGTGTGGCTGCAGCTGCTGTCAGTGTTAAAAATCAGCATTAGCTTCTGCTCCATTTCAACTTGGCTGATACTGCCAGGAGCTTCCCAGCAGTGACCAGAGTTTACACTCTGTTACAAAGGAGAACAGAGAAATGGGATGGAAGTGCTCCTTGGCCCTGAAACTGCTCAGCCCTTGGGGACAGCCAGATATTTCCATTTTCACAGCATTAGAGTGAATCCTGTGTCTTGGGACACAAACAGCAGAGACAATTTGCCCTTTTAGTAGGATCTGTATCTGGAAATGCCACTGACTTTGCAGAGCATAGGGTAGAAATGATGTTTGTGCCAATGGCTGGTATGGTATGCTGTGATCTAGGAGGAGGCTCTTTCACATGCTGCTTTGCACCACTTGCATCATATTGGCCCCTCTCACCTTAGTGCAGTGGGTGAGATGCTTTGCTGCATAGTGAACTTTCTAATTTTGCATTTCCTGATGCATTTTGCATATTTGCAGGGGAGAGGTGATCTGAGCAATACTTTACAGTATTAAAATGATGTATATTCCTCAAGGAAGTCATAGGGTTTTCCCAGCACTAATGGAGGGATAATCAGAACTCCGTTTTTATGTGTAGTAGAGTACTTAAGGGAAGAACCATTCAGGTAATGGTAGCCCAGTTCTTTTGCTCTTACCCTCCATCATGCCCAGAGGAACCCTTTGTCTCTCAGTTCCTCCAGTTGGTGTTTATGGACCCTCTTGCTGCTTGAGACTGAGTTTTAGCTGAGAATGTGTGCAAGTGCTTTGACAGCCTCAGTAAAAGTCTTCTGTGGATGGGACAAGGATTTGAGTATTGTTTTGGTTTACTTGTATTTCTCCTGAGCTGCAACTGAATGTGAATTACTTGCATAGTTCATACAGATTATCTGATGCAATGAAAGCATTCTCCTTAGCAGACCTGTCATGACCAGAGGTCATCTGCTTTACTCTGAGTAAAGATATTTCTTTTCCTTCCCTCAGGTTCCACTGTCTGGCACCCCGACTGTAAGCAATCCACTAAGAGTGAAGATAAGCTACGGGTAAGCGGCAGTGACCCACCACATATTTTGTGCACACAATAACTGAATGTTGGTTTTTTTAAGAGAGTGACTTTTTCCATGTTTTTTTTTTTGCATAGCTGTCACAACTCTGGCAGAATAAACAGTGGAGGCACTTCAGAGGTATTGCTCTGATTTTTAGGCTTACCACCTTCACATACCTGTCTCAGTGCACTGCCTTAAGGATAGTATCATTTACTGACATACAGACATAGCAGAGTCTCTAAGACACTTCATTTCATATCTCAGTTGTTGTGAAAGAGACTCTTAAGGAGAAAATGGGAACAGGGCAAATGCTACAATATATTTTAGTAGTTTTGCAGATATGTATAATTACTCTACAGTTATCCCCTATTCTGTATGGTTATTTACAGCATTTAGACAATATGGACTCTTCTTCTGTTGCCATCCATATAAACTCCAGCCAAAAGCAATCCTAATTCGAATGCCAAGAAGAGCTGCACCTTGGCATATCCAGACAGATTTTCATCCAGATAGAAATATTCAGATATTTCATCCTTGATGGCAATAATGCTGCACTGATAAATGCTGGAGCCTGGCTTTTTGCATACACCAGGCAATTCTAAGCCCATATTCACTAATTCATCTTCTGGACAATTTACTCATTTTGATGTCTAAGTTGGTCCTTTAAATCTTGATAGTTTTTCTGGATATGAATATTAGAGACTATATGAACAAAATGTCTTTCAGACAAGGAAGCTAGGACATACTAGTATGGAGTTGTGTTCTCTTTGTGGGTCATTCACAGGAAGCCATGTCCTTTAGAATATACCAGTCTGTAAAATGTCCCGCACAGAGAACTTACTATGGTTGTAGGTAATGTGCAGATAAATTCTTGTTGAGCAGAGTTGATCATAGTGTAAGCTGTACTGATAATAAGTAGTATAACTGGCCCTAGGTGGGCATGGGATGTAGCATGGCCAAGTATCACTGTAGTGCCATCCAGCATTTGCACATTGTTCTGCCCTGACTTCCATAAGAAAATGGAAAATTACGCTGGACTGGATTTTCTTCCTCATTTAACATTTTGAATGTAAGACAGTGTATTGGCCCTGCCTAAGTGTCAGAACAATTGTGCTTTCTGGTGAATGGTTGGGGTACAAAACCTCCCTTTCACTTAGACCCAAGAGTCTTACCAAAGTGCTCCCAACTACACTGCGGCCCGTATGAACCTTCTTCAGCTGACCTTATAAAATAGGTTGGTTTATTTTCATTCCCCATGGAAATGGCCAAAGTCCTCTCAAATATTTTCCTTCTTTTTCCCTGACATATGAAGGCATGCCAGCCTTCTTCCCCTTCAGCAAATTTTAATTGGAGTGAACTAAATAGATTCATCCACCTGCAAGATTTTGCCTAAGTGACTTCTTGCAGGAAAATGAAGCAAAGTGATAGAATGCATATTGTGGGAACATCTGAGAAATGTTAGGGCATAGCTCTCCAGAGTTTTTATTTTTAAATTAGTTTGAGTTCACTTTGACTTGACACGTTTTGTTCTACTGACTCAAATGAAGGCACAAGCAAACAGGTTACTAAACCTAATGAAATGGGGGAACTATTTGCTATTTGAACATGTCATCACTAAGTTATGAACTGCACTTTGATCAGTTTTCAGTTTCTTATGACATACTTTTAGACCTGATGTAAGAATTGGAACCTCACTTGTGAAATGACAAATCTATGATATAGACACTTTCAGGCTCAGGCCTAGATTTTCTGGTGGTTCTGCAAAAAGCCAGTGATATGGCCTCTTTGCTCTGCTGGGGTTTCTTTCCCTACAGAGCAAAACAAAACAAAAAAGCTCTTTTATCACTGACGTCACTTCAGACGTTTTCAGCAAGTTCTGTTTTCCCTCAGTAACTGAATTGTGATATAAAATAATCAGCATTCTATCTGGCTAAGATCTGAGAGGGAATTCATAAAAACAATGGTTGCTATAGATCTTCCCCCCCACTGGATATTTGTGGAGGATTATAAAGCCAAAACAAGCAGAAAATCAAGGAAGCATATGTATGTTATAAAAAATATACATTGTTTAGGGTTTTTTTGCAACTGTTTGTCTGTTTGTGATTCTGCAGAGATCAGTAAGTAACGTAGGTATTGCAGCACTATTAATTAGCAAGTAGGTATTGCTGACTTGATTGAAAAAAGAACTTAACCACTGAGCTGTGGAAACTGCTTTCCTTTTCACTCATTTTTCCCTTTTGTGTTTCATGACAGCATTCCTCATCTGAGTTCTTTTATCCAAAGAGTCTGGTTCTGCGCAGGCCACGCTCTGCAGAGGTTTGCTGTTGTGTTTTCATAGTGTTAACGGTCTTCTTTACTGAGAAGATACTTCATTATTGCCATTCGCTGCGCTTGCTGCTACTTCTGCCACACAGCTTTCCTGCTCTCACTTACCACCATGAGCACTGGCACTGTATTTTGCATCATGTGGTGCAGTGTTGTTTGTTAACTCTCACGGTTTTTTATTTTATTTAATGAAATGCTTAAAATTAGATTTGTTTTATCTTCAGGTGAGCTTTTGGGGGTTGTAGTATTGTTTTTCCAGTATACTGGAAGCTTTTCTTCTAGAGACAAAAATTGAGGAAAAATATGAAGCTAATTAAAATGATGAGGAGCAACTGACTTTAAAGTGGTGATTAAAAAGAAATAGCTTTTCATGAACAATGGCTCTGCTTTTTAGAAAAAATACATCTGTTAAGTCAATTCCTTTTTTATGTCTATTGACATACTACATATATTTGAGAAAATATTTACAAAATTCCAGGTTGGACAGGCTATGTGCTGCCCAAGAGCATTTGTCTCTCTCTAATCTGGGATATATCTGTTTGGGAGGTCCTCCTTGGTCTCTTGATTCTGGACTACCTTTCTGCTTTCAGACTTTCTTGAATTTGCTTTGCAGCTCCAAACACCACCCACTTCCCATCCTTATCCTTCAGGGCAGTGCTTATTTGTTAGTTGTGTCTGCTGGGACACACACACTGCATGCAGGAACACCCGAGGTGGCTTTCACTGGTTCCTGAAGGAAGAATGTACTGGTACAGACAGGCTAGTGGTGAGCAGACAGGCTGGTAAGAGTCCATGCCTCTGGATTTCCACTGGGCCTCATTGGGCTGCCTTCACATCTCGTACCACAGAGTAGAGGTATGATCAGCCAGGGCTGGGTATTTGTGTTAGGAACAGTCTGTGGGATAGCGTTACAGGCATTACTTTTCTCAGTTAAGTGAGGATCTTGCAATGCAATAACCACTTGAAGCTATAAAGATGCTATCAGTGCCCCTAAGGTGGGCAGTTTCAAAGGAGGGCGTTCTTAGGCTTCACAGAATCAAATGTTGGAGTCTGAGAACAGCAAACCATTTCACTTATAGGCCAGTATAGTAGCATTTTGCCTTCAACTTAGGCTGTGTGAATCAGAGTTTCCGGTGTTGAAATCCAGGAGCCTTAGGATTAAAAAAATAAATCGTATCCAATGTATTAGAAAAATATGCAAGACAAAATAGGAGCAATCCATGTCAAAATAGGAGCAATCCATGTCAAAATAAGGATGTTTTCTCCTCCTTGTTTTGTAGGCTTTTGTAGCATACAAATAGCTTAGGGACAGATGAACATCCTCTTGAGTGATTTTGGTCAGTATTAAATTCTGTTTAGATTTACATGCTGATTATACAAAGTGTTATTCAAGGCAGAGTTTAGCTTCAAATGCTCTTCTGCAGAGTAGACACAAAGATACTATCATTGCTTTTGTGATAGATGGGCCAAAGGCTTGGATCTATGTGAAAATGGAAGGTTGAAATTTTTAGGGTGAAACCTTGTGAATTCTCTAAGAAGTTTGCTGTTGGATTCAGTATATTCTAGACTTCCCAGTTTCTCTTTTCTTCTGCTTTCCACTTAGCTTCCTCTTGGTGAAGGCTACGTTTGCATGAAGCCTGGTAGAAGTTTGGCAGCAACATGCCTGTAATATGCTGAAAATTCATTCTCTTTTCTGGACTTTGTGTCTAGAAAGGAAAGAAAAAACAGTTGTAACTCATTAATATCTGTGTCTGTGTGAGTTTGAACTAAACCTGTTCACTAGTTTTGCCGTGATGCCTACACAGTGTAGATTTTTGGAGGATGAGAAATAATGAAAACACACACCTGAAAAAAAACTCTTGTAAGAGAAGGGTAAAGTTAAACCATCAGGCAGTTGCAATGAATGCTGTAACACTGAGGTGCTTTATTGGCCACTGAAAATTACTGAAATCCATAGGAAGTCTGTGTTTAATGAACTCTGGTTCCAAGTTTTAAACAACTGTAAAATCTTCCAGGTAGTCAGAGGTAACGAATGTTGTACTGAGAAAGCCAAATTCCTTGTAAATTACATTCTAATCTTCCATTAGTTTATTTATAAACATGCTTCACTTAAAGTAGCTTCTGAGGTTTAAAGAATTTGCTTAACCTGTAATGTTAAATGTTATTAAGCAAAAACATATTCATTCCTCTGCAGCTATTATCACCGCCTTGCATAATGAACTCTATCAAAAAACTAAGGCAGGTACTGTAAAAAATGCTGATGATGCCTTTGTTAAACAATAGTGCATCTCTTTGGCCAGATGTTCTTGGGATCAGTTTTGATCTGGTTGCCTGCACTTGTAAGTTATCGTAGAGCATGATTCTGAACATCTGTACTTGGGAAAACCAGAGCCACCACATTGTAGCAGCGTCTGGATGATGTGAGTGGCTCTAGCGTGGATTTTCATTTTAAAAGAAACTATTTATTTAGATGATGTGCCATGCATGATGACATGACAAACTGAGGTAAATGCAGATGAACATCTGAAGCTTTGCAGTCTGAAATAACGAGTTAAGCAGTTGGGGGCATATGCATGGGTGATATGATAATTGAGCATTGAAATTCACAGTGAACCTAATAGGATGAGCATGACAGTTGGTGATACCTCTGCCAGTCTGAAAATGTAGCCGGTAAAGAACTTCTGCATTGAAGACAAATGCATGGAACGAAGAACGAAAGCATAAGTCTGTGATAAAGTGGGAAATACTGAGAAGTCTTGCAGATATTTTAGATGCTTTTTGATTTTGTTCTTTCCTTCAGCTCCTTTAATGACATGCATGAATTTCTATTGACTGAATTTCTATTGATTTTTTTTCATATAATTCATAGACTTCCTGTATCTGGTACAGACATCCCATGTTGATATATTTGCTACTGTTAACATCCATTTGTGTGGAAGAGGAAAGGAAAAAGCAGATGACTCTTCTACTGTCAGAAAATGTGGAGAAAGGCCATGCACCACAAGAAAAGTAAAAAAGATTAGTTGTAGTTATTCATAGAAATTTGCTTTAAATTTCTCTTCACAAAGGTGGCATTATGAAAAGCTCTATTTGACTTCTTCAAGGTCAAGAATAATCATATGAAGAGTGTTCCAGATCTGTTTGTAGAAGAAGCTTAACTTTTTTTTTTTGCTGAGTGCAGAACAAGTGTCACAGGACTATTGTGGTGGAACGAAATACCTCTAAATTAGTGCATTCATATTAAAGGATGTTTTATCTAACTTCTTTACCTGTCTTCTTCCTATAATGTGTGCAAAAGATGCTCACGTGATCTCCACTGAAGGTTAAGGGTTGGACTTTACACCCCATTGCAGTTACATCAGTGGAGACCTTAACCTCCAGTTGCCACCTGATTTAAATCACAATAGTGGTACACAGCATCACAGGTTCCCCACTGCTAGTGAAAATGTAATGTAAAATCTTTAAGAGACTGCACATTAAAAAAGACAATATGTGATCCGTCACAGATTTTCAGTCAGGAGCTGTTACAGGTCTGTTAGGAGAGGAGCCAACCATAGCAACTAAAAATATGCCAGAGAAACAGCTTATATTAAGGAATCTTTAGTGTGTATTTGTTCAGGCAAGCAGCACAAATGTTTTTAAGTGCAATGCAATTGTCTTCAGGGGAAAGTGCAAAGCCGTGAAGGATTCCAGACCATATGGGAGCAGCAGAGTAGGAAATAGCCATCCATGATGGAAACAGCCTGTATAATTCAAAACAAAAATTACATGCACCATCTTCAGGGGTATGTCATAAACTTAAGATACAGAACTGGTAGCAAATAGAGGAGCCAGAGTTCCTGGACTGTTTGGATTAAGCTCCTCAGGAGAGGAACGTGTGTGCTGGTGCTGTGGCTGGCAGGATGGCCTCCTGCCCCCGGATTGTGGAGCTTTGCAGTAGATGGAAAGTAAAATTGATGAGTGCAAGAAGAATTACAGAACACAGAAAACCGGTTTTAAAGGGTGTCGTGTCTGGCTCCTGTCAATGGGGTGGTAATGAGGCACTTGGAGCAGAAACACAGTGAGGAAATGAAGAACTGGGGACTACAACTTGTGTGCAAAGTGCTCCTGTACCCCAGCAATAAGAGCACTGAAGAAAGGTTTTAACCAGAATGTGGCTGAAGCTATCTTCTTAAGCTGTCTAACTTTATTCAGTAAATTCACTGTGATAAATGCAAGTGATTCTTTTTTTGTTATTATTGCTGAAGAGGTTTTTTAGCAGTCACATTAAGACATGAGACTAAGGAGATGGACCAAGGGCTGAGAATGTTTTTTGGTTTTTTTTTCTGAAGTGATTGTAAATGTACCAGAGCAAAGAGCAGCCTGGAGGGCCTGCCAGGTGGGAAGAACCAGTAACTGCCTCTAACATTTATTTTCCTAACAACAAGGAGAATTGAGCAGGCAAAACTTTTAAAGTATGCTTGCCAGGAGCCAGAGACACCCCTAACGGTACCTCAGCTACTTAGTACCGTTCCCTGTGTTGTAATGCAAACAACTGTTTTCCATAGCAACTGTAGCAACATGTTACATGTGTCTCTGCTCAGACAGTGGTGTGAAGTGGCAGAATGGAAAGGGGGAATAAAGTGTTTCTCAGCAGCAGCCAGATTTTCCAGCTTAATTCTTGTAACATGTCCATGAAACAAGTGGTTGTTCATGGTTTTGTTTTTTTTTTTGCTTTGATTGCATCATGGGAGGAGCTTAAGGGCAACTGAGAAATTTCTGTTCCCATTTGGGTTGTAGGAGTTTGCAGCTAGAGAGAAAAGGGAAGACAGACATAAAGGTCCAGCTGAGAAAGTGTTCTCAGATATGATCTGGAAGAGGATTTTTCCCTATGTCATTTCACAGCAACATCTGCTCTCTGATCTGAATCTTCATGTTTTTTGTTGAAACATGTTCAAAACTTTTTAATCCTCTGACCATCCCTAAATATCATGATTTCATTTCCACTAACAAAGACGGAGGAAGTCTACTGCGTGATCCATGATTAGTCTTCAGTATTTTTATATGCATGGTACCAATAGCTTCCTTGGCTATGATATAAAAAGTAGAAGACTGAGGACTGCTGAAGGATCATTTCAGGAATGTATACTGCGAGATAAGAAAGGTTCAGCAGCTTTGTTGTGTTCACTTCAGGTATTTCATAGGAAAAAATTGGTGAGCCAGGCTGTCAAACCTTTTTTTTCTCTTCAGTGTGTGATTGAAGGTCCCTTAGTTCAATGTCACAAGCTGACAAGGTAAGGACTATTTACCAGGATTTCATTTTCAGTGACTTTGAAGAATCCCAGTGCACTAGTGTCATCAGCCACCTGCTGATGCATTGCTTTGTGATGGGATTTGGTTCTTTGCAGTCATTTAGGGATCAAAATTATTCATGGCTTCTTAGTTGCAAGTGGAATATTGCTGACTACCTTTGTCTACTGTATGCCAAATTTAGGAGTAATTGTCACAGTAACCTGTGTGACTTTTGATCCAATAGTTTTTCAAATTCATCAAGTTTTCAGTATCCCCACATCTCCCTGAGAAGTTATTTTGTCTCCTCTCACAAAACTTCCCCCAGGGAGTCGGTGGCTGTTTAGTCCTGCTGAAGTGCTGGAAAATGGCTCTCACTCTTATGGTGTGAGACAGTTCTCATGAATTTCAACTTGCAGTCAGGACCTTTGCAGTGGTGGGGAATCCTGAAATTTCAGTTGGAAGTATAGCTTTCATATTGCATCTAAATTGTGCTGCAGATATAGGAAACAGCTCCAAGCCAAGGATTTCAGGTCCTTCTACTGAGTAGGGCTGAATTCAGTTTTGTATTCATAATGGAAATCCAGTGATGGAACATCTGGAAAGTGACATGTGCTGTGCTCCCCTCAACAGTTTTGTCTGCTGAACTGCTGATACACCTGGCTGTTTGTGAACTAATGTTTTGATAAAATGACCAGCAGGACTCTCCTGGATTGGACGTTGCAGTGTCTCTGGCAGATGTTTGGTTATGTTCATTATTATTGTCAGTCTTTTACATTGTATGATTTAGAAAAACTCCTTCCCCTCTCACAGCACTCCTTCCCCTACCAAAGAAAAAAGCCCACCTGCCTCACAAGATTGTGAAATTTGACAGAATGCTTGCATTTCTGTTGACATTTTTTCTTAAAGTCAGTTAATTTCATGATGTATGCAGATTTCTTCACTTAAAACCAAAATTACCAGTGTGAATGGCTTCGGGTTGCTCTGAAAAGTTACTTTTTGTTTTTCAGCCTACAAGAACATCTTCAGAAAGCATTTATTCCAGACCAGGTTCCAGTATACCTGGTTCTCCAGGCCACACTATCTATGTAAGTATTCCTTCTGGTGAATAAGCTGCTGATCCCTTGCTAGCATTCAAAATATTCAATGCCCAAATAAATCGGCTTTACCCTGATGCTGATACCTTGATTCTAGTTAAAATTCTCACCATGACAGACTCAGGTTTTGTAACTACAGAATTTCAAGAGCGGGGCAGGATTTTTCCAGGTCACATTTCCCTTTAGATGCCGTATATTGCTGGAAGTCACTCGGTGATGTGAAGTTGGACAGGAGGCAGGCAGGTCATTTGTCTTTGTTAGGGGAGATGTGAGGAGATCTGTGCACCTCAGTACACTGATCTTGGGAACAATGTTGTCTGCAGTTGCAGGGCATGTGTTGGAGGGTCAGTCTGGCTGATACAACATCTTCCATTTCAGAAGTCAGAGGGATTGCTCGTGGAAGGGAAGGTGGTTTTTATTTAAGAACAAAAATTATATTAATCATCCTTCTTTTACAAAATAGTGCTGAAGATGCAAAGATATTTTATGCTGTTTTATTGACAGCTGAGATGTAGAGTTTAATATGATTCCTTCGGTGACCAAGCTTCCTCTTCCATTATTTTAGGGAATCTCTTTCACTCTCTGGACTCATTATTGTTATCTTTTGAGCCTGTAAGGTCTTAGAGATTAGAAGTGGACATACATTAGCAGAAGGTTGGCCCAAAATTTTCAAAGCAATCATGTTTTCCACCTTTTCATACCACTTTTCCAGTCATATCAGTGTTGTAAGTGTCAGTATCTTTTTTTTTCTTTGCAGAGAAATCCAAAGGTCAAAAGAAGTAATCTTTTTTGTCTGTGCTAATCTTTTTCTAAGGAGGAGTAGTATGAAATGTATTTGGGTGAATACAAGACCCAGCCTTCTCAAACTTGTATATTTCCATGAGTATAACCTAAACTTCCAAAATGGTCCATTTAAGACTGCTTTTCCTTGGAAGTTCACAGAACCTTTGTCTTCATATAAAGCATGCTCTCAGATAATTTGCACATAATGAAAGGCAGAAGTGGAAGATAACAGCTAATGAAGAAAATTACAGGAAAGCA
This sequence comes from Heliornis fulica, assembly GCA_013399135.1. NCBI lineage: Eukaryota > Metazoa > Chordata > Aves > Gruiformes > Heliornithidae > Heliornis > Heliornis fulica. The sequence goes on along the minus strand of VXBZ01000174.1, from coordinate 117,390 downwards.
AGTTAATGAGACCTAGTCCATTATGAGGAGAGCAAAGATGAAGGTATGCTGGGAAGAAGAGACAGACTATGGGGCAAACACTATTCTGTTCGTTATGCCTAGTGCTGAATTACCAACTCTATACCTAGTGAATATTAGCACTAAGTAAGATGAAGTTAGTAGGCAACACATGCCTTAGTCAGAAGTTTGGATATTGATTGAGTGATGTGTGCAATATAGTTTTTTCAGCTGGAAGCTGTGATATACAGTCCTGACAAATGGTCCTGCTTGCCTCTTTATTTCCTTGTAATAAGTTGTACTTCCTCTTGTGTGCACAGTCATTAGTTGCCTTACTGTCTGTGGTCTTCTGCATGGAATCCTCTCATAACCTCTGTAAAATGCAGACTAAGGTGATGTCGTACATTTTACATATGGGGAAAACAAGAGCAGAAAGGTGAAAATACTTGCCTGAGCCCTCAAAATGAATCATTTGCAGAGCTGGTTTCCAGCTCACTATTGCAGCCAAGAAACTTTTGTATTCAGTCTATATATACCATGTTCTTTATTTCCTAAGCTGAGAAAACACTGTGTGCTTTCGCAAAGGAGGCCTACAGGAGGAGAACAAGAAGCAATCGCTTTGCATGTAGAGTGCCAAAAAAGGTTTTCCGTAGCAACAGTGTGACAACAAATACACAAAAATCATAAACTGTGTAAAACAGAAATTGCCAGTGTGTTTGTGTAAGTTAATTTATCTTCTGTCTTTGACCTTCAGGCAAAAGTAGACAATGAGATCCTTGATTACAAGGATTTAGCAGCCATTCCCAAAGTCAAGGCCATTTATGACATTGAACGTCCAGACCTAATTACTTATGAGCCATTCTACACTTCCGCCTACGAGGACAGACAGGAGAGACAGAGTCTTGGAGAGGTAATGAACCGACAAGCAACCCATTCTGCTATAAGCTTTATTCAAAGCCTGCTTCGCTTCTACCCTCTTTCGAAACAGTTTCTAATTGACAGTCCTGGTATTGTTGCTGCTGCTTTTCAAAGTGCTTTTTGTCTGTTTGATCTGGGTTTAATCATGATGAGGCCTCATGTGCAAAACTGCACAATTAATTGCACAATTAAGTACCTACATTAACACCAGCCACTGGCAGAGGAGCGGGAGGGGGAGATTTGCTGCCTGTCTGCATGTGCATGCTCCTAACTTACATGGATACCCGAGTCTTTGAGTACAACAAAGTCCAGCTTGTGAGGCAAAAGCCAGCCTGGTGCTGTGCTGTAGAGCACCTGTGCTCACAACGGAACATGAGGAGCACCGTGGTGTTCTGTGCCAGTAAAAGGTGTAAGCACAGTGGGATGCTCACTCACACATACTGAATACATATATTTCCAGAGCTCTTTGCCAGACATACTGGATGAAGTCTGAACTAGGTCAGGATGAGGGGGGCTCTTCCACCTGGGAAAGCAGATTAGTTGCAGTATGGAAATAGCTGTCTTACATTTATACTTCTGACATTTAGTAAGGATTCTTATCTTCTGCAAAATTTTTTTTTTTAAAGAAGAAAAAACCCAATCCAAAAACCCCTAACTATTATATTCTCTTAAATTCATTTTTAAAGATACCTTCCTCATTGTTATGGTCCCCCACTCTCCTCGGGTGAACTTCCATAGCTGCAGTTACTATTTATATGGTTCCAGTGCAGCTCATGAAGCAGGTTTTGTCATATAATACCATCTGACTGTAAATCAGACTTGCAGAGTGAAAATTTAAATGGAGATGGAAATGGATTTACTTCCTCACAATCTCAGTGACTGTAACTGCATTGAGTATGAAGATGAGCTGAGGAAAAGGGAAGTACTGTGAATCATTCAGGCACCAGTGGTCTGAAGATGCCCAGATCAGTGACTCATAATCTGCTGTCTTAGCAACAGATCAGAGCTGCCTCAGTTTTTCTACTTTGTTCTCTAATGTTTTATAAGGTTAACCTTTTAAATTATCAGCTCAGGGATAAGATAAGATATTAACAAATCAGAATATTACAGCATTTCCCCCCTCAGATTTATGTTGCTAGCGAATCCAGCTGGCATCTGGTTCAAAAGCACCGTGAGATGCATTAGTGACTTCTGACCGGTTCCAAAAGGCCTGACCCATTCCACAAAACCCACTACAAACACAATTCTCTTGTTAGTCACAGAGGAGGAACTAACATAATCCAGAGAAGCTTGTCATTGACAAGGCAGTATGTTGGAAGCTGATAAAGCAGTATGGTGTCTGCCATTGTACTTGTTCTGGGGTTGAGCTTTGGTGTTTTCTTACCCCGTATTTTCATCGGTGTTAAATCTAATTAATTTCTGGTGACCACAGAAATTTATTCTGGACACAGTAGGGATCTCATCCTTTTTTCAGAGATTTGGGTTTTCCACCCAATGTTAGTGCTGACTTCTGTCACCTTGGGCAAGTTACCTCACCTCTTTGTACCTGTTTCTCGTCCCTTCCCTCGCCCTAATGAGAACACAAGCCCATCACGGTGGAGTGATCTCTGTGTTTATGTTGTTGTAATGGAGTGGTACCTCAATCTTGGTGCATCAGTCACCACCATCTTTTAAAAACAGAGGTGATTTTTAGTCCTGGAAGGATTTGAAGACTTTGAGTGGTTTAACCTATGTTCTCTTTGCAGAGTGTGTGTATGTGGTGGTGTTGAACGAAAGGGATCCAGAGTTAAAGTTTGTATGCTAGAAATGCACTTTGCCATGATTAAAAACAAAACCAGAAACAAAACCAAAACAACCCCACCAAAGTCAGCTAAGAGGAATTTCTGGGAGACATGAAAGAAGCACCAAAAGTTAATCCAGTAGTGGAGACAAGCCTCAATTACAGGGAATGGGCTACAAGAAAATTACATACTTCAGCCATCGAAAGTGAGAAAACACAGCATGAAACTTTCTTCTTTATTGCAAAGGAAGGGAAATACTTTGAAAAGCTTCTCGGTCTTGTTAAATCCCAGTCGTCTTATTTTGGGAGTCTGTGAAGAGAAATGTTATCATGTAGCACCATCTAGTGGGATCAGGCATTTTAGTTACAGGTCTGCCAGCAGTTAGTGCAGAGGAGAAAGGGGCCACCTGGTTTAGTTTCTAATATAAAAGACATGAAGAGATACAAAATGAGATCCATAAACAAATCTGCTACTGAGGCTGACCCTCAATGTAGTAATAACGTTTCTCAAAACTGTCATTCGAGTTCTTTGTGTCCTATAACTTCTGCCCTCCAAGCAGCATCCTGATGGGCACTGAAATCAAGGCTTTTCTCTGCTCTGACCTTTGCTGCATGAATTGAAAGAAGTGGCATTTTTACCTGCATGTCCTTTGTTTCTAGTATTCTGTCTGTTGAAACCAGTGAATGTCTGTAACAGCTTTCAGTAAACAAGCCATCATGAAAAAAAAGGTGTTTTCTAACGTTTTTATGTTTTCTAATGTCATATTTGCTTTAAAATGATAGTCATCCTTCTGGTAGTTCAATAAATAGATAGTTAAAATGAGATGGGTGCAAAATGCTGGAATGTGTATTACAAAAAGACACCTGTAAAAGTTTGCAGAAATTTCCCAGAGCACAAAATGACCTGTATAACTTAAGGTATTGGGACAGCCCCTTAGATCTGCAAATGACAGAACAGTGAGCCTGCAGTGGGCAGAAGTTTTACTGTAAACTGGGTAAGAACAGGCTTTGCATGCAGAGTTTTTCTTTCTTTTTAATCTGAAGTCATCACTCTGTATGTCCACTAGTTTACTCTCCATAACTGAGCTATTTCTTCTCAGTCACGATGTATTTCTGACGAGCGTAAAGACTTCTGTGATAGACCAGATTTTTAAAGATCTCATAAACCCTGAAGAACTAGGCATTCCTTGGCAGACTTAGCATTTCAGATATGGCAGTTCAACTGTGCATGATAAAATAGTAAGTGGGCTACAGAGTATGCTTTCATTTCCCAAAAAGCAATGAGATGATGTCAGGTAGTGATGGAGTACAACATGGATTCAGCACGCTACTTTCTGGGATGCCCTTCCACTCTTATATTCCTGTGACTACCTTTGTACAGTAGTAGGTAGCATCCTTACCTTACCTTAGCATCTAGGCAACCACAGCTTATGATGGAAATTTGTTTATTTATAGTGACACATAAATTACTAGTAGAGAAATTTGGGAATGTGCATCACAATATGCTTTTTTCCAATCATAACAAAAGATTTAGGTTAGCTCTCGGGTTTTTGTGGAGAATGATGCTACAGAGCACCTTGTATGATAAGTTTTATGTGGAGCAGAGTTTCCATAGCTGCTGCTGTTAGATCTATATGGTGGTTTGCTGTATAGAAATTTGGCATAAGGATTAGGAAAATAAGAATGTAAAAGACATTCAAGGCTTTGAAGTCTTTAAAATGCTGTATGGAAACTTGCTAAAAAGGAGATGTTCTATTTCCAAATAAAAAGTGTCACTCCTTTTTTTTGATACTTTTGCATTCACAGTGTCACCAGCTCCATAAGAGTTAATAGCCTCTGAATGCAAAAGGTATAGCTGGATATTTATTACTTGAAATTCTTCATCATTTTACACTGCTACTATTGTATGTTATTGTAATAGGCCAAGATCAGCAGTTTTGCTATTGAGACATTATCTTAATAGGTGTATCATTCTACAGTAATTGAGGTCTTATTTAAAGGCATAATCTTTTGCCCAGTTTAATATGGCAATTAAATAATACTCAAGCTCAGTGCATACAGAAAATAATTAAATTCCAATATTCCAGCTTCAAATTGTCTTGTGATTAAAGGCATTGGTAACTATACATAGTCTTTATTCTTGTTTATACCATGGATTTATGTATAATCCTATGTTTAATTTCTAAAGATACTTCTTGCCTAAGTTTCCCTATCTCTGTTAGAAACTTTTCATAATATTGTACACATTTCTGGCACTGGCCTTTGTGCAGTTCTTTCAATATACACACTCATCATTTTTGTCTGTTTTCCTTACGTGGAAAACATGGAAAAACACAGAGATTTAAAGGAGATCATATCAAAGAAATGTTGATGACAACTACATGCTCTTTTGCATGGGTATGAAATGTAAGGCCTTGGGGAGAAGCACAGTTTTGCTCAAGTATACATATTGGAGGAAAAAGATGCTTCATCCTGGAAGTTATTCAGTATTTCTGATTTTCCATGCAAAATTTTGAGTTAAGATTATTTACTTTTGATTTCCCCTTTAAAGATTTCTTCATAACATGCATGGTTATTAAATTAATAAACCTTTCTGATGTTGATCTTTACAACTATGTTTTAATTACCACAATGATTAGATGGCTGAGTGATGATGTAGCATGATATTTGACTGAATTAATCATACTTATAAAGATTCTTCCAGAAACTTTGATTCCTTCGATGATTTATGGACCAGTTCCTGAGCAATGGGGATAAAGCAAGTTCCAGTGCTGCAATGACCTCAGTAATTTCTGCATTTCCGTAAACCTGTGTATCTTCAGCCATGTTCAGCTTACCCTTTTCTGGTCCAGCATATGCAGTGATGTTTCAGTAATCTTATTTTTATGTCTTTACAGTCTCCAAGGACATTATCGCCTACCCCTTCTGCTGAAGTAAGTTTGGTGGTGCCTTTGGGCACAATATCCTACTGTAATTAGAATTATTCACTTCAACAAATTCAAATGTTGATGTTGAATACAGAGGTATATTTTCTGAGTATTGAAACTTAACAAAAATTAACTCTAAAAAGAAAATGCCAAATTCTTACTGACCGTACAAAACCTGAAGCTACTCCTGCCCATTTGTCATCTATAGAGCAGAGAAATTTCTCCAGCAGAGGTCATTTCTGCACGTTCATCCTTCTTGTGACACAGGCAGACTCGGATCTCTGGAGCTGGAGGATTTACATGAGCTTGAATGTTGCTCTAAGCATCTAAATAATAAGCCATGTTTGCTACTAAAATATTTGAAGGGGGTTTTTTTTGAATAAAATATAACTGTGGTTTGGTTTGGATTGCTTTTCCGTAGGAGATAATTTGAACATCACAATAACACCAAACATATGTGAAATCATTTGTCTAGATTTGATAGATGCCATTGCAGAAGCATTATCTTTTTGGAGCTGGGGAGTCTTGCTTATTTGTAAGGTAGAAGTTGTATGGATTGCTGCATGTTAAAAGCGACTATAATAATCCTTACAAATCCTCACACATTAACATCATTCCCTTTGGTCAGATTTTGGTTTGCTTTGTGAGGTTTGGCAGGGGGGGAACATTTTTTGAGGGGTTTTTTATTGGCTCCTTTTTTCCCCAGGAAACTAAGTATTATATATTATATTCTTATATACAAGAAAGTTCCATGTTTTCAGATACAGAGGGAATCTAACTTTGATGCTAGATACATTTGATGCAGATAGTCAAGACCCATAGTAGATTAAGCCACACAGAGCTCTGTGCTGCCGCTGTTGAATGCTTGATGGTCTGCCAGTTATCTAGCTGAAGGCTAGCTCGTGTATCTTGTGCAGTACAATGTGTACTCTGAATGTACAGACATACTCTGGATGCAGCTTCTCTTATGGAGTCACAGGTATGTGGGCAAATCTAGGACTATATAGAATTTAATAGAAATGACAGAAGGAGTTGGGACCAACTCTGACCCAGACCATAAAAATGGATTTAAACCTTTGGAACAGATCATTAGAGAACAGTAATAATGAAGTGGGTGACAAGCTTACGGGATGTTGTTATTTCAGTGGTTTCTCCTGATGTCTTCAGATCCACAACAGTTAAATGCTGCTAAAAATGTGTAATGTGCATTTGCATTTATTAGTGAATGCTTCTTCTCTGCAGGGTTACCAAGATGTTCGGGACCGCATGATTCACAGGTCCACTAGTCAGGGCTCCATTAATTCCCCGGTGTACAGTCGTCATAGCTACACACCCACCATGTCACGATCACCTCAGCATTTCCACAGACCTGGTAAGGGCAACTGCATTAGAAGTATATGTAAAACTGCTGTTTCTTTAGTATGTCACTTAATGATGCAGTGAAGCACTTATTTCTCTTAGCAGTGAAAATTCTGGATTGAAAAATTGTTGCATATTTTAATATCTCCTTTCCTACATTTTTGTGTTCTTGATTGATGCAGTCTTTTGCACTACACTGATGTGCTGTACATCATGAATATGATCTTGGTTTATTTCTAATTAATTATTTTTAAATCTTCATATGTTTCTGGAAGCAAGAAAAAATTCATAGCAGTGAATTGCAAACTTCATTCTGGAATTTTGAAAAATATCACATATTGGAATCAAAGGTTATGGCTTGACTATTCTGAAGTTAGTGATATAGGATTCCTCTGTCCTAAAAACCATTTCATTCAAAGTTTGGTGCATCCATGGATTTTCAGATTCCAAAATACCTTCCAGACATTCCAAATTGGTAGTTATTCTTAAAGCATTGACTCTTGGCTCACAAAGTAAATTTCTTAAAGCCGTAGGCAATTGCCTGGGAACATTCAAAAAACCATGAACTTCATTTACTGATACAGCAGTGACGTACAATTTCTATGTACATTATAGAATATGTACAGATCATTCGGGTTCCCAGTGCATTGAAAACTACTGGTTGTTTATATAAAAGCAAGATGTGAAAATGAACTGTTCATCTACACCCAAACTGCATTAAAAATTTATCTCTAAGTGCCATTCACTGAAGACTTTTCAAGGCTGGTTTTATTTTTTAACAGCAATGAATTAAATCTTTGTGATCTGTTTTTAAATTAAGTGATACAATCATGCAGTTCCGTCTTCCTTGGTGATTACAGCTAACAGTTGGGATGCCAGAAGCCCATATATAACAGGAGCTGCATTTTTAAAATCAAAGATTTATAATAGAGCCACCACTGTGGAACTTGAACGCTGTAGCCGTTTCCTAGTGGGGGTGGGTTGAAAGCAGCTAATTGTTTCTCAGTGAATGCTTTATTTAAAGGACCCAGGGGAGTGGGACTGAAGAAAATTGTGTCTGGTGCTTAGTGATGACAACATGACTGTCTTAAGATGACATTACAACTGAAACCAAAAGAGACTTAAAAGCGTGAAAAAGCTGCAAACTTCTGTCTCTTGATTCTGGCAATTCTGAGGGGATTTTTTCCATTTGTATCAGTTGTATCAGACATCTGAATGAATCCAGGCTCTTTTCCAGACTTTACTGTGATTGAGTTTTACTGTCTGTTCAGACAAGACCTCCTCCAGAAGCAGTCTCTGTTTATGTAACTCTTCTGATGGCCGGATGGGTTCAAGCCAGAGCTTGCATCCAACTGTAAAATCTTCAAAAGTTTGCAGCCTGAGGGATTTTCTGAGAAGATAATTGTTCAAACTTATCTCTGTTCAGATGACCTCAGCTTTGGCTCACCTGTTTCTGTTTCTCATATGACACAGAAGTAATTTCTGTAGCATGTATCGTTGTGATCTTTGATACCCTGCTTTGGGGTAGTTGTTAATTGCTTTATAATTTTCCTACAGTAATTATTTGTGTTGAATAATAGCATTATGTATATTTACCATTTTTCTCCTAATGGCACTTCTTATCGTCCCACTATTTGCAAGAACAATTTTTCTCTGAATAAACCCAGTGACCCCAGGTAACTTCTCTTTGGCTCCCAGCTAGCCCTTGAGAGAGAAGTGAACCAGTGTGTTGACGCTGTCAGCATAAGGTTCTTAAAAAATTTGAGTGCTACAAGTTTTGAAAAAGTTTGCAGCCTTTTCCCCCCATGGTGCCCTGGCTGATGTTGGCAGCATTTCTGAAATGTCTTGAAATACTAGAAGGCGGCTTGCATGCCTCTTGACTGACATTTTTTGGTCAGGTACTTTTCAAAACAGCTGCATCCTCAACTAACTGAGCGTCAATTGTTTGTGAAGTTTGCATGCTGGTAGCAGGGTACTTTTTAGTAACAAGGCATAGATCCAGAAGCTCATTAAGCCAATGAATGTTATGCTAAATTAGCACTGCAGTTCAAATCTCAGCCTCTACTTCTAATACTTCCTGTAATTTTGTCTAACATTTATGAACCCTTTGGTATGTCTTTAACCTTTTTTTTTTCTCCTTCCTTCTTTTCAGAATCCTAATTGTTCAATGCCTTTTTTTTCCCTTCCTTTGAAGCCTCCTGCCCTGCCTTTCTCTTATTGTTTTTCTTTGTTTTCATTTTGTTCTGCCCCCCGATTCCCTGCTGCCGCAGAGCTGCTCTCTACTGGTGTGCAGCGGTTGTCATACCTGCGCACTAGCAGTCTCAGCTCCACTCACCATGACTCCCGCCCCAACTCCCCCTTCCGACACCACTTCATCCCCCATGTCAAAGGTAAGGAGCCAGGCCTCCCCAGGGAGTACCCTCCAGGCTGGAGATTTATTAGCATTCTCTCAAAGCTAATAAGGTGTATCTCCGTAAGGTTGCCACTGGCTGTCTAGCTGAGCATGCCTCGAAATGTGCCGTTACACTTCAAATTATGTTAGAATAGACATAGTATCCTTTTCTCGGAGGAAATATGTCATTTCTAAGGGCCCTAGTTGGAGAGTCATCAAGCAATTACTTATTAGAAATATTCAGGAAGGCATTCTCATTTACTATTTAGAACCTATACGTGTGTAATTTAGCTTCTTTCTAAAGCAGTACATAAAAATCATTGGAGCAGTTAGCATATCAAATTTAATTCTTATTTCCACATTCTTAAAGCATCCACTTAAAAAACTGACTACAAATATTGCCTGAATGAGAGCGAGGTGATTGGAAATACAGAGAAAAAAAGAAAAGACTCTGTAAAGATAAATGGCAACAAGGAAGTTAATTGTTGTTAATCACACTGGAAAGAAGTAGTGCCCAACAAAGTAAAATTAAAATCTCTAGGCCTCTCCTCAACTAGTGAGAATCAGCAGGCTCTGCTGAAGGCAGTAGAGTTAAATAGATTTACACTACCTGAGGATCTGGTCATTTCTCTCTCTCTTTTTTTTTTTTTAATCTGTTGTTGTCTATGGTTTTATTTGAGGGAGAGTTCCTTCATTGTGTCCCTTCAAGGAGCTCATTCAGCTCAATAAGCTTTTAGTTTTTTCTCACTTTCTGTGAATGTGGTTTTCCTTTTATTTCTGTTGGAGCACTTTGGCTGTGCCATCTCTTCTGTTGGAGGAGAAGGTCAGAGTTGTATCACCTACAAGAGATCAAAAAGAGTCAGTTAAGTTCAACATAGATACTGTTCTGGCACCACTGATTAATGTAGTAGAAGTTGTTGCCATGAACTTTCAAGAAACACTAATAGATCTCAGTATTATAGCTATTGAATCATTTAGATCACCATTACTAATTTTACTCTTGCCTTTTCTTAGGTGATTATTTTTAGTATGCACTTTCAACTTTCCTATTATGTCACTATTTTTTAAAAAAATCTCACTTCAAACTGGAAAGATTGGGACCCTTAAAAATAGATAAACTGCTCATTTCAGCATGCAGTTAATTCATAATCCTTGCAATTTCAGTATTTCTTTGCTGTAAATCCAATTTAATGCTCACACTCTTTCAAGTGGCATTTTCATTCTTTTTCTGTTGAGAAAATAGCTTCTTCAACAGATAAATCAGAAGAACTATTGGAAATCCATGCCTATTGTTTCCAGATTTCAGAGAATTACATACCTGAACTACACGCCAGGTATCTCAGTTATCGGTACAAAGGGGCAAGTAGGACTGGAAGCACTGTAGACAAAGGGGTGGGTATGGTTCTTATCAGATGTCTCTCATAAGACATTGTAAGAATCCACCATTTTCTGAAAATTTTACATTAAAGTCTTGGGTCTCAACAGGATTTATGTCTTCTAACTAACTCAGCAAAGCTCCTGAAAGGTCTTCATGTTGCTGTGGCAGTGTACAGCAGTGTACACTGTGTGGTACATTAGAGAAGGGGCAAGCAGCAGGTATCCACATCTTGTGATTCACAAGGCTGAATTGAAAGAGTAGTCTTTTAATAGTCAGTTGAGGGGAAAAAAACCCTTCTTAAGGTGACCTGAATTGGGTGTTAGGTGGGAATATCCCCATGGTTTTAATTTCTTTTTGTTCTTCCTCGCTGTGGAGGAAGGTGACTACTCAAAAAAACCCCAAATGCGCTTTTGTGTTTCGATTCAACACCGCAAGCCGAGTTACCCCAGAGCATTGAGCCAAACACAGACATTTATAAAAGGTGCACAGAGAAATTAATTTGGCATATATTTGGTAATGACCTTAAAGAATACTTGGAATAGGATTGCAGAGATCCTGAATGGCATGCAGACTGGGAGGAGAATGTATATGGTCCATAAAGAACATGAGCAACAGTTTTCTCAGTGAACAGCGTAGCCAAATGTAAGCCTTGCTTCTCAGTGATGTTGTCCATCTGTACGTGCTGGGAAGGGCTGTGACTCTGAAGAGGATCTGACTGTTCCAGCAAATGTAAGGGTACATGTATAGGACAGCAGAAAGAGATGCTGCAGCTCAAAAAACTAAGTTAGAGATGTTAGGTACTTGAATAAGAGCTACAGGGAATTGAATTGTTAAGTCCTAGGATTTGGTAGGGATTTGTTCAGTGTCTGCATACCTGTGTGGTAACAGAAGGTTCTCCAATACAGGAGTCAAAGATACCATAAGATCCTATATTACACTTAAATTAGATAAAAATTGTCATTATTTCTTTTACTAGTTTACAGTGAAGATCAGTATAGCTATTGAAATAGCTTAGGAAAAGTTTCTGTCTTCCTGCTGCTACAAAATATCAGAAGGTACAAAAGGTCAGAAGGTCTGAAGCCCTTTGTAATTTTTCCAGCATGTTAAGTGATCAATGAAGTGCTCACAAAACATTAGATGAAAAAATACTCATTGTGTTACGTCAGAGCAAGCTCTGACTTGTCTTGTAAAAGGAATATGAGAGAAGGTAGTTCTTAGTCAGGTATACTCTGAAAATACACATAGTGTATATGTGCATATAGGTACTAACAGTACTAAAAGAAAAAGTAGTGTTGATTGAAGTTCAGTTGCTCTTTATTGTATGTCCTCTTTACTTCATATTCATAAACAGATATTTTGTTTTCAACTAATGAGGTTGATCTGGATTTCCTATGTGGTTCTTCATTAGTCCTCCTTGCATACCATGTGTGTCCAAGTAGCCCTTCTTACATCTGTGCAGCAGAGAGAGATTAGCCTGGCACTGGCTGCACATAATGCAGCTCCCCGATATCCTTATCTGTAGGGGGTTGTCTTGAGTATTCTAGGTGTCTGCTTTCAAAGTTTAAAGAGCTGCATTATTTTATCCTTGAGAGTAGTGTTTTTATGTGTACTAGGGAATTGGACCCTTGTGAATAAATCTGAATTGAAAACTATAGTGCTATAGGGGTTAATTGAATGCAAAAGATACATTTGATTCAAAGAAGAGGTGCCATGTGATCTCATTGTATTTGGTCAGCTTTGTCAAAGCCACTTGTACTTTTAGCAGGAAGATGAACTTGGTGTGAGTTTGTAACAAAGATTCCATAAAGCTATAATTTTGGGTTTATCATTTCTTTAGGTAAAGGAGCATAATTTTCAAACAACATGATGAAAGTTAAAGCAGCATGTTACACCTGTGTTATTTCAAGCCAGAGAAGTAGACATTTAGGCCAGTTTCAGTGTGTTTTCATAGACCATGAAGCTTAAACACTGTAATGCTCAAGCCTTGTAGACAAGGCCACATGTAAAGAACTTTGAGGATTCAAGGGGCTAAATGTGCCTCAGGAAGTCTTAGTAAGAGTTAACTAATGTCACATATATGTTGAAAAAGCTGGAAGAGGGTGTAATATGCATCTTCTTAGACTTCATTTAATCTCATTTGGTCTCTCCATTGAATTTGGTCTTGTCTCAATAAAGTACTGTATTTGCTATGAAAGAGTCAAAACAAGTCTATGAATGAAAGAAACTCTGACCCTACTGAAATCAGAGACAGAACTCTCATTGAGAGTCAGGATTTCATCTCACATGCCTAGAATTTTTCAGAGGCATTCAAGAATATTGCAAAGCCCCCATAAAATTTCTGTGTAAAAAGAGCTGCAAAATAATGTGTATTTCTCTGCTCATGGACCTTCCCATAAGGAATCTACACACCTTCATAGTGAATTTTGGCTTTGTTTTTCACATGTTCCTGCTCTCCTTCCCCGAGGAAAGTGTCTGAAATCAAATGCCCTCTGCAAGTGATAACTATTTTCAGGGTTTTGCGGATGCAGCTGTAAGCTCTCTCTGGAAAACAGCTGTGCTTTGGCTGTTTCATGACTTACAGTTTTGTGCTGCAAAAATGAGCTACACATCTGGACAAGATGATGAATTAGTTCGGCAAAACATGAATAGGATTTATGATTGCAGGTGCTATTCAACTCTTTATCCAATGTCTGTTCAGAAGTACAGCAACAAAATTGAAAATTGGCAGAAGACTCTGTGTTGGTTGCACATGGTGGTTTTGGCCTGATTCTGTGAAATTAGCTTGTGAATCCCACCATGAGCCCAGTGGTGAGCACTTCAGAAAGCCCCAGGAGCCTACGTTACACTGTGCTGTGTATAGGCAAGCAATTATATTCCTGGCTGCTGGGAGAACCTGCTTAACAGATCGAGATACAGAAAGAGGGAACTACCTGATGGAACAAACAGAATGAAAGAAAAAGGCCTCTGAAATTTACTTCTGAGGCTGCTGTGCTGGAGGGATTGACTTTTAATATAAAACTTACCCCATTATCTCTTAACATCCACCACCCACCCACCCACACGCATGTTCAACTTCATGCCAGAGGTGTGGGAACTAGCATTTCCTGCAGTGTTGGTGAAGCAGAGTGCTTTTGTTGCTTTGTGGAGTTATCACTAGTTATGGCATATCTGAGACAGTAAGAGAGGCTTCCAGGTGCAGGCACAGCAAGGAACCCAGATTCAGGGCTTGTACAGCCCCTGCTTTTATGTGAAGCTGCAAGCAGGCTGGAACAGATAGAGGAAGGCTAGCAGCTCTGCTTTCCTGTGTGTGTCTGCAAATGCTACAGATGTTGGCAGTGCTTTCATAAATTATGGGTGATTTTACAGCTGCATCTGAAGCACTTAAGCCCCGTTATAAGAGCGGGCTCCTCAGGGACGATGTAATGAGAAACAAAGTAGATGTTCCATTCCATCTTGCAATGGTTGGAGGTAATGAGGCTGCCATCCTAGAAAGTGTAAAGGAGAGTCATTTGTCAGTACTAGTAAGAGTCATTAGGAAGAGAGAGGCTGCACAGGAACCCCAGGAAATACAAGCCAACAGAGACATCTGTAAAGCAACATGTGCAAGATGATGCCATGCTAATTGTCTGCCTGGTACTGTATGAATTAGACAACATCATCAGTACCCTCTAAATAAATTGTCTGTGTGCCAAGGCTAACCAGCATACGTTTATGGATGTGAGCATACTTTGTTGAGATAAAGAGAGGGTTATAAGAAGTATTTCTTCTCGGTATTTGTAGTGTTGGTGACACAGGCACTGTAAATTAAACATGCCCACATTCTGACTAGCAATTCCCAACAGGTAAAATGTACTTGTGACTCCTCTGTTGTGACAAGTCCACAAGTCAATGAAAACCATTTTATTCTTCTTGTTCACTAAATATACTAATCGCTAATTGAAGCCAAAAGGCTTCAACTGAAGCCAAAAGGCTTCAATTAGCAATTAGTATATTTAGTATATTTAGTATATTTAGTATATTTAGTGAACAAGGATGTGTCTATAAATATAGGTGTTATAGACAGAACTATATCTTGAGGTTATCTCAACACTGATACAATCTCAACACTTTTTACCTTACAAAAGAAATAAGTTTGTGGAAAAATAACATAATTTCTCAAAAGAAGTGAAAGACATAAATGAAATAAAATCAGCTTATTCAATTTAGGTGTTTTACCATCACAGTATTTCAAAGGCTGGGCAAGTACAGCACAATACTGGAACCTCTGACTAAAGAACCATAGATGGAGGTATGACAATATTGTTTTTCTGAGTTAGTCATGTAGCACTTACCGTTAACATGCCCAGAAGCTCAGCATTGCTGCACCCAAAACAGAAAACCACCACTAACTCATGTGGTTGAAAGAGCATCTTGTAATTTGGGGCTGAACTAAATGGTAAATACAGAATTTTGCACATGCATTCTTCTGAACAAATGCAGTACAGCCAAGTTCCCTGAACTGTGCACTCTTAAAGCCTGTATGTGCAGGTGAACTGGCAGAGGTCTCTGTGGGGCATCTCTAAATGTGAAGTTTTTAAAGAGCACTTTTTTTTTTCCTCTCTTTTGGAGCCTTTTAGATTGGCAGATGACCATCCAAATAAAAGAGGGATTTTTGTGTAAAGAAAACTCCCCCTTCTTCTCAAAAATACATAGCCAAGTGTGCTAAATCCAAGTTTTTGAGCTTCTAAAGGGGCATAGGAAATCTGTAGCTGAAAGGATGCCTGCAGTTTATTTTTTATTGTGTTTTATAGCTCTTCTGTACTTGTCACTCTCCTTTTTTTTTTTTTTCCCTCCTTTGTCAATCAGCTTTTCTAGGTGTTTTAAAGCCCTTGTGCATACCTGAAAAATAGAAACAGTTCGATGCCTCCACTGCTTTTCACTGTTGTGGTCACCCACACCTAAGCAAAATGAGTGAGTTTGCTTTAGTGTGAAGAATGGCACAAAAGGCAGCAACATTCTTTTATGGTACATTCTTTCAGTCTGGAGAAGAGTAGGGATCTCATCATCTAAAGGTTTCATGTCAAGAGAATGGGGCCACTCTTCTCAGTGGTGCCCAGTGACAGGACAAGGGACAGTGGGCATAAACTGGAAAGCAGAAAGTTCCACCTCAATATAAGAAAAAACTACTTTGTGGGTAGCAGAGCACTGAAACAGGCTGCCCAGGGAGGTTGTGGAGTCCCCTTCCCCTTCTGGTTACAGTCAGAACCCACCTGTAAGTGATTCTGTGCAACCTGCTCTAGATGATCCTGCTCTGACAGGGGATTGGACTAAATGATCTTCAGAGTCACCTGCCAACCCCATATGTTCTGTGATTCTCTACACACACAGTCATGTGTTTGGATATCTGGCTGTTGTATCTTGATATTGGGTGATCAGCCAGCATGGTTCTGCAACAGCCTTCTCACCATGAGAGACACAGGTTTGCTGTAATGGATTGTTAGGAGGCAAAAAACCAGTCCTGGTAAGAGTAATCCTACACATGGAACAAATTATGTGCACAAAGTGGAATTTAAGTTTTTTAGCCATTAGATTCAGATTTGCTAACTCAGTAGTGGATAAGTATTGTCACCAGAGACAAATTTGGCATTGACAGAGATTTGAGGTGATACCAACAATATGGGCACAGCCACCAGCTGCATTGCTTTACAAATTATTTTACTGTATCAACAATTTCCTATCAGAGAGCTAAACCAATGAAAGAGTGTGTATGGACCAGTTATGCCTTTTGATATGGGCCACATGACCTAACAGCTATTTTCCATCTCTAGCTTCTGTATGCTTTTGGTTTGAAGGAACTGTAATATCTGCCAGCATTTGCTTCTATCTGCTTGGGAGATGGTTTCATTTTGGGGTTTGCATATCAACTACTATATTCTGTGTCCACGACTTTTGACTCCAAATACCAGCCTCTGTACTAAATCATTGCCAAGTAACCTTCCATTCTTCTTTTCCACGCTGCCCATCCAATCACCAGCTGCGAGCACACAGCTCCTGCCTGCATGCCGTCAGAATGAGTCTGAACTGCTCAAACCTCAACTCCAGCCTGAACAGGAAATTTTGTCTCTGCAGGAATATCAGGGAAAAAAAAAAAAATAATAAGTCACCAGGGCTACCTGTTCTTGTTATTGTTTGTATTTATAATTTTGGTTCAACTTCTTTTCTCCCTGGAGGTTTTGATTCCACCATTTTTGTTTGGGTTTGATTGGGCTTGCTTTTTTTTTTTTTTTACTGCTCTCCCTCTTCTCATTTTGTTTTCTCCATTCTTTCATTGGAGGCAATGAGCCGTCCAGCGGTCGGAACTCCCCTGTCCCCTACCGTCCCGACAGCCGCCCTCTCACTCCAACTTACGCTCAGGCCCCTAAACATTTCCATGTTCCAGGTAGGAGCTGGCACTGTACATGTCTGGGTGTCCTGTCACAGTGTAGAATGTAGCCTTTGTAACTTTTGTCTTGTCTCCATCGTTTCACGCTGTTTACCATGGGATGCTCCCTCAGGGTTTGGAACCGCTGCTCCTGGGCTTGCTGAGAGGAGTTGTGCGTTGAGAAGTGGGGTGGGAAGTGTCATTGTGATTGTTCATGTCTGTTGGTCAGGTCTTTCACTATTAGAACACCTTGGTTTTCAGGGTCTGTTGATGGTTTGAGAGCTGGACATGAGTTGTTTAGGACTTGATGTTTCTCCCAGTTCCACCAGCTGAGCATTGGCATAGCTCTGCTAACTTTGGAGAGGTTGGTTTTGATTCACATGCAGAAAAGAATTGACCACTGAGCCATTAACATAAGTTGTTCATTCAGATTTGTTTCAGTCTTGAACTCAAGAGTTCTAGTTTAGTGTTCCCTTTTACTTTTAAGCAGGTGAGGATGTTTCTTTACTTGTTTTGTGCAGTGGCTTGATGGCCTCGTAGACCTGCAGTTCCACTAGGATAAGTAGGCCCTGGAATGTCCTTTCCACAGTGGACAGGCTCACTTTTAAGTGAGCTGCGTGGTTCTTCCAGCCTCTGAGAAGATCTTTTGTTGTGGATTTTGATGGGAAGAGGCTGTATGCCCCTAGCATTGTGGACATGCACCTTCTGACTGCATCAGAAGCTAGCTGAAAGCCTTATTATCCAGTTATCCTTTAGGTCCCCTTTAGTCTAGTGTCCCTGCGCACTGCCAGAGGTTGCTGCTCTTCCTCCTTTCCTCAGACCTGGCAGATAAACTGCTTGTGGGAACTTCCCTTGCAGTCACTGTGTCCTGGCTTGGCTAAGGTGGCTGCTTTAACTGCTTAAGCTAACCTGGCTCACTTTGACTTGCACTTGAACGAATAGCTCTGAGTAGTAGCCTCTAGCATGGTGGGAGAGCTGTCCTCCTCAGTTGGCACACTGCAGCATAGAAGGCGCTGCGTTCCTGTCCTCCTTATAGCTTTCTGGTGCGATGTGCGCAAAAGTACTGCATGACTGCCCTTGTGATGTTTGTACCTATTGGCTGGTCAAGTAGCCATAACAGACCACTAACAGGACTTAAATACCCCAGTGTCTGCATGCAATGAATTTGCCTGTCTAGTGAAGGCTTCAGGGTTCTGCAGAGGTATGATTCACCTCTGTTTCAATAGATTTTTAGAGTTAGCCTTCCTTAATGACTAAGGCTGAATTGTCTCCTGCAGCACTTTAATTGGATCTGCAATACACAGCATATATCTCTAAACTGCTTTTTCACCTTTCATACTAATGCAGCTGAAAACTTGTTTCAGGCAGTGTGAAGTAGAAAAAACGGCATTCTGACATGAATTTCCTAGTTCCTGGTAGCTTATTTTGGTCTTCCTGTAAGATTTTGACAGATTTTTGCACTGTAACACTGATTTTGGATTAACTTTTGTATTTGTAGCTGTGCCAAATACATGAAGTGTTGGCTTGGGTGGGAAGGTAGTTAAGAACAAAATGGTTCTGTCTTGGATTATTATTTATGAAAACATGTCTTTTAGACAATATGATGTCTTTTAGAGTTCTGGGAAGTGTTTATATTCTGATTTACATTGTGCCTTATGAATAAAAAATGCAAAAAAATAAATAACCTATCCTTGTGCTTTGAGAACTAGTGCTGCCTCAGTTGACACTGTATAAAGCATCTGTTTGACTCCCAAAGTGTAGCTGTTGTTGACTGGTCAGACAAGTGTATTAGGCAGCTATTTTGTTCTCTGGCTTTGTAGTGAATTATAGGCTCACTGCATTCTCCTCTGCTCAATCCAGCCAGTCAGCTGGAAAGAAAATTGAGCTGTTATGACTGAAGCACAATTTTCCACGCAAGTTATTTGGGGTAGTTTTCCCCAAATGGCTTGTATTTTCACCATTGAAATGTCTTGCTTGTGTGCATTTCTTCACGAATTTTTATCCCACTGATAATCTTCTGGCTGTTCAAAATGAATGGTCCATGACTTGGATGCATCCACATGTTGCAGAATCAGCTCCAAAGGACTTCATGCCACGTGTCTTTGACTCTTCACTTGTTCTTGTGTTTTCTTTAAATGATCTGACTTTGTATAATACTAGAAATAGCTTTCTGGCTTTTTCTTGTGCTACATCCTTGATTTGGTCTGTCTATTGTTTTAGTGTTGGATTTGCACTTATCAACAACTGAATTAGTTTTCATAGTGCTATTTTTCTTTTTCTCAATTTCACAGATCAAGGTGTCAACATTTACAGGAAACCACCCATCTACAAACAACATGGTAAATGACCTTTCCCTCTTTATTGCAAAGCTGGAGTGACAACTAAATTAAAAGGCATGCAGACTAGTGAAAAGCATTCAGTTTCTACTTTTCTAATAAAAAATTAGTCCAAGCTTGAAGGAGCTGTTATTGCATGTCCTGCTGACTGATTATCTTTTAAGGTGTGTTGTTTCATTTGGATCATATGGTTTAAATCTTGAAGACATTGATATTAATGTCAGAATTGGCATTAACTGGGATTTTGCTGTCTCTAGCATTATGATGCCTTCCTGTGTTTCACTTCTTAAAGTTTATGTTTTCAGAATACAGGTACTGATTATGTTAAAATGGATTAGCACCAGACTGTTCTCTGACAGGGACTCCATATCCTCATTTTAAACACACAAAGTACAGTAATTTAATTCAGTAGCTAAAATGGAGATTCTATTATCAGACTGCTATTATCCAAATGTACCCGTGGCTTTAAATAAGACTCTTTAATTACTGAAGATAACAGAAGTGATTTACTGCTGACAGGACTAATTTGATTCCCAAACCTGATGATAGAGGGGTAGTGTGCTGTACTTGCTTTTTCAGGTGTTTGGATTCCAAGTTGGACAGTGGTGTTAGTGGTTTGGTTTTCTGAGTGTAGGTCTTGTCACACCAAGTCTTGAATGACAATGAGAAGCCCAGGGTCCTGCCAGTCTGTAGCACTGCAAAGCAAGGTCTGGGTTGTAACAGAGGGTGTTCCCTCCTCTCTTCTGCTCTGAATAGAAAACTTGGAATAGGAGATGAATGATTACATCAGGGTTTTTTCCTCTTTCTCTTTTAAGTTTCAAAACATATGCTCATTTTTTTAAAAATTCTTAACATTATTTTTGTTTATTTTTATGGTTTTAATGTATCTCCTCACCTCCCATTAACATGTGAATGTTTAACCACTGACATCACCAATTCTAATACGTAAGTACTGTTTGAAGTCATGCATTGTAAACTCTGAGCAGCTTCCTCCATACTATTCTTAGTTTTACAATTGTAAATTGTTTAGAATTCCCATTTATATCTAATACTGATATTCCTAAAATACCCTGAACGTGTTGGATGAACAACAGTCCTTTACTTTGTTAGGAGATGCTTCTCTGTTTAAAAACAAAACAAAACAAAAACCCTCAAAAATGGAAACAAAAGTCTTTGCTTCTGACAAAAATGGAAAAAAAAGTCTTTGCTTCTGATAAAATAGCTTCATATAAGAGAAGGTGATGTGAGCTAACAGTTTGCAGATAAGAGGTAGTTACGGCAGGCTTTAATGTAAACTGAATCCTTTGGGTTTTATTATTTTTTTTAAATATCAAGAAGTGAAAGCCATAATGCTTATCCTCACATGCTTTCAAGAGACTTTGGCTTTGCTTGGAATCTTAAGTGGATGCCCTGCTACTGAGATATTTTACTGGTGAGGTTCATTTCACTGCTAGTGCCTTTCCCTGACAAGTTGATCTGGATGGAGTTTATTATTTATTAATAAATTCACATCTGCTTTTATAACTACTGCATGCTGATGAACAAGAGCATGCAGCAGAAAAAAATTCCACTGGTTAAATCAACATATTTGTTTCAGATTTCTTTTTTTGTTTTGCAGCTTGTCACAAGAAACATAGGAAGTAATTAGCATTGGTAGAGTTAAAATTAGTGCTATTCCTCTGAACTTTTTGTTTTCTTGCCCTAGAGGGAAGACAGATCTCTACATAAATCTGGTTTCGTCTTCATTAATAATCAGCTGTCCTTAAGAAATATTAGCAAATACCCCTGCCTAATCATTCTAGTGCTCTGCAACTCTAGAAAAAAAGAAAGATGGGGAGAGGCTGTTTAGTAGGGCCTGTTGTGACAGGACAAGGGGTGATGGTTTCAAAATAGAGAGAGTGAGATTTAGATTGGATATTAGAAAAAAGTTCTTTACTGTGAGAGAGGTGGAGCACTGGAACAGGTTGCCCAGGGAGGGGGTGGATGCCCCTGGAGACGTTCAAGGCCAGGTTGGATGAGGCCCTGAGCAACCTGATCTAGTTGGGGGGGTCCCTGCTTCTTGCAGGGGGGTTGGACTGGAGGACCTCTGGGAGTCGCTTCCAACTCTAATCATTCTATGATTCTATGATTTGGAGCTATTTTGGGGGTGGGGATAAGGAGGAGAAGATTTGTTCCAAATCTATCGGCAAGAGAACATTACTGTGCTACAAATATCAGTTAGAAAAGCAAAACATGAAAACCTTTGCTTTTGAAAATTAACTTCTTGTAAAGTAGAATTTTTTTTCCAAAATAAGGAAGACCTTTATATTGATGCAGACTATTACATAGCTAAGTTCCCTGATTGCCATCTAGATGCAGCTGCTTTGGCAGCACAGAGCAAGTCCTCCGAGGATATCATCAAGTCCTCCAAGTTCCCAGCAGCTCATGCACCAGCACCCAACGAGATACCAAAGATTGAGACAGACCACTGGCCAGGTCCTCCCTCCCTTGCGGCCATAGGTATGCAAAACCCCCCAGTGATATAACCAATGCAACTTAAAAGGTACTGGTAACCAAAGTAGATTAATACTGGAGCTGTAAAAATGAGTGGTGAAGATTCTGTCCAGGTGATCACCACAAAGTGCACTTGTTCTGTCTGAGTGTCTGTGACTTTAAAACTATTAGAGAGTGATGAGTAAAAAAGGTTTTGCAGTAGCTTAAAAAGTGTGGTGTGACACATAAGCCTGACTTCTTTCAGTTATTGCCTGTTTAAACTTTTAGTCTTAAACTACATGACTGTTCTTACAGCGAGAAGCAATGACTTAAGTGGAACAGTTATGACTAAAGGAGTCCTGATTTTCAGTTACTGTTACTACAAATTTCTTTTTTTCTTCTGTGTTGTTGAGCTACAGGTATCTTCTTTTCTTTATATCATGTGCATGATCATTTTAATTTTCTTTTGGTCTGTACTTTTTTTTTTAATCTCTGTTAATTTTTATTGACTCCCATAGCATAAGCTAAGCTATCTAGCCTGGTTCATTTATGAAGCCACGTCTGAAATGCTGAAGGCATTACCTGCCTCAGGATCCTGTGAAGGAGTGTATAGTTTTCATCTCAATGGGATTTTCGTTGAAGTGCTGGGAGAGGAGACATGGGGAGACCAGTTGGAAGGGGCTGTGTATTCACCAGCAATTTTTTGGAAGTGCCCTAAATGTAGGATTGCAACCTGGCAAACATTGCAGTCACAGCAGTTACATCCACATACCTGAAATTCTCCTGACAGGGCTTGTGCTAACTACAGTATTATTATGCTGCATGGAGGCAGAACCTTTCTTGGAATATAATCTCTCAGCTCTAGGCACTGGGTCACAAATTGTAATTGCTTCTACTAAAAGTGATTGCTTATTGACTACCAGGTGATTTTGTTATACTTGAGAAACTGAAAAAAATCTGCTCATAGACATATTTTTATTCAGAAATAAAAAGGCATGACAAGATTAATCACTAAAAAGCCCCATTTTTTGGCTTGTTGTCTGATTTTCTGAATATGACATTTTATTTACAGACCTAGAATGAGCTTAGCCATCAAAAAAATCAGTATTACTGCTGTTGTACTGAGGAGTCTTGCAAAAGCTTGAGATGCACACCCCACCCCCCAAATTTAAATACAAACAAGTAATTTCTCTGTAACATTTCCTCTGTCTCCATATTAGCATCAATTTAGCACCACTGTACAAAAATGTAATTGATATAATAAATGCATATATTTCAAGTAAAACAGGAATATGTCCAGCATAGGGTTGGAGAATAACCATATCAGGACATAACCTGTGAAGAAAAATAAAAACCAAAAATGCTAAATGTTTGCAGCAATGTCATTTTTCATGTATTCATGGAAGTGTCCTGGTATCCAAATTGACCTGTTTCTTCAGAATTTAAAAAAAAAAAATTAAGGATTCTTTCAATGAAAAGTAAGGAACTAAAACACAAAACACCTGTGTCAATTAATTTTACTTTTATCCAATGGATTAAATTAGTTTGATTCATTTTAGATGAAAAATAAAGCTTTGTTTATTCCAGAGTGTCCATTAAGGAGTTTGTTATATTTTATTTTTCCATTTGAAATGTTAATTCAGATTTGCTTTTCTTTGTCTAGATAAAAGTATATATGTAAATCAGACTTCTCTTTTCAGCCACTGGTATAGTTACTGATGCATTAATCCCTACATTTCCAGGACTAGCAATCTGAGCTCCTTTTTTCTGTTACATGGATTCATGGCTTTTGCATCCAGGGCTCTTGATTGGTTTGGAAGTCAGGTGCAGTCTATCTTTTGTTAATTTTATAAGAAGCTTGATAGCCACAGGGCAGGAAATCTGAGTTTTATTGACAGTGAGTTTTGAAAAAGTCTTTTGGAGTCTGCAAGAAAATATTGTTTTGTTTAGTCAGTAAATCAAACTGAGCAGTACCTTGAGCTAGGATTGAAATCTTCAAGCTGCAGTTGAACTGATACACAAAGTTCTGTCTGTACTGTGGAAGCAGGAGCTGACATGAGACGCAGATCAAGTGGCAGAGAGGAAGACGATGAGGAGTTACAAAGACGTCGGCAGCTGCAGGAGGAGCAGCTCATGAAGGTGGTTATAAGCTTGTCTTCATTCTGTTTCTGAACATCACCTCAAAAGCACCCCTTTGTTTTCTGTAAGAAGTTTCTACTAATGCCCTGATCAGCTTCATTTTTTTTAATAAATGCTTTTTTAAATTGTCATGTATAGCTCAACTCTGGTCTGGGACAGTTGATACTGAAAGAAGAGATGGAAAAGGAGAGTCGCGATAGATCAGCCCTTTCTGCCAGTCGCTATGATTCTCCAGGTAAATCACACAGGCAACGAAGCTAATAATGAACAGTGAATAATGAGCACCATGTATACACGTATCAAGTGGTCTTCCAAAAGAGACACCTGTGGGAAGACTGCTTGATATGTGTATGTGTGGTGCCTCTCCTGAAAGAGTGGCCTAATTCTTTAGCTGGTTTTGGTGAAGGAAAGGGTTTCAAGCTTGGTTTTTCATTGGAAGAAATGTGAGGTTGAGGATTTTCAGGCTATATTGAGGACAGATAAGAAGTGAGGTAAAATATTCAGTGACTATTACATAGAACAAATGCTAATAGTCTGGGTTATTAAGTTATTAAACTGCAGCTCAGCATTTCCCATTCTGATCCTGTTGAAGTCAGTACCAAAACATCTCTCCACTACAGTGTCACAGGACCGAACCCAACAGCCTTTTCTTCATAGGAAAAATGGGAAGCTGAAGCATGCCTCTTGGCCTCAGTAAGGCGTTTGACACTGTCTCCCACAGCATCCTGGTGGGCAAACTGAGGAAGTGTGGCCTGGAGTGTAGTGAGGTGGATTGAGAACTGCTTGAAGGGAAGAAGTCAAAGAGTTGTCATTAATGGGACAGAGTCTGGCTGGAGGCCTGTAACTAGTGGAGTCCCTCAAGGGTTGGTACTGGGACCAGTACTGTTAAATATAAGCATGTGCATACTGAGAGATTGGGAGGCACTAGTGAGATAAGTATCTTGGCTTGTATAGACCAATAGTTGCAGTAGGAAGAATAGAATGAAAATAGGATCAGAGGCTACAATGAAATATAAACCCTGTGTGCCACTTAGGCTAGTAGAATTCAATCCACCTGCATGGGAGACTTAACAGAGAACCTATCCAATCAAATATTAGATTCTCCTTGCTATTTATCTTTGTCCCATCTTAAGGTGCACAGCAATACTTGATCTAGCTAAGGACTAAAAGTTACTGTCTGCTGTTGTCTGATCCCTGAGCATTATTTTCAACTGAGTGGAGACCACTTTGTTTACGAGCAGGCAAAATCAGTGTCCCTTTTCCATGATGTGCCACCATGGCATGTAACACAGTATGTAACTGACAAAAGGAAGGTTGTAATGGGTTTGGAGATGCAATGCTAGTTTCTTAAAGTCAGTGTGTGTCGGTTATGTATATGTTTAGCTCTTTAAGCTGTGGTTGTTATGCTGTTTCATTCCTCAGATGTTCTTGTTTTTGAGATACCATGGGACTTTTGCAGTAAAAGATTATTCTCCTTTCTCATTCAACAGCACATGCTTCAGCCTCCAAAACTTCTTCTCTCCCTGGCTATGGCAAAAATGGACTTCACAGGGTAAGGAGATGGTGATTTTGAGGAGCGAAAGGGGGCTTTAGTTATCTATGGTATGGTATATCTGTATTAGATGTATTGGATTTTCAGTTCGATCAAGGTTTCTTATAAGACCATCTGAAGTCAGACAAAACCCAATTTCCCTTCCCACAGACTACACTGATAGAAAGGCAAGAAAACAATGGAAGAAACATTGTGAAAATTGAGGGGAAAATAAAAGTCTTGGAGCAATTTGTCTTCCTCATATACCAACTTGCTTATAAAGTAATGAGCTATGAATTTATGTGCATATCCCTCTTTTCCTGTTACAGCCTGTGTCCACAGATTTTGGTCAGTACAACAGTTATGGGGATGTGAGTGGTGGTGTTAGAGGTAAGGCTGAGGAGCGTTTTTACATCCCGCTTCGTTGCTGAACATGTTCAGATGTTTGATCATTTCTGCTGGTTTACTTTAAGGTTGTGGATGTGGTTACTTTGCATTTGCTCAGTACATTTTACCTCCCTCTGGTGAACTCAAAAATTAACTCAAACTCTGCAAATACCTATCCAAAAGTTTGGGTTTATTTTCCTAAATCTGCCCTATGGAGCTGATCCTTGTTTATGCCAAGGTACTGCTTTAGCATTGGTGGAAATAAAACCCAGTATGTTATCAGGGATGTACTGAGGTCTGTTACAGTGTTTTCTTTCCCTGAAAATTACCATCCACTGCACAGTATAGAAGAACATGAAACAGTGAAGAATGGAGGATAATGCCTTCTGATCCCTGTATCTGTTCATGATTTGTTATGACTTTGAGCTAGATGTCATATCAGTCATTGCCTAATGGACATTTGAGAGATGTTTTGAAATGGTTTGAGCTGAGAGAGGGAGAGAGATTAGTTATCTCCAAAGTGTGATTGATCCCACCTCTCTTAGATACCCTATGATCAGACATCTACTCTTGGTGCTTCTGTTGTGTTCTGCATCTTCTGTTGGTGCTCTGCGTAGACTCTGGAGGAATCTATACAGCTACTGATGGCAGAGGTTAAGTGAGGTGACTCCTGCTCTACGCATTTGTGTTTTAGTTGGTTAATTATTCACTTGATAGTGGTCTTGTGTCCACTAATATTTCAAAGGGAACTGATTTTCCTGAATAAGAAGTGAATTAAGAGGGTGGCAATATTTGGTGTATTTGATTCTTTACAAACTAAGTCCAAACGTAGGAAGGTTGTTGGCATTAGACTCTAATCATGATTTTGAAAAGATCAGATAGGCCAGAAAACATAAGGATTGTCTTGTAGGCTGTGACAGATTCTTGTTCTTCCACTCTCTAAAGCTGATGAGATTTCTTTTTTGCTTTTCAGATTTCCAGGTAGAGTACAGGTTTTCATCAATCAACTGACAACAGGAAAAAAAAAAAAGCATCTACTTTCTTGTTGAAGTCTGAATTTCTGCTACAGGGAAGGGTTTCTTAAGACAATAACTTTGATTTTCCTGCATGTTTAAGCATAATCACCATTGTAGATTCTTATCAACAAAAAACCAGACAGCCTCAGATTCCTCCTTGTTACCTCCCCAGAGCTGGGTTGAGGCAGTGCACACCAGTTCTGTGTAAAATCTGTAAAATCTCTGTAAAATCCACTGTCTGTTGATACATGAGTTTTCTGTAATAGTCCTCTCTGGACAGCTGAGGGTGGATTTATTTCTAGCCTCTCTAATACCGACCCTGGAGGTACATAGAAAGTCTGTTCTGGAGGCAATTTTCTCCCATACCAGGAGTCTGAACTCCTCATTTTTAACCTGGAACTCGCTCTCTAGACAAGATGGCTAATCAATAGTTTTCTACAGTGCTGTCATCACAGATGATCCAGTAAGAGGTGTAATTGCAAACATAAAGCCTTTTACTCCAAATCCTGTCTGGAGGGGTTTTTTTTCCAGAGTGGTTTAAGTCTGGCTGGCTCCTCAGCACGATCACAAAATGAAATAGCAATTTAAGAGTGTTTAATTACTCAGATAATTTTGTTAATGGTGTATCAAAGTCATAATGATTGGAAAGAGAATAAAAGAGGAGATGTCCATGTATTATACTCAAAAAGTTACTTCCTTAGGAGCAGTATCTGTGTCATAACAGCACCTTTTTACCCTATCCCTGTTTGTGTTCAGAGTAAAAATTTCCCATTGTAGAGACCAAAAAAGTAAAAAACCCAACAAAAACACAACCAAATCCCTCAGCTGATCCAGTAAATGTCAGGAAAAAAGCCCAGAGGTGTAACTTTGTGTGCTGTTGGGTGGGATCTGAATTAATCCTACTGTGTATTTGACCAGAGGAGAAGCCTGCTTTAGTCACTGCTGTGGGAAAGGGCCCACCACTCTCTTGGGGGGGTCCCCATGTCCACCTGGTTAGTGATGTTGGTAGGCTCAGTGGGTAGCTTTTGCCAGCCTTAGTAGAGACAGAAGGCTGTGGTGGCAAAGAGGATTAAGTATCCCTCTGCATGCCTCAGACATTAGTAAACAGCCATTTACGATGATCTGTATAAGATGTGAATATTAAGACTTTGAGGAAGTCTCAGGGCAAATTCACCTTTGTTTTCACCGCTACTTGAGTGCCTTTACCCTCTGTGTGTGTAACCTGTGTGTCTGATGTATACCTGTATCTGATGCAGTCCCTTCCGGATGGTCATGTCCCTGGAATGAGAATGGACAGAGGAGTATCTATGCCTAACATGTTGGAGCCAAAGGCAAGTGCAGATGTTATTCACTTTCCTTCAAGACAGTGAAGATTTGACTGTGAAATGCAGATAAAATACAAGAACTGTCTTAGTACCCTTGTTTTTCTTTACCTCACCTCAGTCCCTGCTCCTTATGTGCCAAACCTCTCCCTTTGTTCTAGACTTTGCCTGTTACAGGTGTTAGTACTGAGGCAGGTTGAGGGTAGCCCAGCTGTCCTTGGGTTAGGGAGGATTTCCAGAGGCAAAACAGAGATACTGAAGGTGCTCTATAGCTGGTTCTCTGCTGAGCTTCTGCTAGCCAAAGAGCAGGTTGAAAAAGTCTCAGATCTGTCAGGTTGGAAAAGTGATGCAGAATACTGTGGCTCACAATGCACTATTGAGACTGTCTTGATTTAAAAATGCAATACATGGATCTTTCTTTCCAATTGGAAGTTAGATACCTAAATGTCTGTCTGGGTCTGTTCTTTAGCTCTCAGCACTGTTAGCCCGACACTTTGCAATAATCTTGAATTCCCCATATGAGGAATTTTTCGGGAGGTTTATTAAGAAAAAAGGCAATGTCAGCTCAACATAAGATATAAATTAAAATGCTTTTGCAGCCCTATAGAGTTGTCTGAGTCAAAATTAACATAATATACAGAGGAGATTCAACCAGGGCTGTGTTTTAAATCTTACAACTTTCTGTGTTGCTGGTGAACCTTCTGAGACATCACGATTTTGACAAAGTTAAAAGGATCAGTGTTTCTCTGTTAAGTGAGGAGCTCTTTTGTAAACCAGATTACAACTTGTGCTTCCAAGTCACCTCCAGACAAACTGTACAAGGCAATAACCCTAGCTTTATAAGCTGAGACCCCAGTGCAATGTATATTAAGAAGTGGTTTTATATATTATATAAATAAGACCTTGGGGACATCCTTAATTCCTAAGATACTAGTTTTTATTCCAAACAATTCCTCTTTCAATGCAATAGAAATTCTTACAGCCACCGCTGCTGTTGATGCACCCAGTGATTTGGAATGTTATTTTGGGTGACAAATTCTGTCGGTGTGATTAGTGATGAAATTCACAGGAGTTTTCATGAGATAATAGGTCACTATCTGTTGATGTTTATAAAGGTGATACCAGACCTTCAGCTTGTGTGAATTGGCAGTATTTTTATTCACACCAGTTGTCCAACACTAATTTAAACCTGATAAAGTAAAAGAAGCCAGCTCAAAGCCAGAAACGTGTGAAAAGTGAAAATTAGTAAACTTAAGAATGAGTGAATCTTACCAACTGGTTCTCCAGAAAGGACAGAATTTGTGCATCCTGACACCCCAGATTGAGACATGCCTTGTTGTGAATATCTAAATATGAAATGTACTTATGACCTTAGACCTTGACTGAAATTCTGCCTGTTTAAATATCAAAAGTTACATTTTAGTTTCCTATAATGCTGTATATGGTAGCTGTTTTCAGTCTCAGACATAAACAATGTAATTCAAAGTATAGACTTAATTGTACAATTGTGGCAATGTCAGAATCTCCTAAGAATCATATCTTACAATTGATATGTAAGCACACGCTATTTAAATCATTATTACTTATAATAAACTCAGTGATGTGTTCATTGATGCCTGAAGCTTATTTATTATATTTCTGAAAAGTTCATTGGTATAATTGTTGACAATGGAATGAACTTAATTGCCTAATTTCGCACAGAAGGTGATCAAGTTGAATTTCTTCTGATGCTAAAGTAATTGAATTAATGGCATTGATGGCAGCTCAGCTCTCTCTCCAGCAGAGTTCTGGTGGTCTCTCTCTTGTTCCCAGCGGGCAAGTAAAAGACCTGTAAGTAACAGTAGAGGCTGGGACAGTCACCTCTGAAGTGTGCAGAAAAACCTCACTGGCTCCAGCTGGGGCTGGATGACAGCCTCACAGGGAATGCTGCTTTCCTGCTCGGCAGAGAGGTGCGAGGAGGAGGGCTCCAGGGAGGCTCTGTCACTTGCAATGGGAGCTCTCCTAAGTCACACCAGCATTCATGGAAGTGTGCCCCCAGAGAGAAAAAATACTAAACCAGAGTTTTATTTCCCAGGGATGATTCCAGAAACTGATTTTAAAGTACGTGGTTTTCTGAACTCCTGTACAAGCAGCGTTGTTTCTGTTGGATTAAACTGATTTGAGACCTGCTGACAGTAAAATTTTACTTCAAAGAAAGAACCTGTAAAACAAAACCAAAATAATTTGTGCATTCAGGAATTGACTACTGGTTAATAGCTGACTTGTATAAGTTCTGGATGTTCTTTGCAATGTAAAGGAAAAGCAAGGGCAAAGTTAATGGGTGAGGTGCTGGACAAATTTTCTAAGTAGGTGATGGTGTATAAGAGAAAATATCTGCTTTAATCCAAGTTTGTGTTGCACAGCCCCGAGCACAGTGAGCAATTGTTTGTTTGAATTCTTTAACTATCCAAAAAGGCAGAGAAAATAATGTGATGAATTTTGATGAATGCAGTGGCTCCCACTCATGAATATCTTGCTTATTCAGACTTGCTCCTCCTCCTGAGGTACTTTTATGTGGTTCACTTTTAAAAGTCCACAAAGTGCCTGTTTCCTTAGAGCTGTCCATGCTTTGGCAACCATCGTTTAGACCAATGAGTGCCAAGTATATTTATTTACCTTAATAAACTCTTAAGTTTATACACTGCTGGGTGAGAAAGCATATTGATGAGAGAGGACTGTCTGTCCAAAGTCAGCTGTATCACATGGACTGTAATAATCAGTGGAGTGAGCAAATACACAGTGGCTCTATGCTACGGGGCACTTTGATAATAACCAAGTTCTTGCTGTGTCCAGGTTGGGTTGCCTTTCATGAAACTTTAGGCGAAAAAATTGCTGTGATTTCCTTTGAAAAAGAAACCAAATGTTTGTGGGGTTCTGAAAATGAGACACGTTGTGTGCTTTTTGCTTTAGAATGTAAATACATCTCTTTTTCCCCCTTTTATACATTATTAACAGATTTTTCCATATGAAATGCTCATGGTGACGAACAGAGGGCGAAATAAAATACTAAAAGATGTAGACAGAACCAGGCTCGAGGTAAGAGAAGCAAGTTCCTAAATGCTCTTTCCTGCTTTTCCTGATTTTGCACACTTGTAAGCTCAAACCCTGAGGTGTGGGTCCTTGTTAGACTGGGAAGATTTCTCTGCACTAAGCAGGGAAGGAGTCAGATGGGGGAGGAAGCAGCTGCATCTTCATGAACAGTGCTGGGCCAGGAGTCCCACATCTCTGTGTTCCTGCTCCTGGACTGAGCTTCTCACAGCCATCTTATGTTTTCAAGCAGTTAATTATATACTTGTAAATTTGTAAAAATCCCAGTGTTGGGAGTGTATTTTGAAATCATAGGATCCAGGTTGGAATGGAGCAATACTTGGTTTGATCATGGATCATTTCTTAGCTAAGAGTTAGTGTCAGCCATCCTTGAGGATCAAAAGTCTAACTTTAATTCATCCATGAGTCCTGTGAGTTGGCTGATGTCCAAAAATATGAGGATTTAAATCTCTGCCAACAAAGAAAAAATTGTTTACAATTTTGTGGATTAGAAAGCAGCCCAGTGGAAGGCTGGGATAAGTCCTTTGTAGCTAGTTAACCATTCTGGGGAGATGAATGGAAGGAGCCACAAAAAACTTTGGTAAGTAACCATTTATGCATTTTTAAATAAGTAGATGTTATTGCTAATCAGAATTCAATGCTGCATTACCTTAGTGCCACAGGGAGATGCTTTCCCCATCCACTGCACTCTGAAGCAGTTGAACACAAGTAACTTGTGCACAACAGCACCAGACACAGTTTCATTGGCAATAGAGAAGTATGCTGGTCAGTTAGTCTGGCCAGATGTCTTTATTCTCAGAACCTCAGGTGTAGCAGGTCAGCTTGCAGCCTTTCTCCAAAGCTCTCCTGAGTCTGAACTTCCATGTGCAAGCAGAGATGACTGGCTACTGGTTTCTGGTCTGTCACTGCTTGCTGGGTGACTTCAGACAAATCATTTTTCCATCTCTCTCTTACTCAGCAACAGAAGTCGTTTTCCTGGCTTCCTTTGTAACCTTGTCAGACTTAAATTGCAAAGTTGTATCGATTCAAGGAGCACCCAAGTTCACGAGGACTTGGATATGTGTATTGCCAGAGCAGCATTATTTCTTGCAGTGGCTCTTGCAGCGACATGAAATCCCTATGGCACTCCTGTCTCTCTTTGGCTTTGACTGACCATTACATTTTCTCCTTTTTTCTCCCTCTCCCTCCCCCCCCCCTTTTTTTTTTTTTTAAAGCGTCACTTAGCACCTGAAGTTTTCCAAGAAATATTTGGCATGACGATACAGGAGTTTGACAAGTTACCTCTCTGGAGACGCAACGACATGAAGAAAAAAGCAAAACTCTTTTAATCTCTCTGTAAACAAGTCAACCACAAATGATGCATAGGATAATGTATCGTACAGTCCAAACTATCCGGAAGCAACTACTTGTCCACCAAAAAGGGAAACTCACATAGTGGCACCTCTGCACACAGCCATTGAACAAGAACATTTGCTCTCCTGGAACACAGAAAATATCTGGGCTCAGAAACAGCAAGGATAGTNNNTATATATATATAAAAATATATATATATGTATGCGTGTTTGCGTGTGTGCGCACATGTATTTATATCCATCTATCTATGTGTGTGCATGTATGTATGTGTATATATATGTGTGTGTATATATGGAGAGGAAGGTAGATATTCTGTAGTGAAGGAGAAGGCCTTAGTAGCATATCCACACAGTCATGTCAAGTCTTTCACACAACTGTTCCTTAACCATCTCTCTTTACAAAAGGCATCTTCTCATGTGATCCAGTCTGGAGTGGTGGGCGCTCTGCCCGCTTCCAGTACATACCAGTTGAAATTCTGGAAAATGGATTCCTTGTACTTGTATATATTTGCTAGGATATAGGAAGTGAATTGCTGTGTCTGTTGTCAGTCTCCCCCCTTCCACACTTTCGGCTTGAATTAGTAAGGCTGGAGCTTAACCAGTCATTTGAATAAGATCNACCCGTAATGTGATACTACACGAGATAGGAAACTGTTCTGTTCTTCTCCCTCAATGATACGCCCTTTACTTCTCTCCACAATACGATGGACTTTATTGCTAGAGCCAGGAAGTGCCCTTAGGATGCCTTGTAGACTAAAGTAGATGTAACCACTCCAAGAACTGGAAAAGAATATATATATATATAAAAATATATATATATGTATGCGTGTTTGCGTGTGTGCGCACATGTATTTATATCCATCTATCTATGTGTGTGCATGTATGTATGTGTATATATATGTGTGTGTATATATGGAGAGGAAGGTAGATATTCTGTAGTGAAGGAGAAGGCCTTAGTAGCATATCCACACAGTCATGTCAAGTCTTTCACACAACTGTTCCTTAACCATCTCTCTTTACAAAAGGCATCTTCTCATGTGATCCAGTCTGGAGTGGTGGGCGCTCTGCCCGCTTCCAGTACATACCAGTTGAAATTCTGGAAAATGGATTCCTTGTACTTGTATATATTTGCTAGGATATAGGAAGTGAATTGCTGTGTCTGTTGTCAGTCTCCCCCCTTCCACACTTTCGGCTTGAATTAGTAAGGCTGGAGCTTAACCAGTCATTTGAATAAGATCACTTAAGTAATGGGAATGATGGAGAAGAGTCAGTTTTCTTGTAGTTTAGTCCAGGAGATGGGTGGATGGGGGTGGGAGTGACAGAGTGAGAAAATGCTTTTTTAAGTGTGCCCTGGTTCGCACCCAGAGATTTCGGGAAGGACTCCCTGCCAGTAATTACTAGTACAGCTCATCAGGCTGCAGTGGAGTTGTAGGATTTTACATCAGATTTACAACACACAGATCCATCCCTCTGTGGGAGGAACGTTTGTGAATTACAAGGTACCACCGAGGTGCCGTGCTCTGCCAATAGAGGCTTTTTGATTAAACTGCAGTTGCTGTTGTCAGTATGGCACAGTGCATGGGGCCAAGCACTCTTGTTAGTTAAAGTAGGTTTTTCACTTGTGCTTGGAAAAGAGGGCACAGACTTCTTTTCTTTCCTCTCTTGAAGCTTCAAAGCTCCAGCCTTGGTTATTTTTATTTCCCTTTGTGCCTGACTTGGTTTGTGAAGACAGAGTAATCGTGCAAGACAGTTTCTGAGCTGCATCGAACTCCTTATTGCTTCAGTCTTCTTCCAATATGCTGCAGCTTAAAAAAACTGCCTGTATATACCTTAACTGCTACTGGGCAAGTCCTATACAGAGGAGGACATGAGCACCAAAGTAATCGAATGAATGGGTTGTGGCTGCAAGGTCAGCTTTTTCTCTTCCTTGGTGCTTAACTGCCAATGCATACTGCACTAATGAGCCCATCTCCTGATGAGGGAGAGGGTCATTTAGGTTCTGTGTCTGTCAAAGAATATCAAAGTTTCACTTTTAATGCAGAAACTTTTGGCACTGGAGACATCAGAACCTTTGTATTTTCTGTTATATGGGACATGGGTGTTAAAATCTGGAAGTCAGGAAGGGAAAATGGTCCCGTGTAGTTGTGAGATTCGGTATCACTGTGTTGAGTTCTCTATCACCAAATGGCATTTCACCATGGAACGTGCAGGGCAGCCCAAATCCTGCCTCTTCTTTGCTGTTTTAGGAACTCCTGTTGTAACAGATCACTGTGGTTCCTTTGCTAAAACCCGAGTTGAACACTCAGCATGTGAGAGACAGAGGCAAGGGGTCAGCACTGGCTCCATGTCCCTGGAGCTCAGGGAGTGGTGAGTCTGTGGAACGAACTGGAGAATATGCTACCAAGCAGACCTGGCACCACAGTCCTGAACAAAGTCCTCAGTGAGCACTGTGACACACACAATTGTGAGTGAGCTCTCTGGGCTTCGCTGAGATTGCAGCAGGGATCAGCTCAGCATCTTCTACTTCATTTCTCAGAACAAACATCTGAAAGAGTTTTAGAGGAACACAGAGAAGTAAGTGGGAATGTTAGGGGCACTGCCAGTTTGAGATGCATGGTTGAGTCACTGCTGACATGAAATCCATATCATGAAAGAACAGCAGCGTTTTACAGTCACAGGCTTTGGGAATGCTTGGCGCAGAAATTCAGGCTTTGTCACTTGCAAGGTGAGGCTTAACTTTGAGATGAACGCTGGAGTTTTTATGCATTTAAAATATTAAAATTGTCCACATTTTCCAGTCTATATCCTCCAGACAATACTGTGCTGCTGCTTCTCAAATGTAGTAAACAGTATGGGTCTCTTAGCCCGACTCACCTTGACAATAAACCTTTTTGATCTGACTACTTGTTCTCTCGAGGATGTGAGCTGCCAGTCTGCATTCTTCTGGCCCCATCTCTAGATTACTGACTGTTGAACTTCTCACAGTATATGTGAATTCACTACTCAGTCATTTAAAAAATGACTGAATGACTAAGCCAGGTTGTTTTCTCTTCTCTCTCTCAAAAAAACCAAAGCCCACAAACAAAAAACCCCAGCCCCCTAGCATTTGAAGAAAGACAGGGTAATTTGTGTCTGCCTCATCAACTGAGAAATTAAAAACTACAGTTGCAGCTTGGGAAAGGAATGAAGAGAAGCCAGCTTAGGTGCTGCAGAAATAATGAATCTCTAACTGGGTTTTTAGGCCATTGCTGGTTCACATCTTACTGGTGTGGAGATGCTGTCAGTCAGTTTCCAGCCGTCTGCACTAGAGTTAATACTGCTTTATTTGTGACTGAGGACATGAAGGGTTTTCTGAGCTTTAATTTAATACCTAATTCCCCTTTAATGTCCCAAGCATCTACCTGTAGACACACCCCAAGAGATGGCCTGTCCATAAAAGCTCTGCTCCGGCCAGCTGCAGGGGAGGTGGTGTCTGCAGTGGGCTGTTAGCACTTGTCGATGTAGCTTTTTCTGTTCTTTCATCTGATCTTTCCACCTAGTGAAAACAGAAATGTAGCCCCAGGGAGAATTTTCTTTGTAAGCAATGAATAATTTTCCTAGTATCAATTGAGTAGCATTTTATTGGGCAGTTCTTTGTAATTCCCCTCTTCAGTATTCCCTTAGGACATGTCAGAGTTGCACTAGATGATCTTTAAAGGTCTCTTCCAACCCAAAACGTTCTGTGATTCTATGAATATTCCTTAAGTACATACTTAAATTCTCCCCTGCAAAGCTTTTGAGCTTTGCTGAAGTCCCATCAAACATAGTGCTGTCAAAAGAATGGCATTACCAAGAGGACTGAAAACTGATGGGTTCTGTCTTGCTTTATCCCTGGTTCTTAACCACAGGCACACATGTAGCGTGCACACTCCCCATTTGGAGTTGAGATGCTGTGTGAGTTTAATAGTGCATAGTGTTTAATAAATAGTGGTCATTAAGTTGTGAAGGTTGTCTCTTCTGTATAAGCTTTTATCTGCAGGGCTTGTGGATACCTGGCTCTGTGGTGTATCGAGTGTGCAGAAGGCAGGGTGAGTTCCCCACAGCATGGAGGGGCCAGGTTGCCCCCAGGTAGTACCATTTCAAAGGGCCCCTCGGGCATATGTGAACATTTGCAGCACCACCCTTGGCAGCACTTGGATGGATTGATGGATGGAAGGGTGATACCCCATTCAGAAGTCTTCATATTAACAGGGAATCCAGAGACCTCACTCACTGGGCTCTGGCCCAACGACCATACAACTAGAGAACTGTTGTGTTTGCAGTGGGAACAGCTGGCCATGCTCTCTACACCTGTGCCTTAACTCAGTGTAAGCTCCAGCCTACTGAGAGTCAGATGTTGGAATAAATATGTTGAAATAAATACATTGCTCATCATCCCTGAAGACTGCAAAATTAAGGCAACTTGAAGAGCAGATTTGGAAACTAATAAAGTGTCCACTATTTCTCAATGAAGCAATGTGATCCTCTGTGGCCTCAGTTTAGGAAGCTGAATGTAGCATCTCAACTCTGCCAGTGTCCTATCTCAAACCTGCTAGAATTTCTGTACAACCAGAAGAGTAAGTTCTTGTGAAGTTTGCTCACAGGATTTCTTTTTTCTTTAATTGTTTATCATCATCTCATGCTGGTGTCATTTAAGGCAGGTTATAGTGGCATCTCAGAAATGTATTTGTTTTCAGTTTGGTTGGTAGCCTTTCATTAAATACAATTTGTGATGCATTGTGGACATAGCTGCAGTGTGCTGTGAAAGGTTAGACTAGGAGAACTAAGTTTCTTAATAGCTGTATGTGGGACAGGATAGCTCCATGGCTCCAGTAGTGCTTTTACTTCTGCCAAGACAGATTGTCATCTCTCCTTACAAAGTCCTAGGTCTGCTGGCATAGCGCTGAAGTGCTTGCTGCCCTGTTCCTGTGGCAGTTTGGAAGCCCTTTCTCAGACACA
Source organism: Heliornis fulica (assembly GCA_013399135.1). Lineage (NCBI taxonomy): Eukaryota > Metazoa > Chordata > Aves > Gruiformes > Heliornithidae > Heliornis > Heliornis fulica. The sequence goes on along the minus strand of VXBZ01000174.1, from coordinate 79,620 downwards.
GTTCAGATGACCTCCATGGATGAAGAAGCATTAAGTTCTGTGAAGGAAAGCTAGCATAAATGGATTGATTTCTCCAGAGTTTGCCAGGGTGGCATTTAGCAGATATAGAAGAAAACACAGGTGTGAGCCTGTGGCACCTACTTCAAACTGTGGGGAAGTCAAGTTTGGAGCCCATAGCTTAGGAGCATCTACACTGAAATTAATGGTATGAAGTTGTTTTGATAAGTGACCAAAAAATTAATCCCCAAAACATTAAAAGTATGGACATCCTCTGAACTCATCTTGGAATGACTTATCTTGGCTCATCCTGATTTAGAAGGAGATCTTGGCTTATTTGGGACATAGCCTCATAGAGTAGATTAAATGGAAGCCAGCGTTTCTGCCACTCTGTGACTCATTGCTTTCCTTGGAATGTATAATTTTCGTGGAGGGTGATGTGCACATCTTGGAAGTTACCTGCAGCAGTAAAAAATACTAGTTAATGATGATGCAATAAAACATGCAGGAAACAAGCAAATCAGTTAACCTGTCCCTGAAATGCCAGTCATCTTCCCACAACAGAGAGACGCTTAGAGCTGACTCCACAGCCCCCTCCTCCATTCAGGTAGCCCCAGGTCATGGCCCAGTTTGTGCCCTGTCAGATTTTTTGGAGCCTTTCGTCACACCTGCTAGAGTCCAGCATAGTCTTCAGGACAGACACATAGCAAGGGCTGGTCCTGACAAGCATGTTTTTACCCCATTGCTAAGTTACAAAGAGCTACAGGGAGCTGCTGAGCACTGTGATAGTACTACAATGCACCTTTCTCTTGCAATGAAGAAACACCCTTGTTGCTATGGGTCACAAGACTGCTCTGGCCGGTGAGTTTTGCCTTGTGATTCCTCCCCCACACCTTTTTAGTGCTTAATAAAATAAGAAAGACAAAAACTCTCTCAATACAGAGGTGCAGAGATTTTAGTCAGACAGTTCTGCTGGCAGGAACTATGCGATGCTTGTATTTGGCATGGAGAGAATAAGTATTCTTAATTCTAATGTGTCAGTGCAGGAAGTGGGAATGTAATTGGCCATTAATGTTGTTTGCTTGTATGCAAAATAAATTATTTGTTGCCCAAAGGGCTCTTAGCAAGGAAATAGATTTCTGCTAATGATTTGCCACAAAATGTTTGTCTATCCGAAGAGGTAATACTTCCACACGCATTGCGGTCTTTCTTTTGAGATGAAGAGATGACCGGAGGCAAACTGTAACCGTTTCTGTCGGGGTCACTGTGGTTAATACAAGTGTTGCTCCCCAGAGCTGCACAGATGAGACCTGTGGGACCTTCCTCGAGGCATTGGGAGATGAAACATTTCAGGCCGCAGAAGCAGCTGTGGGAATTCCAGCGGTGCCTTACCAGGCCGAGTCTCTAGCTCCCACAGGTGCTTTGATAGGTCCCACTGGACACTGCTCTGGGCTTCTCTCACTAAACACCTTTCAGAAAGCACTTCACCCCCCCAGATAAAAAAACACTGAAACCGGAGGAGCCTCTTGCTGACACCCTCACGCTTTGTAGCAGGCTCTTCCTTGGCTGGCTGGGCCAAGATGGTCTCTCACCGCTGTGTATGTCACTGCTGGCTCAGCCCTGCCCAAGCAGTGCACTTGGTGGTTGCTGATGACCCTTCCTGTAAGGGGGCCTTACAGCTGGGGCTTTTTTTTTCTTTTTTTTTTTGTAAGCTTTGGAAACTGAAACTAATTTTTCAAAGGTGTATTTACCTTTAAATCAGTAGGTTTGGGGAATAGGGTATTTTATTATTTTACTTTTCTCCTCCCTCCACACGTCAGAAAACAGCGTTTCAGGGAGGTGTCCCTGTGTTTTCCATTCATCTGTTAGACAACTCTGAGTCTCTGTAGAAGTGAATCAATGTCTTGTCTGTACAGTGTCTGCTTATATGCAAAACGACAAGTTGAGCTGGGTTGCTGTTCTGTACAATTAGTGTTTCCACTGTCATACTGCAAACAGCACATATTGCACTCCTGTGCCACTGTAATCTGCATCACTTGTATTCAAGTCAATGAATAAAGTTTGGAGCTTTATTCTTAATTGCTGGATTCATGTTGCCTCATTTATTTGTTTTTTATTCATCTTGCAGAGCTGTATCAAAGTCCTCTTACAGAACAGAACCTGCTCTCAGGAGAGACAGGGAGGGGAGGTGTGAATGGCCAGAGTGGGACAGACGAACAGCTACACAGCTCCAGTGACATAATGGCAGAAGGTTTGAAAATGGACACGAGGCTTCCTGTAACTAGTCACTAGAAATAGATATGCACACAAACCACATAGGAGTGTTCATTTTGTGTGGTCAGTTTGGGGTTTAAAAGCACCTGAGGTGTCAGCAAGGTAACTAGCTCACGCTATTCTATCAGCCTCACATTCTGAAGCGGTTTCCTTTCTTTATCTTTGCAAGTTCAGCTAAAACTTTAGTCCCTGACTTGAAAAGATATTTACATGTCTTAGTATTTAAACTTAGATATTTGCATGATTACCTGTTTATACTTGCCCAGCCTTGGTCTGGGTGCAGAAGGTGGGGGACAATGCTGTTCCATGACACAGGACTAGGAAACATATATGAACGTGCTGAATGCCAGGTCACCAGCAGATCACAGTAGCAGCAGAAATAAGCAAACTGCACCTCAGAGGAGTAGCAATTCCTGTCACTGCCTCAGAAGAGAGACACATCAAGGGACTTCGCTCATTATTGCATGTAGATACCCCATGGAAAAGAAGCCACTCATACACAGCTCTCTAGACAACCTGCCGAACATCTTCACTGATTAATTTGATCTTCCTGCAGTTATGGGACCTGGAGCAACCAGAGCTGGAGCCTCATTAGTGTTGGCCTCTGGGCTTGTTTGTTAAAGGGGAGGGGGTTAGGGGTGATGTTACTATTTGAAGTGAAGCCGCTGGGGATCAATCCTAAAAAAACCTCAAAGGGGTTATCAAAGAATCCTGCTTCAGGCCCTTGATCATCTGAGCTGCAGCCCTCTGTTCAGGGGCAGGAGTGATGCAGCACACATTCTGCACAGTGTCCTGAGCAAACAGGAAGCCCCTGCAGCATCTGTGCCCTGCAGACAACACATTCCCCATCTTCCACCCCTCAGCCCTCCGAGACTCACCCCTACACAGGTTCTCTCTCACAATGAAGGTAGAGGTTCCCCCAGGGGTTTACTTACAGCGTGTTATGTTGGGTATCTCTAAGGACAGAGTCTCAACTGAGGTGTGGGCTCAGGCTTGTGCTTGGCTTCCACACCACCATGAAGTTAACCTTTAGCAAAGTTCCTGTCTGTCCCATTCACCTCCCAGGCCATGCCAAGATTGTTGTTGTAGTGTACATGGGCCAGAACTCCCACAAGAGAAACTTCTGTGGATAAATCTAGCACAGCAACCTGGTGGCAGTGAGGCACTTCCTTCCTTCAGCTGGCTCACTCCAGAGATTGCATTTATGCTTTAGGTGGGACAAAATCGAAATCAGATTAATTTCTTACAACTGCTGAAAATCTGACTCAGTGAAGGAGGCACTTCTTAAACAGGTGGTGTTGCTATCTTTACTGCTGTGGTGCCTAACTGGAAGAACCCTAATCCTAAACTGCACTCTTTGTATGCAACAGGGTGGAGATGTCAATTGATGGGCTAATTAATAGATGGGCTTGACAATGAATTGGCTAATTTTCAACAGTCATGTAGACCCACAGACTTCAGCAGGTTGGCATGTGAATTCCAGTATCTCTCATTTCCCTGTTGCCTCTGTTTATAGGCATTTCCTGCCTGGCCATGTCTCAGCTCTCAGAGCTGTCAGACCAGGCATGAATGAGGACATAATAACCTATTCTCTATCCTCATCCTTTGTAGGACCAGCACTGGGAAGCTTCAGCTTCAGGGATTTATTTTTTTTTTTGGAAACTGTAGCCTTTTGTGAGCAAACCTCAGCTGACAGCACATGGTGAGGTGCAGGTTACTGGTGGGAAGTGCTGGGCAAACCTGAGCCAGAGAAGAGTTAAGACACAAGGACATTTTTAATGCCTGCCAGTTTGTCCAAAAGTCAAGCCTTTCTTCCAAAAATGTGTTGTGCTGCTTATTTCCCCTTCCCCTGGACAACCAGACATCAGGGAGATGTTCTCTCACTGCTGTACAGGGCAGGACACCGTTCCCTACCTGCCAGCCTGCAGCCTCCATGCACTTCCACATTAGGTGCTCCCTGGGCATCTACCCCCTGAGCATCCTTGGGCATCTCCACATGGTCAAGGAGTAAGGAAGGCCTGTGCATGCAGTATCTGCTTAAAAACCCACCAGTGGAGGTCTGGGATTTGACCCTGGACGTTTACTTGAAAATTTCCCAACCACAGAAAAAAAACCCAAAACCAAACTCTCCCTTTTTAATCAGTGTCCCGAAAATCCACTGCCTGATTCTCAGCTCCTTCCCTGTAGCAGCAGTTTGGTATAGTGCAAGCTCTGGGACCTGTCCTGCCAACCCAGGCTCTGGAGATTCTCAGCAGCAACCCCTCAGCTGGGGATTGTAACAGGGCAGTTGCTCAGCCCAGAGCAGTTGGGAAGATCATCTCCATCCATGCTCTTTTCTACATGTAGAGCAAATCCACAAGGATCCCATCCAGTCATCAGCTCCACTGTGACAGTGCCAGCATGTTTTTAATTTCTTCCCAGTTAAACAGACCAGCCCAGTGAAATTGAAGTCCAGGGTTCCTTCTTTTCTTTCTCTTTTTAATTGTTAGACCATTTTCCCCTGCTTCCCTCCTCCCCACAAATAATGTGAGGTTTATGACCCCTGAGTAATGGCTGTGGAATGCACTGCATCCCACAGCCATAGCAAGGCATCTGGCAATGGGAATCTTCACAGCATGTCAAAAATACACAGATAATACCACTGTAAATAGCTCAGATCAAAACAAGTCAAATGTCAATGCTAATTTGCTGTCAAGTATATAGCCCAAGACCACTTCCTCCTGCAAAGAGAAGCCCAGTTCCCAAGTGTGACTTGCTCTACTCTCAGAAGCAGCTTGTCCCCCACCAAAAATCTCCCCAAACTCTGAATGAACAAAGGGTGGTTTGGGTTTGTTTTTTTTTTTCCCCTTGCCAATTTATTTTTCTGTAGCTTTTGTGCCTGTGTGCTGCGGAGGCTGAGGCTGGGAAATGAAACCTCGGGTTTGCCTGCCATGTTACTATTGTAGAAAAGGACTCTTGGGAGAGATATTTACTGTTTTCTATGGCTCAGTCAGAGGGCAAGAGAGGAAAGTGCTTCCAGGAGTTCCCATTACAAAGCATTTTTTCACATAGGCTCACTTTTATTTTTTAAGGCCTGGGAGATTAAAGAGCCGGCAGCACTGGAACAGGAAGTTTGCTGTACGTCCAAGGTCAGGTGGGTCTCAGGCTCTCTTTTATATACAGGCTACAGATTAAAATGTACATCCCAGACTGGATGTAGTCATGGCAGTGATGGGGGCCCGAGGGTTCGGGGGGGGGAG